>MASP02000142.1:0-327608 GCA_001693025.2 Colletotrichum lindemuthianum | reverse complement strand
CTACCTGGGGTGGCCACATGAGCCCCATATATATTTCTGCCA
The DNA here is from genome assembly GCA_001693025.2 of Colletotrichum lindemuthianum. Taxonomy (NCBI): domain Eukaryota; kingdom Fungi; phylum Ascomycota; class Sordariomycetes; order Glomerellales; family Glomerellaceae; genus Colletotrichum; species Colletotrichum lindemuthianum. The sequence goes on along the minus strand of MASP02000142.1, from coordinate 327,566 downwards.
GTGCGATAACCGACTCCGTCTTTTCGGCGGACGGACGGAAAGTGGATACCCAGACGGGGTTTTTTTTTGTGTGGTATCCGTATGCGACGCGCCAGAGAGACTTGGCCTGGAGAAGAGTCGATCTGCAGGCGTGTGAGGATACGCAGGAATAAGGGGAGGGGGGCGTAAATCTAGCAGTGCCTCCAAAACCTGCACAGCGAAATGTCGCATCTCTCTGCCCAGTTGCTTGTAGGCACGGTGCCGACAGGGACTTGTGCATATATATCAACCATGTTCAGAAAGGGGGGGTGGCCAGCTCGAGTGGTTGGTGCACCACAAGATATAGACACATACGTGCTTGAATCTTCCAGATTGCGCCGAGAGAAAGAAGTACGCCTGAGTTAAACTGGTATGCAAATTTCGGCGGAGAGTCGTTGCTGCTACGCGAAGGGCGAGCCGGAATGGCATTTTTCAGCGTTCGGGACGAAGACCGTTTGGGATATCGCTTAGACTTTGGCAAGGCAGGTTTATCCCAGGGCAATTTTTTGATATTTTTTTCGACACTGCTTGGTCAGTTCGTCACCCTTTTCAGCACCACCGCCACACCTCGATGCGAGGTCTCCCTAGGACGACGTTAGACTATGGTGGCGGACGTACTTGCTTGCAGGACTTTCCCATCGTCGGCATCTACGGTGATGATCAAAGGCACTTGTCAAGGAGTGAAGATGATCCGAGGGACGGCAGGTGGAAAGACCGCACTTTGAATTCAGCAATTAATTTTGGCTTCCGACCGCTGGCGTAACCAAAAGCCAAAATTATGTGGGAAAAGCAAAGACATCTCTGCTGGCTGTGTGTTTCGCGATGCTACACACGGTCAAGTCGTCTGGGTTCGCCCAAACCGAAGCATCAGAGCAGGCGGTCGACGGCCGTCGTGGTGCAAGAGCTACGGTTAAGAATCCGCGTGGTCCCCATTCGCTGTCGTTTCACTACGCCCGTCATTTTGTGATGGCCGGTGGTTCCGTGGCTTTCATGCGGTGGTAATCCGACAAACGCTTTTTAGCCACGAGCTCATTTGCCATATTGCGTAGGTGATCCTGGCTAAAGACGCAAGATTTGCGCCCTTGGGCTGCGCAGCTCAACAGCCGCTAGTCAACCTAAAAAGAGAGCAAGACGCCCCTCGGTTACGTACAGCTGGTCATGGCTCGTCGCTTAAACTGTTGATGGTCGTCTACCCGAGGTCACGTCTAACCTTCTTTGGCTCCACGGAAGTTCTTGTTGACTGCGATGCTACCAGAGCTGCAGTGTTCGTCACCTCTGACGACACGTGGGGGAAGAGCAGAGGCTAGGTAGCATGGCCAAACCAGGAGTGGGAGGCCCGTGACTTTGATGATGCATCGTCCGACCGGGAGGTGATCACGCCTGCCCAGAGCCCTTGGAAGCAAGATGTCAACCGGAGAAGCGCCCACATGGTGCAGATCGGCTGGGCAGCACACTGAATATAGATCCAGAGGCATACGTAGACGACCAGATGGGTTTCGTGAGAAATTCTCCGACACATATGGAGTGCCCTGTCTGGTAATTGTTCGGAATGCCACCTCATGAGCTGAGACTGGAGACTCGTGGTGGTAATCGTATCAAGCCAGAAACGGTGTCGGCAGAGTGGCTCGGATAAAATGGATCTGCTTCCCAATGCCGCAAGAGTCCGGATAATGAATTAATAAGTCGGCGAGCAAGCTGATTGCTGCAGTGAGTGGCGGATTCGGTATGGGATACGCTATAGATGAAAGCTCTACGTCGCGAATATCTCAAAAAGTTTGCAGTCGGTAACTCGGTGGAAACATAAGTCAGCGAGCGTTCGGTCAGTCGGAGACATCTTCGTGTTGTCGTGGATAAGACGATGCTGTCAAAGACGTAATTGACAAGCATGGCCTGCCGCGCTCGATGCTCTTGGCCGTTGCCAGTATGATAGCCACGTACCTTTGGTTGTTACCTTCAATGAGCATGCACTTCATCACCGCCAGAAGCGGTGTACCGAGCTCATTAATCAACAACGACATCAATATCGACAGGCTGATATCGAAACGGCATCAATCACGGAAAGTGGGTACGAAACCGGAAGACCTCTAGGGTGTATGTTGGAATCATGTTTCGTCCGTCCCTGCTGCAGTCTGGTGCATTGTTGACCTGTCAGTTAGGCGTTTGCATGACTAGACTTTAGCTTTCATCCGAAGCCCAGGGTTTTTCTCGAAGAAGTTCGAGGCTGGAGGCAATGAATAGCACGAACTTACTTTGTCACATTTGTCGTGGTGTTGTGTCGTGGATGGAGCGTACGGAATGTGGATCGCATGCCGCTGCTGACGAGGTGTGTGCTTGAGACAAGATGGGACGGTAACCCCAAACCTACTTGTGAGACCCAAGTCGGAAGAAAGTATGGATGTGGCTAGAGGGCGCGGCACAGTTGTTTGGTACCTAAGGTATGCAATGGCACCGGATCCAGGCACAATAGCTCCTTTTCTTCGAATATGCGTGGTGTTTTGGAGTCAGGAATGCGTGCTGACGCTGTTGCAGAATCCGCGCTGAAAGCATGCGTTTTTAACCACGGGGTATAGCGAACAGAGACTGCTTGTCTACAGCGCGGGCTGGATAAGCCCGACTTATTGTCGTTTCTAAGATTCAGCCACGTATAGATACAGAGCAGACCTTCCACCAAGACAGGTTCGTGGAAGTGAGCAGGGCAGGATGGCAAGATGGATAGATATCTCGCTTCATTCAGGTCGCACCCGCACTGGTGGCTGGTCAGTGGAGACAGACGCCGTCGAAGCTTTGGCGCCCCGGAGATGACTCCACTAAATAGACGGGGCCGGCGCCGGGATTGAGGCACCCGTGGACGGCGCGAGCGCTAAACTGCAGCTTCTTCTTTAGTGATTGATTGAGCAGGTGCTGGATGGCCCGTGGACATCTGGAGCTTGCCTTAGTGTAGTCCACTTGGGGCCACGAGCTTGATGATCCTTGGTTCGCCTGTCAATGACGGCGCGCAGGGGCTTCCACCTACTGCGTATACAAGTGGCAGCTTATCGCCAAAGAATGGCCTGTTGTGACATTGTGACAGGGCATCCTCCGATTGATGACGAGATCCTGACCAACATCTCTTCTCGAGGGTCTGACTATGTATCTCTCCAGATCTGAGATATAGGCGCTTTAATGCTAAGCACTGACCTTGACTGGATAGGTACCTTCCCTTCGCTTTGTAATTCTATGTACACCCCGTGCCTGTGGCGTTCTCCTTTTACCCCACTTTCCGGTATCTTTATGGACGGCTACCTTACGTAAGCATTTTCCCAGTGCACCCCACAATCTGCGAGGTCGTTGTGCCTCCTCCACACTGCAAAATGCACATGGCCGTAGTCGTGCAGTTTGCAGCACCCTCCACATTGCAGTCCTCCTATCATCGATCAGATATATCGCGATCTACTTTTACCCTCTCCATCCTAACATCATTCATCCCCCCTGTTCGTCATTCCTTCACCAACCCCGAATTTCGACCGGTCCACTTACATTTTGTAGTGGTTTAGCAACTTCTCCCGCCAGCAGAGACGTTTTACGTTCCTTGCTGAACACTATTGTTCAAAGGTAACGCTTGGTCGTCTTCCGACTTTCTCATGCTGTCTCCACTGCAGGCGCATCTCCAATGCACCCGAGGCCTCTGCCCTAATCGTACACAACATGTCCGGCCTTCCAGGCGATATGAGACTGTATCCACAACTGCACTGATGTTGGAGCGGAGGGGCAACCTCCAGACAGAAAACGATCGACTTATCACAGTAGACGTGCTCTTGGGACCAGATCAAGTCAATGAAAGCGCATGGCCAAAGCTTGCGTCTCGTCTCAATGGCGTCGCTGAAACCCGAGCTAGAGACTTGACAGGTATCACCCCCCCTCCCCCAAGAAGCTTGCCCGTCTTCAAAACCAAGCACTGACAGGTGAACGTGGGAGATCGAAACCCTTCGTTACAGATCCGGGTGTTGATGTGGACCTCGACAGGAACCAGCGCCATTGGCAGCACAGAGAACAACAGGGCTGCAAAGTTGCGCTGGGCTAGCCCGGGCAAACACGGGCCGACTGCTGTTTTACCTCATGAGAGCTTCCACGATCCCATGCCCGCTCACAGCGGGTCACAGCGGGAGAGAGTTCGGAAGGTGCCACTTCGCTGGGTTCCACAACTCGGCCGGCCTTACTATTTCCTCCCCTCCGATCCATCCCTGTTGTCGGGTGGTACTGACTCCATGGTCTTTTTGACCTCACGTCTCCGCTCCGTCTACTCCCCGGCTCGGCAGTCCACCTCGCTTCTGTCTCCCCATTGTATAGTGGGTCTTGACCGGGACGGCTGGAGAGGATATGTACTTCTGTTCCGGCCCAGACACAATAGGTAGGCGGATGAGAAGACCTCGGCTTACATGGAAACTATCTGCTGAGGCTTGGGGAGATAACTCGAGTGCGCGGCGAAGCACGTGAATCAGAGATTTGCGAGATGCTTGAAATCGATGTCCAGGCGCTGGTAAGCCCCTTGGCTGGTCGACGGACATGGCTTATGAGTTTGAGTGCTGGATCCCCCAATTAAGCTACTGCGGTAAGTACCCTTATTCTCTCCCCTGGCAGCTCGGTTGCACAGCGCCACAAGTCTCGAAGGGTGCGAAACCTCTCTAGAGCAATGAAGCAAATGTCGCGATGCTGAAGTTGCCCACACATTGTGATGCGGCGGAGTATCATTTGGATTGGCTTTCATTCCAGTCACAAGTCCAACTCCTTCTGTCTTCTCCATCCGCACCTCGGCAGGAAAGCTTGGCAGGTCTTCGATACGAATCAGTTGCCGGGCGTCACGGTTCTAGCCTCTTGTTCTTCACTGCCGCTAGCTTCCACTTGGCCTCGTCGCTTGGCAGCAATGTAGTACGACTCTGAAAGGTGAGAATGTCTCGCGCCCGTCGAAGCTACCGCTGGCTAGCTTTGTCCTGCCTGCTTTCAGTTGTCTGTCCTCATTCAAATCCCGTCTACCTGCTGGGCAGTCTGGGCCTACGTATTCCTTCTGTTCCTGTTCCTGGTGTATATCGGAACAGAGCCATTCAGCAGTTGTTTGGCCACCGATTAAGATATCCAACCAAATGCATAACACGCGGTCGACTTCACCAGCCACTATATACCTGGAGGAACACGGAGGCATCGGTGATACCCACTTACCCCGCGGCCAGTCGGTCAGCTGGCATTTCCAAGTGCCAAGTGTGGGCACCTGAGGAGCATAAGGTTCTGGAGATCAGTCTCCATCTGACCAGGTAGGTGCCTGACTTGCAACGGTCTCGGGAGCGACGCTGTGCAGAATTGGAGAATGGGCGAGCCCCAATAAGACGTGGCCGAGAGACACCGACGGCGAGGCGAGGGCCCATTGGAACCGGCCTCGATGCATACTATTGTGTGCCAGTATTCGTGTTTCCGTTGGAATGACATACTTCATGCAGTACAGTACTACGTGACATACTGTTAGAGATGAAGACTGCTAGACACCTACGGATAGTCTGGTCGAGAACAACACCTACCTAACCTAAGGTACTTGTAGGTGCTATGTAAGTGGACGTGGAGAGGCATTTGCAGCGCAAGGTATGGTGGTATACCCAGATAGGTACATCCTCATCAGCTCGCATGTTCCTGGACAAAGGTCCTCGCAGTGGCCGCCTGGCATTCCAGCGGCACTGCGCAAGGCAGGTGGACCCCACTGCGTACCTATACTTGGAACACAAGTACCTAGATACCTACCTAAGAGTGCCTCGGCGTTCCAGCACAGCACAGTACCGCAACTTGCAGTGCTGCGCTGCGCTGCACTGCACCTCAGGCAAGCGTTTTCGGCGGCGGAATTATGGAGTTCATCCACCCTCCACCTCGCGGAAAGGTAGCCAATCAAATACCGCTACCAGTCAAGTTGAGCAATCACAGATTTCGCATCATCACACGCCTCCCCCCTCCGACTCCACTGCCTTCCACAACGCCCCCCCTCCACGTCGTGGCCCTCCTCTCCCCCGGCCGGCCAACCCTTCCCAACCCCAGTTTTACTCCAAGTCGGCGACGTTCCCCATTCACTTCTCTCCTCTCGAATCGTAAATATGGTCCGCTGCTTTGGTTTGGTTTGGTTTGGTTTGGCTTGGTGGTTCTGAACTGGGTCTGAGCCTGGGTCTAGCTAATTAGGTCTGGGTCTGGGTCTCGTTTGGCTGCTTGCTCTTGCTCTTGCTCTCTCTCCCTCTTTCTTCTTCTCTTTGCTGCTGAATGACAATCGAGTCCAATCTTCCTTCTTCTCCCCGACAAATCTCGACGTTATCTCTCTCTCGCACATTCTTGGGCATCTCCTGTTCCCTGTACGCTAGACTCCGCGCTACCAGAAAAGCACATACGGTTGTCCGCTTCCCGCCCAACTGCGCCATCCAATCGTCCTGCGACGTTCGCCAACCAACAACCCAGATTCGAACAGAGGGAGCGGACGGACGGTGACGGACACGCGACTGGACCGCCCCGGGCCAAGACGAGTCTTTCCGGCCGTGTTTTCTGGGTCAGCCTGCAACCGCTGGGACCCCCACAATCCACAACTTATTTACACCGAGGTCAGAAGGCATAAACAGGGACAGGGACGAAGGCCGTCACCATTCTGCGCCGGCGTATGCGGGGATAGCATAGCCGGCTTCCAGCTCGCTTGAGTCCGTCCTACACTACTCATAGTGTACGGATAGGCATTTCCACTTTGCTTCCCTCCGACCCGTTGATCATTACCTCGTTTTCTCAGATGACAAAGGACAATGTCATCTAGCCTACACCAGCAGCTGCATTCCCAACACTTGAGAGCTGTCAGTCTCGACTACGCCGCCTCACATCAAAGTCTAGACTCTCCAGGCGCTCACTCTCATATAACCACTTCCTCGGCCTCCCACCACCCTCACTCCGCCGCTACACCAAATGACGGAATGCGTTCCAACAGCACCCCTCAAAGCCTGGTCGACGCCGCCCACTTTGCCGACGACTTCTCGTTTCCCTCTCAGGACCTCGATGATCAAGACGCCATGATGTTTCTCGGAGAGACTGAACACGCTGCCGACTTGTTCTCGTCAAATCACCGTCCCTCTGTGTCCTCGATGGGCGGCCGCCAAAACTCAATAACTGCAGTGCCCGTCTCCTACGGCCGCGCCATGGACCAACGACGACACAGCGTCATCACTTCGGAAGACGGTAGCCAGGAGGACAACGGCCATGCGGACCACAACCCTCTCGAGGATGCCGGCGCCGACGAATTCGGCCTGCCAACGCAAGCAGCCACCAATGGGTCCGATGTGCCCGCGAAATCAAAAGAGGACAAGACGGACCAGACACCCGCATGGAGTGAGCTCAAGACGAAAGCTGGCAAGGAGAGGAAACGCCTGCCGCTGGCTTGCATCGCCTGCCGACGCAAAAAGATCCGCTGTTCCGGAGAGAAGCCGGCCTGCAAGCATTGCGTCCGATCTCGCATTCCCTGCGTTTACAAAGTGACGACGAGGAAAGCTGCACCGCGCACCGACTACATGGCCATGCTTGACAAGAGACTCAAGCGCATGGAGGATCGCATCATCAAAATCGTTCCCAAGAGCGAACAGGATACGAACGCTGCGTCGCTCACCCGCGCGGTCGTCAAGCCCGCGATTCCGGGAACACTCCCCGCGGGTAAGGCCAATTCCAAGAAGCGAGTTGCCGACGAGGCCTTTGGCCAGGATCTCGACAACTGGGCGAAAGCGCCGGCCAAGACGAGAATCGAGGCGACGAACAAATCCACCTCGCTGCAAGCCCAAGAAGCAGAGGACAATAAGCTTTTTCTCGAGGGCATCGACGCCCTTCCCGCAAAGGAGTTACAAGAACATCTGGCCGAGGTCTTTTTCGAAAATATCTATGGCCAAGCCTACCACCTTCTCCACAAACCGAGTTATATGAGGAAACTCAAGTACGTTGTGCGTTGTTGCGCCGTTTCTGTCTGCTAATTGGTTTCGCAGGGCGGGGACGTTGCCTCCCGTGCTCGTGCTGTCGGTCTGTGCCATTGCAGCCCGCTTCTCGACCCATCCCAAGCTCAGCAGCTCGTCGCCAAACTTTCTCCGCGGGGAAGAATGGGCTTCGCACGCCAGGGACATCTGCACCAGGCGATACGAGTGGCCAAACATCACCATCTTGACATGTCTGCTGATTCTGGGCCTGCACGAATTCGGTACCTGCCACGGAGGCCGGAGTTGGGCCCTGGGTGGCCAAGCCATCCGCATGGCTTTTGCTCTGCAGCTCCACAGAGACCTGGACCACGACCCGTTGAATCGAAATGGGGTTTCGCAACTAAGCTTTATCGACCGGGAGATTCGAAGGAGAACGATGTGGGCGTGCTTCCTCATGGACCGTTTCAACTCATCTGGAACCGAACGACCGACTTTTGTCAGGGCAGAGACGATTGAAATACCGCTACCGATCAAGGAAAAGTACTTTCAGCTCGACATGCCCGCTCCGACCGAAACTCTCCGAGGAACTGTTCCTGATCCTGTGTCCGCCGAGGATGGCAAACCCGCCGATGCCAAGGAGAATATGGGCGTTGCTGCTTACATGATCAAGACCATTGCGCTCTGGGGTAAGATCATTACATATTTAAATCAGGGAGGGAAGGAGCTCGATTCCCATCCGATCTGGAGTCCGGAGTCAGAGTACACGACACTGATTCGGGAGGCCGAGGAGCTCTTGGAGAAGCTTCCTGATTCTCTGAAGTATTCGCCCGACAATCTAAAACTCCACGACACCGAGAAGATGGCAAACCAGTATTTGTTCCTCCAGATTGCGGTGCAGCAAAACATCTTGTTCCTGAACAGAGTAGCTGTGGCGACACCAAGCAGCCCTATGGGTCAGGACGTACCGCGAGACTTCGTCACCAAAGCTGGGGACAACACCTTTGCCGCCGCGAACCGCATTTCGGAGGTGCTCAAGGACGCCGAGTCTTACATGGTCACGGCGCCCTTTGTTGGCTACTGTGCTTTCTCTTCCGGAACCATTCATATTTTGGGCATCTTCTCCGGCAACCCTGCTGTGAACGCGGCCTCGAAGAGAAACCTGGCCACCAACGTCAAGTTCCTCTCCAAGATGAAGAGATACTGGGGCATGTTTCACTACATGTCGGAAAACCTTCGGGAGCAATATAGGGCCTGTGCAGATGCCGCTCGGCAAGGAGCCTCCAAGGAAGCATCGACTGCAACGCCAATCTTCCAGTACGGCGACTGGTTCGATCGATATCCCCACGGGGTCTCGCAGACGGACTTTTCCGATCCCGCGACCCACAAGAACAAGGAGAAGGGCGACGATGCCGTGTTGGAACAGAAACCCGAGTTGCACACCGTCGAGGAGTTTTTCACGACGCTTTCTCCCCCTGGAAGCACAGAGGGGAGCAAGAAGCCAAATCCAAACAAGCGCAAGTCGTTTGCTGGCAAGAAGCCGGGGACTTCGGGCCTGCGGGCAGACGGGAGCCAACTGGAGCCGCTCTCCACGGAGAATATTGCTGTCACGGCCCAAGAGCAGCTGAGTGCCCGCATGCGACAGCAACGAGCCATGGCAGGCGCCCTCGGTGCCCAGTCGAGCGGTGCCGGCAGCAGCTTTACTCCAGTGAACGTGCCTCCCTCTCAAAGCAATTCCTACCACGCCCTCTCTCCGATCAGCCCGATTGCTGTCAGCCAGTTTGGCCACCACCACCTGGCGTCATTTTACTCCCCAGACATGCTCAGCATGTCGCTGAATCAGCAGACCGGCATTCTACAGCCTCTTGACCGACAGCTCGTTTTTGGTGCGTACTCGATGGAACCGGGCAACATGAGCCACTTTGACGGCATCGACTGGGACGGGATGTCTTCGAGCGGCCATGCCGCGGCCGGGGCACAGAGAGACGGCCCCCGCTCTCGTCCGCACCGCGGCAACGTCAACGGCATGGGCGGCCCAGGTCACGGCCAAGCGGACGGGATGGGTTTCGTCGGTCAGGAGGCGTCGTCTGCCTGGTTTATGCCGTTCAACATGGAACCTCCCGAGATTGGCCAAGACCTGGGCTTGAGCCTCGACGGTTTCGGGAACGTGTTTGGCAATGGCCTGCACCACGGATCCAGGTGAAAGGGTGAAGAAGAATGGTATCGTGACATGTAGTCCCGTGATTCGACGGGTGGGCGAGACGTTCCAAGGTGCCAGGCGTGCCTTTGGGCTGTGTATTATGTGTACATGTGTCGGCCTCTTGATGTTTCCATATCCACGACGTACATGAGGAAGGACGGGGGGGGGCGAAGCGAAAAAAAACATTCGATGGGATTAAAATATCCGACTTGGGTAGCGTAGCGATTGCCATCTGAACCAGTAGATTCCTCTACTGCACCTATTTTTACCAAATCAAGACCACATGAGCAAAGCTTTTTTTGAGATCCCCCCTTGCCAAAAAAAAAAAAAAAAAAAAAAAAAAAAGTTGGGTTCCCAACTATTCATGAGAAGCTGCAAAGTGTTGAGGTCCCGTACTGCCATCGGCCATGTCGTCCCACGAGACCTGCGCGAGACACACAATTCGACCCCATCGTCGGGAGGAATACCTACCTTGCGTATACTTGGACCCTGTCGAATAGGATTCCGGTTACGAAGGGAGGCTTACAGCGGGAGAAGAGCACCCAAATAAAGAACCACGCGCGGTATCAGCCAGAATATCGCTGCAGGCCGAAATACACAGTAAAACTTATTATACAGGACCATCAACACATTCAATACCTCGGCAACGTTCACAACACTCGGTTCAGCTACTGACTGGACACTGAAATTCATAAGCCCCGTGGTGTGTGGTATGAACACCCAACTCGTAATCATGCAAACCCGCCCCCGGTGTATCGAAGCAACATGTAAGTGAACCACCTCTTGCGCAGTGCAATGACAACACCCAAACGCCCGTCCATGCTATGCGAACCATTTGAACTCACTCCTTATCGACATACACCGGAATCCCGTATACACAGACAGCGCCCGCAGTAATATAACGGAACCGACAAGCGGTTCTAGCCCTGGCGATGGCCTCGACGAGCGACGCGCCGCCACGCTTCTCCTCCTCCTCCTCCTTCTCTTCCTCATCCACCACCACGTCCCTCTTCTTGCTCTTCTTCTTCTCCATGCCCGCGAACAAACCGCCCGTCTTCCTCTTGGAGGCCGCGCCCTTGTTATCGTCGACAAAGGTGCCCCGTTTCAACAGTCCCCATTCCTCGAAAATGCGACCCGCGTACCGGTCAATGTCCTTGTCCGTCACGTCCCAGAGGGTCCCCACGACGGCCGGACACCCGGCGAGCATGTAGTTCCACACGGTGCCGTGGCACTCGTACTCGCCCGCGTTTTTGAGCGACGCGGAGCTGCATCCCATGAGCAGCGCCGCCGCCTTGCACTTGTCGAGCTGGCGGACGGTTTTGCTGCGGATAAACTGCGCGCCGCTGCCGTGGCCGAAATAGAGGAGGATATCGGACTTTTTGAGTGCGTTTTCGAATTCGTCCTCCTGGGGCTCGCGGCACACGATGCTCGTCCACGAGTCGCCGAGCTGTTGGAGTGGCTTCTCAAACGTGGCCTGGGTGTTGGTGAGATCGGAGCCTGGGTTGAGAATGTATGTGCCCGCATGACGGGAGACTGTGTGGCGGTGGTCCTCGACCTTTCCGTTGCGGGCTGCCCTTTGATCGAGAATGAGACGACGGAGACAAGACAGCGATGGCACTCGCGAATAGGCCAGGCCGTCCATGCACGGCAGCGACTCCCAGGGGAAAGCATGTAGTGCCTTGTCGAGAATGAGGATGCTGTGCGCGCCTTGTTCGGGCTCTGACGTCTTGGCCGCTGTGTGGTAAGCGTCGAGAGCGTCGAATGTATCCAAGACCATCGAGTCGAAGTCGATCTCGTCATACGCGTTACGCTCACCATGGAACTGGAGAATGTCCACAACAAAGTAGAGCAGGTCGTTCAGCGCATCCTCCATTTCGCTTTGGTCCGAGGGATCCCCGAGACCAATGAAGAGGTCCAGAATCCTCGGCTCGAGCGCGACCTTGGGGCCCTTGCTGGTCTTCTTGCCCCGGACTTGTCTTCTCGACGGCAGGTGCTTGTCGAGAAGCTTCGAGAAGGCCTTGGAGAACTTGGCAAGGAGCTCGGGGCGGTGGCGGTGCTGAGAGAAGATGCCCTTGAACCCGCCCAGCCAAACCTCTTCAACGTTGTCGAGAAGGTCTTTGAACCTGACGTCCAACTCCTCCCGCCGCTTCCACCAGGCCTCCTTGGCTCCGTTGCTGGTGTACGTGCGAGCGCTGTGGCAACTCTCGTTGGTTGCATCGATGATATCCATGAGCTCCTCATGTCCGTGCTGGAAATCAAATAACTCGTCTTCGCCATCTCTGGACGCCACGCGCTCTAGCGGGAGGCGAAGGATAAACGGACTTTGGCCTGCCCGTAACTTGGTGATACACAGGTCCTTGCGGTTGTCGCTGAGCGAGATGGACAGGACGCTCCACGCCTCGGGGATAATGTCGATGTAGTCTCGTTGAAACGCGGCCATGTCGTCGGCCGATACGATCGTCGCGCGTCTGTCGTCCTTCATCTGCAGGGCCATAGGCCAGCCATTCTCGCCAAAAGTGTAGAGGACATGTTCCGTAGCCACGATATTTCGCTCGCGCTTCCATGTCAAGTTCCGTGCTAATTCAACGGAGCACGCGGCGTATCCAAAGCTGCCTGCATTCTTGGGCAGGCGTTGTGAGGCGGCCGACAAGAAAATGGCGGTGCTCTGGAGCAGCGCCGAGATGCGGTGGACCAGATGCCCGTTTCCAGAGACGGCAGCGGCAGCCTGTGCGTCCAGCAGTTGTGCCTGGGCTTGCTCGAGAGTCTCGACGAATGTTGCCTTATCTTTGGATGCCTTGCGGTCTACAGTGACGGCTCGGCTTGCTGTCTTGCGGGGAGACTGGCCGCTAGGGGGCGCCTTTTCTGCGGTGCTCTTGTCCGAGGGAGCGTGGATCGAAGGGTACGAGATTGTCGACTCCTTGACGACGGAGAAGACAGAATCTCCCTCCATCTGCTTGATACCTTGCTCGATGAGACAAGTGGCTTCGCTGATCTGTACCCGCAGGGACTCTCGCAGACTAGCTGACATGCGTTTCGCCTCCTCGAGAAGTGCTGCCGCTCCGGCCCAGTCTCCTTTGCTCAGGTGCACAAGTGCCTTGTACATCAACATGGAAGCCTTCAAGTCGGATGTCTGACTGCTTGATGGCGCAGCGATGGCTTTGGACGGGGCAATGGGTTTTGTCTTTGGTGCCGCAGTTCGCCTCACCGCTCTGGTTGTGGTTGTCGTCCTGGCGGTGGTTGTCGTCGTTGGGGGAGCAGCTGCCTTTGTTGCTCGTGTTCTCCGGGCGGTTGCTGCCGCTGCTGCCCCAGTGCTCTTCAAGGTGATCTTCGCCATCTTGCTAACCACCTGCTCGTCACTCACGCCGGTGATGGCGCCATGGGTGCTATCGTTCAAGGTGCCTAGAGTTGCCTCCGCGAGCTGGAGAAGGAGCTCTTCGTTTTCGTGGTCCTTCATCTCCCCAAAGGAAGCGCTGAGCTCGCAGGCGAGTTGAAAAGCCTGGCGTGTTGGCTTGACAGCTGTAGCCATCAGTTGCCTAGCCTCATTCAGATAAACAGCGCTCTCCTTCAGCTTGCAAGCCTTGATCCACACCGAACCAACCCAGCTGGCAGCTTGAGCCTTGTGGATAGAGGCGTTGGTGTAGGTAGCAAGGAGATGAGCCTTCTCAGCATGGTAAACTGTCTCGGAAAACATTCCCAAGTGTGCATACACTGAAGAAAGGTGTAGTAAGCCCCTCATCAGCTCACAAACCAGAGCCCAGCAGCCAGGTCCAGCTGACAAGACCTCGTAGCCACCAGTAGGGCCTATCCTGGTCAGGTCAACATCTTCCGTGTCTGGGGTAGCCTCCCTCGAGGTCTGTGCCAGCTTCGCCTTGGATGTGTTTTGGAAACGAGCTTCAAGGTCTTTCCAGTCATGATACAACGCGTAGACGGCAGCCTTGGCATGATACAACGCATGGTGATATTCCCCCTTTTCCCATTGGATACGGGAGAGGAGGCTGGCAGCCCTGACAGGGAGAAGTCTCCTCTGTAGTCGTTGTGTTCTTGTTCTGCGAATAGTGGATGATTTCGCATAAAATGCTCCACCCTGAAGCAGCATCTTGTGTCTGCTTCATGTTAGAGAATTGTCTAGAATCCGCTGGTATAATGACTTGGAGAACTTACGCTGCATCAGCGTCCTGCTTGGCCAGTTGATGCTCTGTGAGAGAGACATAGAGATGGACCGTTGCCAAGTCTGAGATACCGGTAGGAGACTGAGCGAGCTCCTGGGCTTTCGACAGGATTTCTTCAGCTCTGCTAGAGTAGCCAAGGTGGGTGTACTGGTCTGCAAGGTTGCTATAGGCTGAGAGCAGCAGACTTTTTGATGAGTCTGCGAGCTTGTGTGAGAGATCCACAGATAATGTGAGTACCAAAAGTCGAAACTCATCCTCGCCTCTTAGTTTTGCGTATTCAGCAATTGCATCAAGCTGTCTGGAAAATCCTTCTGCATCGCTGATTCTGGAGAGAATGTCATCCCTTGTCTGACATGCATTGACAATGGCTCGCCAAGCATCAAAGGGCTTGTCAAAGACGCTTGCTTGCCACTCGGAATCGGCTTCAACGAGGGCGACGACAGCTGCCAAGTTGGCTTCGAGATCTGGAATATAACTGGCTAGCCCAACGTCCTCGGCGAGGGTTTGTTCGTGGCAAACACGCAAGGCAGCTTCGGCCTGTTCGCGGAAGCTTTGGAATCGGTCTGGATCTCCGACTGCCATGTTGACGAGGTGGACCAGGGTTCGTAGTCGGCGGATGGGAAAGCGGTCGGTAGAGTAGATCCCGAGGAGCGCCTCGGTGACAGATTCTTTGATGTCGTCTGTTTCCGGGTCACTTGAACCATCGGTGAGGATTAGCTGAACGATGCGTTCCAGCACAGCAGCTCGTTCGTTGTCAGCTAGGAAGAACGTCCAGTCGTTCCAAGAGCGGTCAAGATTGACCATGGACTCTAGAGTCCTCGACAACGTCTCTGACTTGGCGCTTGCGGCCCAAACGACGGCTGGCGACCTCTCAGACAAGGAGCTTGCCACAGAGGCCAGGACTCCATCTTCGACCATGTTGGTGCAAATGAGCTTCAGCGCATCTCGGGCCTCATTCGTCCTGTCGGCGCGTTTGCAAAGGTCCGCAAAAAGTTCGAGCTTTTGTATTACTTGGGCTTCGTCTTTCTCGGCGGGCGGTCTATCCTTGGTGCAGTCGATGGATCTTTTGAGGGCTCGCAGGATAGTCTTGTCCCCGGGCTTGTCGCCTACATTGCGGCGATACCAATGAAAGAAGGTCCAATAGAGCAGCGAGATCTTGACATGGGGGGGTCTCTGGCTGTTGATTTCACCCATGGCGTCCAGCAGCGCGAGACAATCCTGTAGAAGTCCGTCGAGGAGCTTCCATGTCATTTTGCCTTCCTCTATCAAAGATTTCGCCACCATATTGGCCGACTCCAAAATTTGACACGCCGAGCCGAGCAGCGCTTGGCGCCGTTGTTCGTGACGGACACGGTCCTTGGCGGCGGACTCCCGAGTCGGCGCGTTTCCGAGCCATCGCTTAGCGAACCGTGGAAATTGAAGAACTAGCTGGTTGAAAAGGTCGGTAACGTCGGGCAAGACGTCGGAGCTCTTGGAAGCGAGGGCCAAAACTGCCGATCGGCGGGCAGCAGACAGATTCGTCATGAGTTCGTGCATTTCCGTCTCGCCGCCTCTGAGCGGTCCATGAAGTGCTTCGATCACTTCTGGAAGAAGCTTCGCAAGTGGCGCATTGGGAAACGGGGACTGTCTTGCGAATGTGGCGACAAGCTGCGCATGAACGGCACAAAACTTGGCTTCCGAGTCGTTTGCTCGGTCTAGGCTAGCTTCAACCTTGGAAATCCATTCTCCCGATTCCCTGTATAAGCGAGCGTTTTGGGCTGCGTTTCCTAAAGCCTGGTGGATGACGAACAGGGGCGATCTCGAGGAGATGCTTGGCTCCAGTTTCTGACTTTGGATCATCCTATTGAGGCGTTGGAAGGCGCCAAAGGCTCTTTGATAGGCATCGGATACGTCTGAACGATGTCTGCGAAGGAAAGAGGTGATGCATTTTGACAGAGGCGACATCATATCCTTGTCGACGTCGGCCTTGTGCCCCGCCATCGGCCACCAGTATAGTCTTGATTCGAAGGCAACTTCTTGAAGCTCAAATGCAGTAGCGGGCGTGCAGCTAAGCCGGGAATCTGCAGCGTTATCGTCGTCCTTGCTCGACACGCTCGGCGTTAATGACAGGAGAAGCTGTGAGTGCAGCTCAAGCTGTCTGGCGGCCTTTGTGCGTGCTTGCGACGACTCTTTTGCTGATTCCACGAGGAGATTCATCGGTGATGTCGGGTTACTGGAGGTCAGAGAGCGCCGAGCTGCCTCGATAACTGCGGCTTTCTTGGTTGAGGACATCAGACGCAGAATGTGCAACTGGGTTGCGATGACGAGTCCCAAAACCGAGCCAGAAAATTTGGCATCGCCGAAATCCAAAAGCTCCGCGAGACCTTTCACTTTGGTATCTGCGGCTGTCGTTTTGGTCGCCTTCGTGTTGGGTCTCGAGGCGCTCATCGCATCGAGTCGTCGCTTGAGTATGTTCAGCTCTTTCAAGGCATGCTCCTGCAGGCCGAGTCCCACAAGCTTTCCGATGAAGGAAGATGTGCCGTTCTCCAGCTGCAGTTCCGGCATCGTTACCGCACCCGACGCTTGGAGTGCCCTCAAGCAAGCAAAGGAGGCGCGCAGGCACTCCACCGTCGCAAGGCATGCTGTCGGAGGGGTCGCAGTTGCCGATGCCGTTGTCGGCCTCGGGGCAGGCTTCGTGGTGGTCAGGGGAGATGTCGGGTTTTGGTTCACGGAGCGCGACTGCATAGGTGTCATGGGCATCGAATTGGAGCGTCTCAAAGCCCTCCTACTTGGCGGTTTTCGTAGGTCCTCGACCGAATCTTGTCGTTTGCTAGGAGTTGTCGGCGCAGGTGCTGAGGCCGGTGCGGATGCTGGCTTGGAAGCTTCCGTGAGTGATTTGAGCGCGACGTTGATGACGTGGGCCGCAAGAGCAGCCTTTTCCTTTGAGCTGAGCTCATCCTTCCTCCCAGAAGTCGCGGTTCCTCGCGTCGAAGCAGTCGTCTTTGCCCTGGAGGCTGTATTTGTCGCCGTCTTCGCCGTCCTTGACGCAGTCCTTGCAATCGTCGCTGAGGCGCTTTCGGGCTCGATCGCGAGAAGGTCCTTTAGAAGGACCGATGTCGCAGAAGTGCAGGTCACGGTTGACGACACCGCTGCCTTGACGGCGTCAACCTTTGTCTGTGTGGAAGTCATTGATGCGGATCTTCAGGTCATAAAAACGTCGCCATGAGGATATGTCTTGTGTTCTCCAAGTAACAACACAGGTTGGACGAAGGAAGGTGAAGAAAGCTGTTATTCGAGAAGCTGTTTGGAAGCGAGCTCCACCACAACGCACCTAGGTACCTGGGGCAGTTTGGCAGATCTCGCTAAACAATGCCCCGGGGCGTTGTCCGGGGCAACCGCTAAACAATTCGGCCCGTGCGATGGGAAGCTGCGAGCGCACGGGCCATTTGGCACCTTTAAGCGCCAGAGACCGAGCCAGTGACTTTTTCGGATTTCCTGGGAGTCTTCATCAAAGCCTCGACTTGAGGAATCATTCGCCGCTGCCGCATCGAGATCGTCAGCTAAACTCGCAAAGACTGCCGCCATGTCTCGAATTGCTGCAAGGCGTGCGCTCGTCTCCGCACCCGGCTTGCGGACCTTGTACGTTGCGCAAGCGGTGCATCGTCCCCTTTACCTCCAGGCGAGGCAAGCCAGCTCCCTTCCCTCGGTCACCCAGCTGGACTTTTGGAAGTCCCTCATCCCGAAGCCGTTGCGACGCGAAGAGAAGCTGCGCGATGACCCTGCGATCAAGCGCGTCAAGCCGAAGCGGAAGAAGGAGTGGAACCCGGCAACGTTCTACATTGTCATCTTCCTGTTGATCGGCTCCATGTCCATCAACATGCTCTCGACGAAGCAGTCGTTCGAAGCATTCTCGCGCCAAGCCGACGTGCGCATCGGGATCTTGAAGGAGGTTGTCGAGAAGCTGCAGAGGGGAGAGACCGTGGACGTGGAAAAGGCGCTCGGCACTGGCGACCCTCAGAAGGAGCTTGAGTGGGAAGAAAGTACGTGGCCACCAAGCACCCGATTGATGCGACACCCAGGGATGCTAACGAGCCAACAGTGTTGAAGGAGATCGAGCGAGAAGACGTATCGCGTCAGAAGAAGCAGGACAAGTCAAAGCAGGTAGAGGCGACGGCAAAGGACCCCAGCGCGAAGCAACCGACGACGGTTCCCGAGACGGCAAAGACACCAGCCAAGGGCATGTCCAGCTTCTTCTAGCTTCAAAATGGATGCGCTTTTATTGATACAAATCATTTTGGACTATGACAGCATATCTTTGAATACGTCATGATTCTCCTTGCTGGCTGCGATGCCGCCTCCCGAGTTGGAGGCACTGCTCTTCGAAAGCTGCTGCAGCTGCTCGACCAGCGCCGGAAGCACCACGTCCGTGGAGACTTCGGTACGCACGCCAGCGGCACCGTTCGGTTCCGGGTCCGGAACGGCTGCAAGCTGCTCCTCGCCCCGCACGCCTCCCGTGTTGACGATTGCGATTGGCATCCCACGGTCCAAGGCTCTCTTCGCCAAACGCCACGCCGAGTACGTGGCGAGAGAGGTGCCCAAGACCAACAGCCTGCCAGCACCGTCGATAGCCTCCTCTGCCGACGTCTTCACCTGATTGGCTATGCTCTCGCCGAACATGACCACAGCAGGCTTCAGGATACCTCCGGAGCTCGTGGGCTTCCAGGCGCCGTCGCCATCAACCTCGACCACGTGCTTCGCACCTTCTGGCGTCGACGGTGGATGCGTGAGGCATTGCGGGCAGGCCGGGTATCTAAAGGTGGTGTAAGGCGCGCCTGGCAAATCGACGTCGCCGTCAGGGTTGGTGCGGATGCCCTTGGCCCTACGCTCGGCAGGATTCTCCGTGTCGAGAGCTCCAGAAGCCAAAGCTTCGACGAGGAAGGCGGCCCAGGCTGGGTTGAGTCTCGCCAGCTCATCCTGGAAAGCATCTCTGGGGTACTCGTTTCTGCAAGTCACGCAGACGGTGGACCTAAGATAGCCGTGCAGCTCTAGAGTAGGGATATCAGGATGAGCTTTGGAGTGAAACGAGTCGACATTTTGAGTAATGACACTACGAATCAAACCCAACTGGCCCAGGTCGCGGATCGCATGGTGACCGTTATTAGGCGAGGCCTTGTGAAGCGATGTCCAGCCCAGGAAACTTCTAGCCCAATACCTCTTCCGGGCCTCGTGGTTTGCGAGGAACTCGTGATAGTAAATGGGACGGTACGTCTTGTTCACGCGATATGTACCATTGACGCCTCGGTAGTCGGCGAGGCCGCTGGAGACGGACAGACCAGCCCCGGTCAAGACGACAGTGGATGGCGGAAGGCCCCGTGACGGCGGAGCCGTGAAGAAGTTCTCGAGGGCCGCGACAGCTCCAGGGAGGGTGTTTGCGTTGCTCGGACGGACTGTGGGGGGCGCCAGTAGTTCCGTGTAAGGAATTCGCATAAGAGGTTTGCGCATCGGGGCGATGCTTCGCTTTATTTTGCGTTTCTGGTGACGGTTGTGGTGAAATCGTGTTGCGTACCACAGTAAGGCTGCCGGAATGTGGGAGGAATCTGGGTCGCGGAAGGGAGTCCAAGGTCAAGGTTGCCTGTTAAGGCAGGGTAGCGCCGACGAATGCGTGGGCTCCGTGTAGGCTGAGAGAAGGTGACGGGAGGGAGAGGGAAGATTGTTATAGTTATGTGGGCGTGCTAATCCTGGGGTGTGGTTAAGAATAGCAGTGTCCAGGGGCGGCTGGAGATTTCTGGATAGTTGTACGCGTGGAAATGGGAAGGTCGTGACAGGCTCATCTCATGTTGAGTCGGAAGGGGCGATATCGTCTCAATTGCTGATCGGGCCTTAAGCTGTCAAGCTGGAAGTCCTGGCGTCATGATTCGGGGGAGCCACACGGAGACCCGCCGAAACCCCACCGAATGACAAAGCGATGTGGCTTGCGTACGCTGCGTACGGAGTACAGTTGACTCAGGTAAGCATTGGTTTTGGACAGTCTGGCACAGTTCCTCACGCAGAAGAAGTGAAAGATTGCATTGTATCGCATGCAATGGCACACAAGATACGCAGCCAAATACTTGTAGTGTTACTTGTCTGTTTCTGGCAGGCACTTCAGGGGCTGGTGTTCCACAAGATCAACGCATTGTTCCGCCAGTCAAGCGCGTGATTCCGCATAGCCATTTGACACGGTGTGGCATTGGCGACGGCCTGAAGCCCCCCAAAGCAGACTGAACAGGCTGTTGGAAGCTGGAATACCTGGCTGGCTCCGACAGACTGTTTAAGCTGGAATGGTCTGTCGTGATAAGAAACGGGAGCGAACACCTGTTCTCTGCGAACTTGCCACGGAGTACGCCACGGTTGCACCAGCTAGTAAAAGCGGCTGCCAGGCACTCTGTAAACCTATAGGCTACGCCGGCAGAACATGCACGGCAACCGCTGAATCGACTTGGGGTTGTTCGGCGTGCGGTGTCGTGCACTCCTTACAGAGTCGCAGCCGCGGCAGGGTTCCATTGTCCAAGTGGGCGCTGCTCACGCAAATCGTTGCTCAACAGCCAA
The DNA here is from genome assembly GCA_001693025.2 of Colletotrichum lindemuthianum. NCBI lineage: Eukaryota > Fungi > Ascomycota > Sordariomycetes > Glomerellales > Glomerellaceae > Colletotrichum > Colletotrichum lindemuthianum. The sequence goes on along the minus strand of MASP02000142.1, from coordinate 306,678 downwards.
ACGCAAAGTCAAGCTTTCCTCGAATCCACGAAGCATGCCATGCTGCTGGCCGGAGCCGGGGTCAAATGCGTGTTTGGGTTTTGAAGGAATTGTAAGGTATAGCCTACCTTAATAATGCCTGATTTGTTTCTCTCGTCCACAGTGCTACGTGCCTACTGCTATGGCAAGGTACCCCGTACACAACTGAGTAAGGTAATCACTTTCTGGCCAGGTGAGGTACCTACTGCTACCTTAGCACTCCGTAGGGAGAGAGCACTTGCGTAGCCCACCTACTCTTCTTGGGTGAGTTGAAACGCTGAGTAGGTAGGTTCCAGCGTGGTGGAAAGCCTTGCTGGTGTTGATTCAGAGTTTTCCACGTCAATTGACGTTTCGACCATCATGATTGATGGTTTTCAAGCATTCAGTGCAACGGACTGTAGCATGCGAATCGACTCACTCAATTGGCCTTGGTGGGCTCGTCTGCCCTGCTGCATCCGAAAAGCGCGGCGAAACAAACCCTCATCCGTCCCATCCCGGCCTTCACAGTACTGTCAAGTACGCAGTAATTATCTCTCGAGCTCATCCCAACCCATCACACCCTCGTCAGGTCAGGGAATCCATCATAATCTTGGCACAAGGAACCCGCCGAACCGGACCTGTCCTGCCCATACCTTGCCTTGGTTTGCCTCGCCTTGCCTTGCGTCGCCTTGCGCTGAATCCACTCGCTACTCCGTACTGCTGCTGCAACTATAATCCCATGCGTCAAAGGCCAGACTGGACATCAGATCAACACCCGCCGTGGCCGGACTTGACTTCCAGACCGATTTTCTTGTGACGAAGACGACGACGACGACAAAGCAAGCGTCGCGCCTTGCCCCCTCTCGTCTCCTTTTCCTTCCCGCTTCCCGCAACCTCCTCCTCCCTCACCCACCATCCATCCCCTCTGCCGCCAGACGCTACCTTGCGCTACGCCTCGCCTCGCCTCGCCTCACCTCGCCTCGACTCATCCCGCTTGCTTGTCATGTACGCGTCCCCAGCCCACTATCGCTGCTTGCCATTGCCCATTCATTATTCCTTCTCCTTCCCCTTCCCACAGACGCAGTGCCAGACACGAGGTCGAGGTCGTGGTCCAGGACTGGCAGAAGCAGAGGCAGAGGCAGAAGCTGCACAAAGACAAGCACAAAGTCTCTATAGCATCGAATCGCCTTGCCCTGCATAGTTGCCATCACTGGCAAGGAAGCAGAGACCATCCAATTCAATATGTCTCCCCCGTCCAAGCGCCCTGCGACGGGTCTGCTCCGCCGCCTTTCCGGCCTGGGGGTGAGGTTGCGTGTGACGTCTAAAGCTACCGCAGGCATCGGATGTCGAGGACTGACATTGACATGCCTGTCTGCCTCTTTTGCTTCTGCTGCTGCTTCTGCTTCCACAAGTACATCTGGACGACGACGCGCAGCAGCTCTCGGAGGAGGGGTTGCGACCAGATTGGCATCGGAACCACACACCCTCCTCCGTTGCCTCGATTCTCCATCTCCCGTTACTCGTACCCCCTTTAGGCCACATCTCCCACATTTACGCCGTGTTCGAGTCTATCAAACTTCTTCCCGTGGTCCGGTCGCGTCTCCCTGCGATCCCTACTTAACCCCCAGCGCCTCCCGTCTCCGCCTGGGTCACTCTCCCTCGCTCCCCATTCTCACCCGGACCCTACGGACTGCCCGGATAAACTCTACTCTGCTACCTCCCGCAGCAGCAATCATGTCTTCAATAACTACCAGCACCACCACTGCAACCACCTTCACCACTTCAGCCAACAACTCAAAGATGCAAGCCAGACACGGCCATGGCGGCCACTCGCACTCCCATGGACATCACCATCACCATGACAACGTCTACCTGACATCCAGCAACAAGAACGACGCCGGCGTGCGCATCACCCGCATTGGCCTGTACTCTAACCTGGGCATGGCCATCGCGAAAGGTGCTGGCGGCTACGCTTTCGGCTCCCAGGCCATGGTCGCCGATGCCTGGCACAGTCTGACGGACCTGGCCTCGGACATCCTGACCCTGGCCACCGTGTCGTGGAGCTTGAAGCCTCCTACCGACAGCTTCCCCACTGGTTTTGGCAAAATCGAGAGCTTGGGCTCCCTGGGTGTGTCGAGCATGCTACTTGGCGGCGGCCTGTTCATGTGCTGGAGCAGCTTGTTGACTCTCCATGCTCACCTGTTCCTGGATCCCGCCGCTGCTGCCGAGGCCATTGCACACGCTCATTCCCACGGCCACAGCCACAGCCACGACCACTCTGGACCGAGTCTGCACGCTGCCTGGTTAGCACTCGGCACCGTCGCCATCAAGGAATGGCTATACCAAGCAAGTAAGTGTTTCTAATATCCAAAGCACAGCCCGCGTGAGCAGCATGTCTGACTCGCAATTGCAGCAATGAAAGTCGCCCGCGAACGAAAGTCGTCCGTCCTTGCCTCGAACGCCGTCCACCACCGCGTCGACAGTTGGACAGGCATCGTCACCCTTCTCGCGATCCTCGGAGCAAACATTTTCAGAGATGCCGCCTGGTTGGACCCCGTCGGTGGCCTCATGATCTCCCTGCTCGTCATCAAGGCTGGAGCCGAAAACAGCCTGTCGGCTCTCTACGAATTGGCCGACCGCAGCATCGACGAAGAGATCAAGGAATCCGTGCAAAAACACACGCTGAGGAGCCTGTCGGACGTCACCGAAGGCCACGAGGTGGAGGTACGTGACGTGTCGGGAGTCAAGTCTGGCCAGAACTACCTCGTGGATATCGAGCTCGCCGTACCGGGAGCGTGGACCGTCGAGCAAGTTCGCCTGGTTGAGGCCAACGTGCGCACCCAGGTCGGGTCCAGCGTGCGCGGCGTTCGGAGGATCAGGGTCCGCCACGTCCCGAAGGAGGCTGACATTGCGCCTAAATTCGACGAGTTCATTCCTGGCGAGGCCAACATGAACAAGGCCGAGGATGAAGACACCCAGGCCAACGACGACGGCCACCACAAGCACCAGTAGCGGCCATGTCCCTACGTGTACTTCTGGGGGATGAGCCTGCCGTTCACGACGAGATACCCTGGCTTCCTCACACTATTCGGAAGCGTGACGAAGTCGATTTTTTCTTTCCTGGAACTCTTCCTTCCTGTTTCAATTGCTCAATTTTTTATTTCTTTCTCCTTTGTGGCAGCACATGAGGGGCCGTCGTATATAGAGCATTCTTAGAGAGTCCTCTCAGCCATGCGGTGCATTAGGGTGGCGTTTGGGAGGGTCAAAAGGCCAGTATCGGGTCCATCATACGCACAGGTTGTGTTTTTATCGCCAATGACAGTCAGTTGGTCTTGCATTGATGGCAGTCAAACGTGCCCTCTACAGGTGCCTACCGATCGCACGACCTCTCATCCATTCAACCTAACGATCTTGACCATATATCTACCCTACCAGCCAATAACGTGTCTTTGCTGTGCCGACGTAAGGTACCTACCTACACTAGGGAGCTCGTACTTACAGTACTTGCTTTGGCGACATGCGGGGACCTCGGCCGAACTGTCCCCTCCATGTCCATGTCCATTCCCCATGTTCCACACCCACACCCACACCCCACGTCAACGTGATGTACGTAGTGACCTCCGCCTCAGATGGTTGAGTGAGTGGGCAGTCTGGTCAACTTTCTTTCCCATATACCCGGCCGGTTTGCATCGTGTTCTCTTACTTGCCATCTCATCTGCCTGCTTGCTTTTTTTCATATTTATACAGGTTTGGAGTCTTGTTGTAGTAGGCAGATACATCCCAATTGAGCACCTTGTTCTGCAACTCTGTCAACATGAGCTCCGGTCCTCTGTACCTCGGGTTCGACCTCTCGACCCAGCAGCTCAAAGGTCAGCTCACTTCATTACGTGCAGTCTCGGATATCAAGTCAACATAGTGTGACGCAACCTGAACTGACGCAATCACAGCCATCGTCGTCCAGTCCGACCTGACCGTCGTCTCCGAGGCCAAGGTCGACTTCGACGCCGACTTTGGCAAGCAGTATGGCCTCCGCAAGGGCGTCTTGACCAACGAGGCCGAGGGCGAGGTGTACGCCCCGGTCGCCATGTTCCTCGAGGCCCTCGACCTCGTCCTGTCCCGCCTGAAGGCCAAGACGCCGCTGGATCGCATCAGGGGCATCAGCGGCTCGTGCCAGCAGCACGGCAGCACGTACTGGAGCCGCGACGCCGAGAAGCTGCTGGGCGGGATGCGGCCCGACAAGGCCCTCGTCGAGCAGCTCGCCGACGCCGCCTTTTCGCACCCGTACGCGCCCAACTGGCAGGACCACAGCACGCAGTCCCAGTGCGACGAGTTCGACGCCCGGTTCGAGACGGCCCAGAGGCTGGCCGAGGTCACCGGCAGCGCCGCGCATCACGTATGACCTCCCTCCCCACCCCCTTTTCTCTGTCTCGTCCCCGATTCGATGCCGAGGTTCCTGGTTTGCTGACGAGAAGCCAGCGCTTCACCGGCACGCAAATCATGCGTCTGCGTCAGAAACTGCCCGAAATGTACGCCGCAACGTCCCGCATCTCCCTCGTCTCGTCCTTCCTCGCCTCCGTGCTGCTCGGCACCGTCGCCCCCATCGACATCAGCGACGTCTGCGGCATGAACCTCTGGGACGTATCCGCCGGCGCCTGGAGCGAACCGCTGCTCGAGCTCACCGCCGGCGGCGGCGGCGCGTCGGGCGTCGCGGACCTGCGCTCCAAACTGGGCGAACCGCGCCGCGACGGCGGGGGGTCGATGGGCGCCATCGCCGACTACTTTGTCGAGCGCTACGGCTTCAGCAGGGAGTGCCAGGTCGCCCCCTTCACCGGCGACAACCCGGCCACCATCCTCGCGCTGCCGCTGCGGCCCATGGACGCCATCGTCTCGCTCGGCACCTCGTCCACCTTCCTCATGGTCACCCCCGTGTACAAACCCGACGCCGCGTACCACTTCTTCAACCACCCCTGCACCCCGGGCCAGTACATGTTCATGCTCTGCTACAAGAACGGCGGCCTCGCCCGCGAAAGCGTGCGCGACGCGCTGCCCAAACCGGACGGCGGTGACGTCTGGGCGAACTTCAACGACCGCGTGCTCTCCACGCCGCCCCTCGACGTCCGCTCGGCGTCCGACCGCGCGAAACTCGGCCTCTACTTTGACCTCCCCGAAATCGTGCCCAACATCAAGGCCGGCGCGTGGCGCTACACCGCCGCGCAGGACGGCTCGGACCTCCGGGACGAGAGCGACGCCGCCGCCTCCGCCTGGGACAAGACCGTCGACCCGCGCGTCATCGTCGAGAGCCAGGCCCTCTCGATGCGCCTGCGCAGCCAGAACCTCGTCTCCTCGCCCGAGGACGACGGCGGCGGGCGGGCGCTCCCCGCGCAGCCGCGGCGCATCTACCTCGTCGGCGGCGGGTCGCTGAACCCGGCCATCGCGCGCGTCGTGGGCGACGTGCTGGGCGGCGTCGACGGCGTGTACAAGCTCGACGTCGGCGGGAACGCGTGCGCGCTGGGCGGGGCGTACAAGGCCGTGTGGGCGCTCGAGAGGGCCGAGGGCGAGACTTTCGACGAGCTGATTGGGAAGAGGTGGAAGGAGGAGGGCGCGATACAAAAGGTCGACGACGGCTTCAAGGATGGCGTGTTCCAAAAGTACCAGCCCATTGTCGGGGCGTTTGAGGAGATGGAGAAGAGGATTCTAAACGTTGCTCATAACTAAGAGGTGGAGGGGGGAGGGGATAGAGTTGGGTTTATAGATGAATAGAGTGCTTCGGTCACGTTGATTGTCGGAGATGAAGTGACTTTACCAAGGCTGAAGGATAACACCATCACGGGACATCACGAGAGAGCAAAGAGTGTAAGAAAAGAGCATTCTTTCTGTATTGGGCATCAGTCCTGAAGCCAAATCCACCTGGATCCTCAACCAAATCATCCCAGAAAGGACCCTCCATATCCATCCCATCCTCCACATCAGTCCACACCCAGCTGGCAGTGTGTTCAAGACCACCAAAGTGTAAGAATGAAGAATGAAGTGAGAAAGCAAAGGATACAAGAGGACCTTGTTCGCCCAAGAAGAAGGGGTTTACCAAGCTTTCCTTTGACCCAAGTCCCCATCCAGAATCATGTGCCCTATTGTCTGTTTGTGTCGCACTGGAACCCATTTCAGGTTCTCTGTTTTCCCCCATGTCGTCAATGGAGAAAGGGTATCAATAGTAATCGTCATTCGTCAATCGTTCTGTCGTGCAGAAGAAGAAAAAGCGTCAACTTGCTGCATTCAAGCAAGGCAGGCAACCAGACAACCAGGCGGCAGTCTGGCCTCTTTGCGCACCATGTGAAGAAGCAGAAGAGTTGGAGAGAAGAGAAGCCTTTAAAACAAGACCATCAGGCCCAGGATGAAGACGACGAAGCACGACTGGCCAAAGAGGCTGCCACGCTCAAAGGGTCCGAAGACACCGGCCTCGGGGCGCCGGTCCGCGCTGGAGACGACAACAGGCATGCTGCTGGTGCTGAGCGGGCCGCCACCGGTGTGCCGGGCGACCGTGACAGTACCGTTCAGGGGGAACGGGGGCTGCGAGGTTGGCTTGGGCTGCATCATGGGAGTGCCCGTGACGTAGATTGTAGTACGGTTGAGCTGGGCCACCGAAGTGACGTTGAGCTGGGCCGTGGTGAAGCTCGAGTAGATGGGGGAGGGCGTGCTCTCGGCGACTGTCTCGGTGACGACCTCGGTGATCTTGCTAGTCAGGGTCTGCGTCGAGGTGTAGTGTCTGGGGATGGCCATAATTGTAGCCACAAGTTGGCCGTCAACCGTGACACTGGTCACGATGATGTCTATCTCGCTAACTGTCTTAACCTCCGTGGTGTTGGCGGACGTGGCAGGGGGCTGAACAGTAACTGTGGCAATGCCGCCATCAACGGTGACGGTGCGAGTTGCGCGGTCAGTAAGCATGACGGTCGTCCAGATGGACACAACAGACTTGCTAGCCTCGATGGACGAGGTCTCGGAAGCGACTTCACTGACGCCCTCGGTAACACCCTCGGTGACTGTCTTGAAGACCGTGGACGTCTCGGGGGCAGCGGGAGACGTCATAATGGGGGTGCCTGGAACGGCAAGCACGTCGGAAGTGGCGGTGCTAAAGATGGTGCTTCCATCGACGACGGTCACGAAGACGGTCTGAGTAGCCAGCTGGGTGACCACGATAGTCTGCTCGGTGCCAGAAATGGTGGTGACCAAGAGGCTCGTGGTTAACTCAGCAGCGGGAGACTCGCTGGTAGGCTTGAAGCTGTCAACGGTGACGGTCATGGTCAGATCGGTGTCAGCAGACACGGGAGTGCCAACAATCTTGGAGGAAACGACCTCGGAGGATGAAGCAGGCTCGACAGTCTGGGTGATTGTGACAAAGACGGTGTGGTCCTCGCCAGCGCACTCGGCCTCGTGGCTGGAAGTCTGAGGCTCGAGAGTGACAGTCTGAGTGGAAAATACCCAGGTGGTCGGGGTGAGAGTCGTGGTGATGGCAACGTCCTCAGAGGTTGTGACCTGCGCCATCGTCTGGGTGAGAGTCTCGGTCTGGGCCTCAGTCTGGGTTTCGGTGATCAAGACAGAGCTGACTTCGACAGAGGTCTCGGTAGCGGACTCAACGACGGTCGCGGTCTCCGTGACTGTGAGAGCCGTAGTCTGGACAACGGTCTCGGCAGGCCTGGAGATGTTAGATGCTGATCACAGGATGCTGGAGTGAAAAATGCTCACTCAGAAATGACAGACGCAGTCACGGTTGTCTCCTCGGCGGGCTTCTGAACGGTACGAGTCTGCGTGGTGGTCTCAGTCAAGGAGGTGGTCTGAGTAACGATCTCTACAGGCCTTGGTGCTGGTCAGTAGCTGGAAGCGAATAGAGGTCAGGACAAATCTTACTGAGAAACCAGGACAGTGGTAGTCTCGGTCAGGGTGCCGTCGGCAGCCATGGCAGAAGAGACGGTCGTTCCCTGGGTCTCCTGGAAGGTGAAAGTCTGAGTCCGAGTCTTCTTGATAGTGGTCGTAAGCTCGGCCGAGGTGCCTTCCTCGACGGTGACGGTCTCAGTGGGCTCAGAGCAGTCATCGTGGGAGGCCATGGCAGTAACGGTCGCGTTGGTGACCGAGACGGAGACGGCGGTGCCAGTGGAAACGCCAGTGACAGTACCGTTGATGCTGTGGACAGTGCCGTTGTAGCCACCATCGTGAAACTGCATGACGGGGAAGCGAGGGAGCAGAGCAGCGACGGAAGACTGGCCAACGGCGGTTTCGCCAGTGTGTCCGTTGCTGAGAACTGCAACTTATCAGACGAGAGCGCTCGTTATGGCTGCCCAGTGGATTACTTACTGACGACAAGAACACCGATAAGACCAGCAATCATGGCCACGATGATGCCCAACATGCAGACGAGGAAGAAGGCGTTGGACTTGCGGTAGTCGGACCATTCCTTCTGATCGACATCGGGCTGCTTCATGATCATGTCCTTCAGGACAGCGTCAGAAACCTCGATGGAGTCCTCGTCCTCGTAGGAGCTGCGACGGCTAGAGTGTCCACCTGTGGATCTGAATTAGCTAAACTGATGGAAATTTCGAAATGAGATGGAAATGATGAGAACTTACCGTAAGACATATTGACGGTTGGTGGGTAACGATTGTTTATCTGTTCTTCGTTAGGTATGACCACCAGGAAACAGGTGTTGCGATCTCATGGAGCTCCTGCTGGAAAGACCCTCTCCAGATCGCGGAAGCCCTCCACAAATCGATCCTTTCTTAGGTATTGCCAGGGACAGGGAAAGGAGAGGTAAAGCCAAATAGGGTAAGAGGCAGAACAAACTTACTGGATTGGATGCAATAAGTGTTGTGATCTTTTGTAAAGATGGTTAGCGAGTGGGTAGCAAAAGGATGATGAGGAGTAGAATGATGAGTGTGGGTAGTGGGTAGTGAGTAGGAAGATTGGTGGGAGAGACAAGGACGCAATGAGTGGTAATAAAAGAAAATAAAAGGGCATGTGTGCCCTGGGTGGTAGCAATTGTCTCCTGAGGAAGGTGCGAGGGGTGTTTTTTTTCTCTCACGCGTGCCTTCCGTAACAAGAAAAATAATAGTGAGAAACAGCTTAGGCCTGAGAATGATGCTATGGAGGGAAAGTGAGGGCTAGGGAAGTAAAGGGAGTTCAATGAGCTGGGGGATAGTGACTCCGAGGGACCGCAGCTTTGAGACCAGCTATGGAAGTGAGGAAATAGCGATATCAATGAGGGAATCGCGAGAAGAACAAAACCTAAGCTTGCGTACCCTCCAGAGAGCTAAAGAGATAGAAAGTGCTTAGATACCCACGTGAAGATGTGTTGCTGAGTGAAAGTAGGTGTGGAAGAGCGAGAGAAGGCACGAACTGTTGTTGTTGTTGTTGTTTGTGAACAGGAAGAAAATGAGGGGAAGCGTAGGTAGAGAGTTGGGGGTTGATAAATACCTTAAGCCTGGGGTTGCTGGTGAGGATGTTCAAGTCTTGTTGTGGGTGGTAGAAGAAGAAGTTAGGTGTGTGGTCTACGACTGGCATGTAGAAGAAGTAGGGAGAGTGGTGAGCCAGTCAAGAGGAGTGAGCGGTAGGCTTTTGGGTAGTCGAAAACGAACACAGAAGGAGCGATGGGAGGTCTGGTTGAAGGTCAAGGACAACCTAAGCAGCTTTGTTTACTTTTGCGAGACGGTCTGACTATCATCACCACCATGAGTTGACCTTGTGAGTCTGTTATTTTGAAACTTTGTCTACAATTATGACGGTTCTCTGCAAAACCAAGGTCTGGAACTCCTGTTTACTTTTTGTACAGGTGCCTGCCCCTCGCGAGATCCGTACTTGCCATTTGTTTACATATTGAGGGCCCCCTCAAACATATAAACCACGCAATTATTTCCTCTTAGATGTCATTATCAATCAACACAGCCTGTTACATTTAATTTGCTGGTGATTCTCGGTAGATAGAAAAAGCGTCAGTCAATAGGAAGCAGCTTGATTTTCCACCACCAAAAAAGCAGATAAGCTGGCTAAGAGTATTAGGTCTGAGGATGGCGTGAGCCTATGCTTATTGGATAGTAAAAATTCTAGAGAATTATGCTCAATACCACTTCCAAAGATGTCTGCTGCAATGGAGCAACAGTTGGTTGGATGCAACCTCTACCCAGATACCGTAGGTGATGTCAACGAGCGAACGCAAGGAAGCCCGGTGGATTTATCTAAGGCTTCACGCCCCGTCAATCGAGCATTACCGCTCAACTATACCAAGGGCTGCCAATAATTCCACCGCAAGTAAGGGCGAGGTAATAAGACAGGGAGCAGCCTTCGAATGTCGACAACCCAAGACGGAGACGGTCGACTGGGCGTCCAAGTTCACGAGATGAAGTGCTATGGTGACAAAGCAAAGCCTCCGATAGTGGAGACGGCAGCTCACGGATGTCTGACTGACGGGAGGCAACATACGACGGGAGTGACACTGGTGCTGCACCAGCCACCACGGACCCGAGACGCCCAAGGTCGTCGGGTTGCAGGGGAGGAAGCTCCGCTCTACTTAACCACACACCTACCTACTTAACCACGACAGCAAGGTGTACCGTGTGGCGAGGTGAAGGGCTGCATTACCGCGTCGTCAGTACCCGTAGAGGTTGCCATGCCCACCCTTGTACTTTCCGCCCAGGTAAAGGTACCGAAAGCCTGCGTCCCCTAGGTACTCTTAGCCTGGCAAGCTCCCACGTTCACCTTGCCTTACGCCTCAAGGTACCTACCTTACCTCACCTCCAGCAGCTCAGGTAAGCACGCGAAACCCGACGAACTGAAGGCGCAGGCGCGTAACACGACTTGACACCCTCTATCCATTTTCGTCGCAATAGCTTAGGAGCAGCTCGACGTTGGAACCTTTTTCGTCGCCACCACACAAGTGTACGATACCTTGGCGCGATCGCCGACCTTGGTTTTCGCACTATCCATATTCTCGATTTGCCGAATTTTTACACACGACTTAGCCTCGCGCGCTCATCATCGAATTCTGACACGTCCCCCATCCATTACCAGTACACTCGATAGCGACTTCCCCGCTCGACAACAACGAGTCACCCGCCGAGCGTCCTACGCAAACCTCGCAATATGGCGCCTCGTCGCGGTCGCGGTGAACCTCAGGAGGAGGTGGAGGAGGACCAGGGCGAAGAGCTCGTTAGCCTTCAATTCGACGATGAACTGACGTGGAAGCCCGGGAAAGCCATACCTACTACCGAGCTGCTCAATCGCTTGCAAGCTCTGTCGGAAGAACTGGGCAACATTGATCAGGATGTTGTTGACGTCGATTCTCTTCAAGATGTTGCCAAGGCGCTGGGTCAACGCAACCTATTGGCGCACAAGGACAAGGGCGTGAAGGCGTATACTGCCGTCTGTATCGCCGACATACTGCGCTTGTGCGCGCCCGACGCGCCATTTACCGCGGACCAAACCAAAGTAAGCCTCTCCCGATCAATGCGTGGCATTGGCAAGCTGACCGTTGATGTGTTAGATGTTCTTCAACCTCGTCGTGACGCACGTCTTCCCTTCACTGAGCAACCAAGCACATCCTTACCACATCCAGCACAGATACGTGCTGACGGCACTTACGGAGGTCAAGAGCATCCTTTTAATCAATGATGTGGACGGGGCCGACGACATGCTGCTCCGATTGTTTTCCGTATTCTTCGACGCCGTTTCCGGAGGCTCGAGTGCCGAGGATGGCGTGTCAAAAGAGGTTGGCAACACAATGACCGAGATGCTGATCAATTTGGTCGATGAGGCCTCCGGCATGAATCCAAAGGTGATAGAAGTCATCATGGCGCAGTTCCTCAGAGCGGCGCCTCCCGGCGGCTTCCAGAGTCGAACAGAACGAAGCGAGCCGAACGGTAGCCAATCTACTCTGTTGCCCAAGGACGAGCCGCCCGCCTACATCATGGCCAAAGAGATATGCACAGTGTGCACGGAGAAGATGGTTCACTACGTTAGCCAGTACTTCAGCGACGTGATACTGGACGCGTCACGGTTTGCCGCGAAGACGGTCGGCAAACATGACGAAGAGGACGACGAAGATGCGCCTCGTGGGCCTACGGACGCCGAGTTGAAGGAATTGCGTAAGGCTCACTACCTAATCAGAGAACTTTGGCGCGCTTGTCCCTCGGTCTTGCAGAACGTCATACCGCAAGTCGAAGCCGAGCTGTCGGCGGACAATGTCGACTTACGCCACCTGGCCACTGAGACTCTTGGAGACATGATCTCCGGGCTCGGGGCTGCAGGCCCCCCTCCCTTGCCTGTCCTCGATCCCGCCGCTTACCCCCCATTGCGGCTGTCAGAGGAGGCTCCTAGTCAGGTCTCCGACAGTATTCTCACCACGCCCCTCTCCCCACACTCATTTGCGCAGACCCACGCGACCGCGTACAACCACTTCCTGGGGAGGAGAAACGACAAAACGGCCACGATCCGAGCAGCGTGGACGACCGCCGTCGGTTACATCTTGGCTACTTCGGCAGGTGGCATCGGTCTCAGCCGTGAGGACCAGTCTGAGCTTGTCAGATACCTTGGAGAGAAGCTCAACGATGGTGACGAAAAGGTGCGACTCGCGGCTGTCAAGGTGATGGAGCTGTTCAGCTTCCGCGATTTTGTCACCAAACTTGCCGCTCCGGGTGGCGTGGACAAGGACGGTTCCGTCCTCAGCAGCCTCGCTGACAGATGTCGCGACAAGCGCACTGCTGTGAGAGTCGACGCCATGACCCTGCTGGCTAAGCTGTGGGCCGTCGGATCGGGAGAGCTCGCCGCTGGGCAGGAAACCGTCGTTGCGGCCCTCTCCGGAATTCCGTCCCGCATCTTTAATGCTTTTTACGCCAATGACCTTGAACTCAACATTTTGCTGGACCGTGTTCTCTTCGAGTGTCTCGTACCGCTATCGTACCCTCCCATCAAAACCCCAAAGAGTATCCGGGCCTCTTCGAGCCAGAGCCAGCAAAATGCGGGCGTCGCGGAGCAAGACCGCATCCGTGCAGAGCGGCTCCTGCTGTTGACCCAGTCACTCGATCCTGCTGCCAAGAGGGCATTTTTTGCCATGCAGGGCCGCCAGCCGCAGTTCGCGCAGGTACTCGAGGCCTTCGTCAAGCAATGCGAGAACTTCAACGGCGGTGTCATGGACGATAACCGTCCGCGAAAGACAGCCAACCTGGAGAAGACGGTTCAGTACATGACGCAGTTCTTTCCGGACTCCTTCAAAGTCAAGGCCGACCTTCAAAAGTTCGCCAACCAGAATGACCGCCGCGCGTACCAGCTCATCAAGTACTCGGTGAGCACCGAGAGCGACTACAAGACGGTGCGGCAGGCTATCAAGGAGTTGGTCAAGCGGTTGAACGCCGGTCAGTCCTCCGCCATCTTGGACACGCTGCTTCCTCTTCTCTATCGATCGGCTTGCTTGCTGTTCAACAAGAGTCACCTGGCCACAATTATGGACTACTCCAGGAATGACAAGGATGGGTATGGCTCCGTTTCCCACGAGATCCTAAACGAAATTTCCCAACGCAACCCCGAGCTCTTCAAGACCCACGTCGGCGGCCTGTGCAAGGGCTTGATCGAACAGGCTCCCAGCGAGACCAACGAGAACGACCCGACCGTCGTTGACACCCTCAAGGCCTGCGCCTCTTACTCGAAGAAATACCCCGAGGAAATACCCCAGGACCGGACGTTTTCGCAGGCTTTGGTGAGCTATGCTCTGCACGGCCGTCCTCCCAAGTCTGCCAAGTATGCCATCAAGATCCTGCTGGCCAAGGGCGACGACAAGGGACTCGTCCACGCCACCGGGCTCCTCGAGAAGATCATGGAAGACTGGAAGTACGGCTCGTCTCACTTCCTCAACAAACTGCAGGCTGTCGCCCAACTCGAACTCCAAGCGCCCAAGATCACGTTGGACGCGGACGACGACATTCTCAACATGACGGTGCAACAGATTTTGTTGCAAGTCCGTCAAGATGCGAGCGACAAGGACCCCAAATGGGTTGATGACGCCGACATGGACGAGGAGCTGCAGGCAAAGTGTCTCTCTCTGCACATCCTCGTCAACCGCCTTCGCAGCATGGAGGACGTTGAAGAGGCCAAGGAGAAGGCGCCGCCTGTATTCAAGCTGCTCAAGACCCTGGTCGCAAAGAGGGGAGAGCTTTGCAAGACAAAGGACACCCCGCAGCACCACCAGGCGCGACTTCGGTTGCTGGGCGCTCAGTTGTTGCTCAAGCTGTGCACGCACAAGCACTTTGACGACTTGTTGGCGCCTGCTGACTTCAACCGGCTGGCGTTTACGGCCCAGGACCCCGAAACGGCAGTTCGCAGGGGCTTCATCGAGAAGCTGCAGAAGTATCTCGTGACGGGCAAGCTGAGGGTACGATTTTACACAATCATCTTCCTGACGGCTTTCGAACCCAGCGCCGACCTGAAGCAACGTGTGGAGACGTGGATTCGATCTCGTGTGCGGGCGCTGCAAACATCTGAGCAGCGGCCCATGGAAGCCGTCATCGCCAGGCTGCTTTCTCTGCTGGCACATCATCCCGACTTCAACCGGCTGGACGACTTTAATGCTCTCAGCGAAGACGAGCGGAAATCGTACGCCAGCGATCTGGCTGATCATGGCCGCTACATCGTGTACTACCTCACGAACGTGGCCAAGGAAGACAACCTCGGTCTGATTTACAGGTACTGCGAACGTGTGAAGCAGACGGGAGACGCCATCAGTCCGAATGACAGCGAGAATCTGCACATCGTCTGTGACCTAGCTCAAGCGGTCATCAGGAAATGGCAGGAGAAGAAGAACTGGAGCTTCCAAGCGTATCCGGGCAAAATCGGATTGCCGGTCGGCCTTTACACCAAACTGCCATCACATGAGACGGCCCAGGAGATTGCCGAGAAGCATTTTCTCCCAGCCGAGATTGACGAGAAGCTGGACGACTTGTTCAAGACCATCGACAGGAAGAAGGTTTGTTGCGATGATCGATAGCACCATCTCGGAAGCTGACTAGCTACAGAAACGCAAGTCGACGGATGACAGAGACCAACCTGCGGCCAAGAAGGCCAGGCAGACGGCGAAGACGAAGGAGCCCAAGGCCCCCAAGGAGCCGAAGCCAAAGGCAAGGAAGATCAGTCAGCCCAAGAAGGCTGTAAAGGTCAAAAGCAAGCGGGAGTCTGACGTCCCAATGGAAAATCGGAGACGCAGCGGCAGGGCCACAAAGGTGTCCCAGTATGCCGAGCGTGATTCATCTGACGACGACAAGGAGATGTGGGATGGTGTTTCCGAGTGGACGTACGAGAATGGCGGTGCAGGTGCAGCGTCTGAAGACGAAAAGAATGGCGACGGCGAGGACTCATCAATCCTCTCGGACGCTCCCGGGGCAGATGAAGATGGCGAGGCCGAGGAGGCAACCATCAAGACCAAGACTTTGGACGCCAAAGGCAGGGGGAACGACGATGACGAGGACGAGAAGGTTACCGTTAAAACTAAGAGTTCGGACGCCAAAGGCAGGGGGAACGACGATGACGAGGACGAGAAGGTAACCATCAAAACTAAGAGTTCGGACGCCAAAGGCAGGGGGAACGACGATGACGAGGACGAGGAGGCAACCATCAAAACTAAGAGTTCGGACGCCAAAGCCAGTGGGAACGACGAGGACTCGTCCTTGTCAGAACTCGACGAGCCTGAAGCTGAAGTATCAATTGAGGAGGCCGAGCGAGAGGAAGTGAAGACGGACGACGAGGAAGAGGAAGAGGCAGCGACACCGCCGCCAAAGGCCAATGGGCGAAAGGGCCGATCTGGCGCAACTTCCAGGGCTGCGGCGAAGGCGCAACTCCCGGCGCGACCAGCGCCAAAACAGAAGCCTGCTCCTCGAGCGCCGACCAGAACATCCGGACGGACCACTCGGGGAAGGGCAGCCAAAGAGTCGATGGACGTCGACGAGGACGATGAATAGTTGAGTCGCGGAAAAGCTGCCATGCGTTTTTTTGTGTTATGCCCAGGATTAGTTACCCATGCCGCTTCGCGAGGTGTTGTTCGTGGGGAGGCATGGTGTTTCGAGCGAGGCATTTGTGCTTTTCAATTCGCGCTCGCTTACTCGTGTACATTCTTAGCCACAATGGCTTGGCGAGAGTCAGTATACCCGAGAATGCAGATTCTTGTCTAGTTGCTTCATTTCGGCTTATCGCAGTTGCTGTGCGTGAAGAGAGACTAGGTGGAGACCTCGATGCTCAACTTCAGTCGGTCGCCGCAGCCAAGAAGCCATTGGCCGCTGCAAGCACGCACAATCTTGAGTGCACTGCAGAGATGTAGAAACAAACATGAATGCGAGCCGCAGTGTGGTGGCAGTCTTTAACGTGTTGGGACAGCGTTGCACGACCTGTACTTGGAACAGCAGGCAAACGCTGTGTGTAAGCCGTACGCAACAACGAAATGCTCGCTTCTAAGCCGCAGCCCAATGTTCCGTGGACCGTCGATGCATTGGTAAAACAGGGAATAAAACCATTACTCGTGGCACAAAGATCCGACGAACACGGTCGTTTCCTAGTATAGCTGCCTCGCGTTGCTGCAGTTCGACAACTCGGCCGAATCCCTGCTTTCGAAACTCCCACCCGATTGGCGCGCACCAATTCCGCCAAGAGGCCACTCCACTGAACCTCGGTCACTGTCGCGCGACGACAACCCCACCATTAACTGCAAACGCGTCTCGAACGACATCACCAGCAACCTCCAACCTCCTATCCCCCTCAAGGACATGACAGAAGCCGCCAACATGTCCGCGCCAGAGCACTCGGAACCGCAACCGCAACCGCCGCAGCCTCCGTCCGCGTCAGAACAACAACAACAACAACAACAACAGCCCTCAGAAGCGCAAGCAGAAGCGCAGCCCGAAGCGCAGCAGCAGCCGCAAGTAAATGTGCAGGAGGACGCACCAAATGATCAGCAGCCGCAGCCCGAACCCGAACCCGAGCCCGAGCCGCAGCAGCAACAACATCAACAGCAACAGCAACAGCAAGATCAAGATCAAGCCCCAGCATCGCCTCCCCTCCCTCCGAAACACACACCGGTGACACCGGGTCCGCGAGCGACGCGTTTTATCGAACTCTACGACCTCACGCTGCAAAGGACGCTCACCCGCGTAAACTACGACAACTTTGCGTCGTGTTTCCCGACCATTGCCGCCCACGCGCCGAATACGTTACGGAATGTGCAGAAGCAAATGGTGGACTATCTCGAGGAGCGGTGCAATGTCCGTGACCCTTCTCCTTCTTCTCCCTCCTCGCATGCTTTTCTCAGGAAAAGAGTCAAAAGGGGGTGGAAAGGAAATAGAAAACGAAGAGTGCTGACGTATGAGGTAATGCTTGCAGAAAGACTTCCAATCCATCCTCGTCGACCGCGACGTCGTTCGCAAACTCAACGAACTCGAGAACCTCGTCAGCGACGCCGAGCGCCGGAGGCAGGAGAGCGCTGACGCCGACGAACCGATCCCGTACGTACACTCCCTTCCCCCTCAAAAAGAGCTGATCAGCTTCTTCGAACATGGTCTAACGCTTTCCGTGAACGATACACACAGCCCGCACCTCCTCCCCCCGGACGAGGTAATGACGGCCCACCTCGCCCCGCGCCTGGCCTCCCAGCAGTCCCACCTCAACGCGCGTCTGCAAAACACCCAGGCCGCCAACGAATCCCTCTTCGCGGCCATCAGGTCCCAGCGCGCGGAACTCGACGCCCTCCTCGCGCAGCTGGAGAACCACGTCGCCGACATCGACGGCGCGAATGCCATGCTCGTCGACGTGGCGCCCGAACTGGCCGCCGAGGCGAGGGCTGCAGAGGCCGAGATGGCGGTGTTGTAGAAAGGAGGGGAAATGACAATTTTGTTTTTGTTGTTGTTGCTGTTGTAATGATACCATTTTTTGCCTTGCGCGTTTTCGCGCATTGTTCTTGGTCGCTGGGGGAGATACAGGTAACCCACATACCCGGGGAGGATTGGCGTTAAGGAGGATTCATTAAACTGATGGCATGTCACTTGGACGAGGTACCCTTTTACACGTTACAAAAAACGGCGTCACAGTTTTATACGACGGGTCAACAAATGCAACTCAATGTGCCCACTGGCAGTCCACTATATACAACTACTGCGTGGCCCACGGGACGAGCACCGCGTCGCCGATATCACGTACGATCGCTGCCATAAACTACGCGATGCAACGCTCAGTGTCCCGAGGCTCAACACATCCAAGGAGAAAATGACGGTATTTCCGCCGTGAAAAACGCCGCCCAATGATGACAAGTACGACCAAGTGATGCTTTTCTCAGCCCATCGCGAACCGCGAAGAGCTTATGAGATATGATGTAGGACAGAGTAAGGAAAGTTTGGATGAATAGGAGGGAGAGAGATAAAGAGATGGGATGGCAGATGACCACCGAATGTTGATGCTGCGCCATACCACCCCGACTTTTGTTTTGGCCGCCAGACCATGCCCGTGCCGATGCACCTTGCCAATGGATATGGTGGGAAAAAAAACATTTTGTTCGAATCTTGAGATTCTTCTTACTCGTTGCAACGCAAAAGTGTAGAGCCCTCGGGTTGAGGGTGTAGGGGTCGTGGATCATATGTGCGGGATAGATGAGATGGAGGCACGAAGAAAGCAATGCCTAAATCCTCCTGTTTTCGGTGTGGATGACCTGCCAAGCGCCGAAGAAGTCGATTTCGCCGTATCCTGGTGGCAGCACCCTGACCATACGACCAGTGGCCCAGTCGACGAACCACTGCTTGCCTTTGCTGATGATGTAATTGGACTTCCTTGGACTCTGGAACAGGAGGACCGAGTAACACAGCTTGGCGTACAGGAGATCGTGAGCAGAGCTCCACTGATGTTCCGGCGCCCACTTGCCGGTGTCTGGGTCAATGGCCTCGTTCGGGTATGATGTGGTCGATAGTCGACTACTGATGAGCTCGTTCCTGGCTGGCGAGGGGCCAACGACAGAGGCCGTATCCAACGCTGTAGGCCCGACGGTGGGCTCGGTGGTCGAGGCCGGGAACGGGTCGGGGGCGTCGTTGGATGCCACTCGGCGGAGACTCGGGCTACGAGGTCGTTGTGTTGGCACGGCATAACTGTGCACCTGAGCAGGCCTCTCGCCACGGAACCATCGGATGCGCTGGATGCGCGGGATGCTCTGGTCGCGAGGATAGTCACGCTCGTCAATGGGAGCAGCGACGTCTATAGCGGCAAAAAGAGCCTCTAGCCACTTGACAAACGTGCTCAGCTCGATGCAAGAGAGCAGGAACTGGTCCGTCTCTGCCCTGACACGAATGACATATCGTCTCCTGAGGGGAGTCAGTTTCTTGGCACGTCTTGGCACGTCATGAGGCTGAGAAAACAGGCAACGTACTTTTTGTAATCGGCAGCAATTCCAATGTCCGCATGCTGGAGACTGTACGCCTTGTCGATGGAAGATTTCTTCACCCATGGCGGGTTGTCGGGTGAGATTGTCGGCCCGTCTCTCGTCCTTCCCCAGCCCCAATCCTTCTTCACGTTGTAAAAGTTCAAAGCGGTACCACGTAGTTGGACGAAAGCCGTGTGCCAGTTCCTGTCCTCTGCTCTCTTGGTGGTGTTTTCAATCTCCATCTTCTTCATCCAGACCCCCTCTAATTCAATATCGCACGAGTACTCTGGCAGCTTTTCGTCCACTCCATTGCTGGCGGCGGGACTGATGGTTGGCGGACGTCTTAGTCTAGGGTCCCTCTCGTAAGGGGGCGGTTGCGAGGGTCGTCGAAAGGGTGAAGTCATGACTTCCTGGTAGAAATAGTCCTCCTCCATCGATAGTCGCCGCCGGAGAGGCGGCGGCTGGGCAGCGGTATTAGATGGTCCATTTCCGCAGCCAGGATTGCGGGGATCCATGGGGCGGACGAGGCTTTATATAAAAGGAGAGTCGAGTGAACCGGCGAAAGGCGAGTCGTGTCAGGCCAGGCCAGGACCACCATGCGGCGGATGGCAGCGGAGGCAGAGGCCCGTTCCCGTGCGTCTGTCTCGGACGGGTTTGGTTGTGACGGGCGATTTCACGAGATGTGCTTGGCCCGGGGGTTATGCTGACCCGCAAATCTTCATGGTGAGGACCTTTTGTCGGCGGCTCTCTTTTAGGGCCGCACGGGGCAGGGTAACGTAAAACAAATGCGAAGAGGCCCTGGAGCGAGCACGGTAGATGAGATGGGAGATCGGGAAGTGAGGAGTGGGTAAGACAAAGCCAGGCACTGCGGATACGTATCGAGAGAAGAGAGGTGGCTCTGTGGATGGAGAAGCAATGGAGTCCGCGCGCCGAGGCGTGTGTGGACAGGACAGAGGTCGTGTGGAGGTGAGAGGAAGGGTACGAGATGAGGCCAGGCCAGAGCAGACCAGACCAGGCGTGGGAGTGAGGTGATACCGCGTAGCGAGGAGCGAGAGCGCGCGGTGGCGGTGGTGGTGATGGTGAGTGACGATTTCGACAACAGGCCGTCCAACCGTTTCTTCCCCGGCGGTTTTCAGACTCTCGAGATGTCGGACAATGTAGAGTCAAGGTTGTAAGAGGCCGGTGGGAGGTCGAGTCATCGAGGAGCTTGACAAGGTTGTAACGACTGAAGAGCAGGCCGCCAGTGCTGAAGCTGGTGTTGGTACCCGGATATGAGGGAACGGATTGCCGTACAGGCCCGACAACGCGTGAGAGAATGGAGACGATGCCGGGTCTCGTCCTTGGAGGGCAGCAAGTCTGTGATGACGGACAAGGGCCGCAAGGGGGACTTGGCTCTGGGGGCGGATCTCATGCGCATCGGACGTCGGGTCAGGCCAGGTCAGGGACAGGGCTCATGGAGCAAAGGCGGGTGGAAACGTGGTCAAGGTGCAATGTGGTGCGGTGCGGCGGTGCGGCAGTGCGGTGCGGTGCGATGCTTGGTGGAACGGAAGTGATATGGAGAAAGAATATGGTAACATCAATTCGACCAGTGCGTGAAGCGCCCTCGTGGGCGGCACGTATAGCAGAGGGGGGGGTGTCCCTGGACCTGGCCGAGTCACAGGTACGGTTTGGATGGTGATGATGATGCTGCGGACGGGTGCCAGAGAAAAGGGCGTGAGCGCAGCGTAATGAACAGGCGTGCTCAAGGTGCTGAATGGACCGCGGCAACAGAGCAGAAGGACTCTTGATGGGATTCGTTTCGTAAACGGACCACGAATTGTCGACTTGAGAAATGGGCGCTGCCGTCGGTCCCTGTCAGAACATTTGCGACAATTAGGTGATTGATAGCAAAGAGAGGCAAGAGGCGAGAGATGGAGCCTCGGATTCTGACCGGGCGGGAGGCGTAAGCGTATCGTATCGTAGCGTGCGGGTAGCTTGGCTTCGAGCTGCATCCAAGTCAGGGCACGTCAATGTAGGTAGTCAGAGCACAGTACGTGCGAGCGGCGTGGTATGTCTATCCTAGGCAGGGAGACTTTTGCGCTTTGGAACTGGGTTGCGTGTTGCATGGCAAGGATCTGGTTCAGCTTCGCTCTTCGGAGCGTAACAGTATACCGCTTCGTCATGTGCTGACCTAGGTAGGTAGTCCAGCGAGTCATTAAGGCACTCTGTGCCCAGTAAAGGTGAGTTTGATGTCGAGCTCAAGCAGGCAGCGGAAGGGGACAAGCAATTGGCAAGTGCGATTTGGGGCGACATCGGTGCCGACGATCGTCAAGACGAACTCTCGGCCGTCACTGGTCGAAAAGCCATCCCACACAGCAAGGAAGTGTACCTAGGTACCTACGCTAAGAATACTTCGCTGGCTGGTTCGTCCGGACGACGAGACAGCTGACAGGGACTTTGCAAAAAACAGCAGCAGCGACAGGGCATCACTGCACCGAGTGGGCCGAGGCCTTTTGCAGAGCTATCTAACCCGTCTTGGGAGGTGAGAGTGCAGATTGACCGGGGTGGCGCTGGCTCGGGGTACTTTTTCTCCCTCCTGCTTCTTTTGTGTGACGACCACTGGCACCACTGGTCACAGAATCTTTGCTTGCCTGCCCAAGTCCCCAATATATGTGCCTTGTCTGCCTTGGTATAGGTAGGCAGGCAGGTAGGTGATGGCAGTTGCGGTAAAAGGTAGGTAGTTTGCAGAGTATCTGTAGAGGTAGGTACGCCTATCTCAGTTAGACATTGGTCGAGGAAGTTGCAGTTGGAAACCTGGATGGACCCCCCCAGTGCCTCGAACCGACACTTGGGTATCCGTACACACGCTGGGTATGACGGTGCTTTACGCAGTACTGTATACGTACTAGTAGTACCTAGGGGACGGGGTCCAAAGAGCGAGACCTGGATACGCACTGCGTCCTTCCTGGAAGCCGACAAAGGTACCTACATGCCTTCCTTGACCTGCAGCTTGCAGTGTTCCACCGAGGAAGCTGCCAGCTGCAACCTCGCCAGCTGGCTGCTTCCAATAGCATCAACTACGGCATTACGGCACAGGAAGGCGGGGGTTCCAGCCAGCATAAGCCTGCCACCTACCCAAAGGAAGAAACCTCGATACGCAGTATTGCACCACAGTCAACTCTGCACGCAGTACGTACACAGTACTGCCTGCCTCCTCCTTCGAGAAGGAAAGAGAGGTGATTCGGTGCTTGCATCGGACTCAACCCGACAAAAAGTCATTTTCCATTGCTCCGTTGTTCCATTTCCCCTTCAATGGCTGGTGACGGCCTGGATCAATACAGCAGGTGGTATTCGCTGCCATCTTCCAAGGTCGCAGCCGCACCGAGTCCAGCTAACACGATACAGGCGGTGCGAGACTACGGATTTCTACCCCCGAGTAATACCTCCTCGTCCACGCCGTACGCGTCACTCAATCTAAATGACGACCGCAATTGAACTTCAGGAACACCCGCAATGCGAGGAGACGAGATCCGGGCCAGGTGGACTACGCAGCACTTGTAGCCACTGAGCGTGTGGATTTTTTTGCGAGATATCCACACGCTGCTTCTTCGCTTTCGTAAACGACACTACGCAGTACGCAGTACGCAGTACGCAGTAGTATACCTTCTCTTGGACCTCGCAGTCGTCCACAAAGAAGTGAAGGGTGCTTCCATTTCCAAAAGAAACACCGCACGGCGTCTGCCTCTCATTGCATCCAATGGCAGGACGCAGCCAGGCCGAAATCGGAGCACCAAAACATCCCACCAACACACCGGAGAGCAACACGATCGACCGACCACCTCGATACCTGGGTCGCGCACCTTTTTTCCAATACCCGTCCGGCGACCAACACCAAGACCAAATAGGTCTGATATCCGCCCTCAAGACCTTACCGGTTCAGGGCTTCATTGCCTATACCCTGCTCATCACGTCTAGCCCACTCTCTTGCCGGGCAATACTTCATGTCCTCATCATCCTTGTTGGCATGGTCAGCTTCTTCAGAACCCTCTGATAAACATTTGTCTTTACGACACCTCTACGACCCTCCACACTCGCCGTCGCCGCCGCTGCTTCAGCTGGTCCGGAGATCTCTTGGCCATGCACAGCATGGAGGGCGACAGTTACCTTGTGGGAGCAGGCGGGAGCAAGCCAAGCGCAGCGCACATGGCGATCCCGCCCGTAAGTGGCCTGGGCAGCGCAATCGGCCGAGAGATGACTTCGCGCCGCAAGTCCTTTTTGTTGAAACGAGACAACGAACGGCGCATGTCTAGCTGCTCAGACACCAGACCTCCATCTCAAACACGCTCACGCATAATTATAAACTCGTCGTCTTCCCAGTCGTCTGCCGCCTTGGTCGGCGAGGGCCGAGGCGCGCCAACAAGCCGAAAATAGGCTGACCTGGCACCAGCGGCGGCTCGCCCGAGCTGTATTAATACCTGCCATTTGCCATCTGCCACCTGCCACACTCGCACACGGCCGCGTCCCCGCTTGGGCGCCTGTCTTGGATGGGAGTGGTTGAGCGCAGCACCATGTGTACTTCGCACAGAGTACGTCTGCTGTGGTTGGTCGCCGATTATTGGCAAACTTCGCGAGGATCTTTTGATAGGGCATCCGCAAGCCATCCATCCCTCCTGAGAGGCACACTAATTACTGTGTACTGCAAACTTCAGGTACGACCAGTCCATGTCAACAACTAACTCTGTCTTGGTCAGCCAGCCATCCGCACATCGTCATGACCACGGCGGCGAGCCAAGCTTCAGCCATTTCGTGGTAGTACAGCACCAGATCGTATTTGCGTTCAGGTCTCTGTAAAGTGGTGCTGGTGCCGTTTCAATCAGGCCTGCTTTTTCAACATTGACAGCATGGCTGGTCTTCGATCCTGCGCGACGTACGCAGTACTCAACCGACTTTTACGGATGGGTTGACGTTGGCGATGGCTTGGTACGGCGCGCGCACACGCCCCCGAACTCGGTTGCCCGTTCGTGTTTCTAGCGGCTTCGCCCAATCTCTTGGAACTTTCTTGGAAAGCTTGAGTGGACGCCATTCCCGCACACAGCTGGCGCCCTGTCACCCAGCTGACTGCTGCTGAACCTTCGCCCTGCCGTGACGTGTTCTCTGGGAGAAACGAGCCTGGCAAGAAGTCAGCCCGCTGGAGAGATTCGGCTACTGGAGAAGTTCATCAGAAAACCGGCGAGCCTGTCCAGCTAGCTGCCTTGGCATCGACATACCTTGACCCGTCAGCAGAAATGGGCAATCTTCCAGAAGGAATTGACGCGGTGGATCATGGTAAATCTCGTCTTGGAAGAGCGCGAAGAAGAACATCTCCAAGATGATCTGCTCGCTAATAGGCAGGCTGGCAGGCAGTCACACTAAAAGCCGCTGATCCGTGATTATCACCGGCAGTTCCTTTTCTGCACGGCGAGCATCAACCGTCCCCCGACCTACAATACTGCGTACGATGCGATCGTCGGCCACCGCGACTATTTGCGTCATGCCCCGAGTTCTCTTCTGCATTCTAACCCCTCCCTGGTGCTACCCACCGCACCTAGTGTACGCGCAATTAAATCCTGCAGTCCACTCATCCCATCCATCCACCATCTATTACCATCCACACCGTGAATGGTCGACTCTTTGGCTCCAGACAGCAGCGCTCTGAAAGACGTAGAATCCGCGTGCAAGACTGCAATCCCACCCTACGTCAATGATATCCCTTACGCCTAACCCAAAGCTTCAAGGGAATTGGGGAGAACGGCACGAACGGCAATTCTTGGGCGGCCTTCGATTAACATTCATGTTGTGCCCAACGCCCTCCCGACGGCTCCGCCATCTCAGTTGAGAAGGTCGCAAGGGAGGTCACTACGTGTGCAAGAGAAAAGAAACTGCGCGCATGCTGTGCTGTAGGCCTTGCAGTATTACCCGAGCCGACGCCCCGTTGACGGACAGATGATGAAGGCTTGCTCAACGGATCCTGCACAGCCTCAGCCGTTTGCCAACCAACGAACGCCGTCAAGTCAAGTGGACTCTCCTCCACGGGAAGGTCCACGGGAGGGCAAACAAAAAGTTCCCCAACCTTTCCCAAGTCGGGTTCAGCCAAGCAATTCCGACCCTCCAAGGCCAAGTCTCGCAACTCGCCAAACTGCGACTGGCAATCCAGCATTGGCTGCCACCAAGAGGGGCAGAATAGAAGTTAACGAGGCTCCGCTCTCTTCCGGCGCACGTTGCTTTCCTATCCTCTTTCACTTGACCGCAACGCCAATTCCTTTTCCCTCAACTGTCTGAGTTCTGGTCAGCCCGTTAATTATTACGTACGCCATATTTACCTGGGAGGAAATTCTGGAAATTCTATACGTCCAGTGGGGTTCCGACTCCCGCATAGCTGCGGCGTACCGTCCGCAGAGCGCGCTTGGAGGCCTTGGCGTTGAGAGACGAACGTGGGACTTTTTTTTTCCCCTTCTGAGAGAGGGGGGACAGGAGAACTTTTGAAATTTCCCCAGGTTCCTTTGTAAATTGGCTCTGCAAGCGTGGCACGACCTCCCTGGAGCAAGCGTTCTCGAACCACAGGACGATTCTCGGGATTCTCTTGCAAGTCCAGTCACAACACTGAGCAGGGCCGCATGCTGAGAACCAAGACTACAACTCGGCAAGTATGGAGTTGATCGGGAGTCAAAGGCATGGGTTGGTCGTCAAAAGTTCTCAAGGATTATGCTGTGACCGTCAACCTACTACGTAGGTTTCGAGACAGACGACAGCCTCAACTGTTCTTGTGTAGTTCCAAACCAGGAAACTAACTGGTCTTGGCATCCTGGACGAACTGCCACACCGGCCCTCATTACGAATGTCTCCTGATTACGTTACAGCAACGATGGGACCGCGTTTTTGGAACGCGACGTGGGCGCCGTCAATGTTTTTGCTGGCCAGACGGGCTAGTATGGAACGAGTGTGTACGACGGTGTGACTTTTGATCTCCAAAGAAGGGCATCACGAGCCGTTATGCCCGTTGGCCTTGACGAGGGAGGCTGTAGCCATGCGGTCGGTGGATCTAGCCTTTCGAGTCTTGCCTTGAGCGTGTTTGCCCGCTCGACGGTTACTCGCAGTTTATCGCGATGCTCCCGGCCGCCTGCAGTTGTCCGCCTTTGCCACTGCGCAGAGGTTCGGGGACGAGATGTCTTCCTGGACGGTTGCATTTCGGGAGGTCTATTGATGAAATGCCACCTCGAAGAAGCTACCAAGAAGGGATAGACGGAATATCATGAGACTCTTTTGGCCTACCCAAGTGAACCGCGAGTACGTTGGGTGAAGGCTTTTGTCTCTCTTCGCGCGACGCGTGCTATTGATCTGAGGCGCGTCTGATATCAATTGATGACCAGCCTGATCTCTGCTGTGTCTGGGGCCGTATGACCCAAAAACCCGCGATGCGGTTCGGGCTTGGGATCGAACAGCTAGACACTGATGTCACGTCACGATCACGACGGACAACAACAATCCCCAGACGCAGCCAATATCCAAGGCAGATTCACTTCACTTCTCTATATACCCCAATTCCGCATCGCAACGTATCGTTAGCCTTTTGTAGACCACAGCGATGCAGCACAGACGAGCACTGCCATAGCATCTTTTGTAAACACGGCAAGAAAAGAACTGGTCGGACTGCTTCACCGCAACCTCTGGCGGGTCAAGAGCAAGAAACGAAGGTACATGTATAGGTTTCAAGGCTGGCCCGCGTTTCAACATCGATAGTCGTGCCCCGAAACCGTCGTATAGCTCGTCGTTTATCCAACATCACGTCAAATTGTGTCGCTGAAATGCATTCGCAATCCTGCCTTGTGACAACTCAGTTACTACGAACCATGAATGTCTTGATGACGAAGTTCTGACACATGGTCTTGGTTTGGGACGCCGGCGCCCTATGCAACTCCACGGTCTTGGGAAAGCTCATTATCCATCGATCGTAACGCGGTCACGCCCAGCCACGTGAAAGTTGGCCAGCGAAGCCGTGGTACACGAATCGGACTCTGCGAAAACCAGGCTTCTTGACGACAACATCCTGCTTGGCGTCATCAAGAGGATACTCGTCGTCCGGCGAACATGTCCGGAACCCCAGTAATGCTCTGGCTTACTTGCCCAATGTCCCACACGCTGCAGTTCACAGTGATCATGCCGAGACATCGCTGGAAAACGTCACGCAGACAGCGAGGGATGCAAAATCTGGGGATATTACTTATTGTCGTCTGTTCTCATTAAGGATCCGTCGGAACGGATCCTCTGCGGTTGTTTGTGGTCCTGGTTATGGTACAGCATCCTCACCCATGCCCTGGCCTCCTTTCCCCTGCCCTTTTTCGTTTCCCATTTCATCCTTCGTCTCCTGGTTCCCCCCGAAAAGGCATAGCAAAAAGGGACGCCAAAACTTTTGTGTTCGTCATGCTTTACCCCCCCCCTCCCCTTGTTCCTTTCCATTCACTCGAGGATTCCTGCTTCGCCAAATGTACAGTTCAACGCGACCATGTTGTCCGACTGCCGTGGGGCAGTGAAAACCCAGTGAGGCGCCGATGCGCGCGTCTGACAGTCCGCCCCAGACGAGGTGAACGCCAGCCGTATGTGCGCCGCGGGATGCAAAT
Organism: Colletotrichum lindemuthianum; assembly: GCA_001693025.2. Taxonomy (NCBI): domain Eukaryota; kingdom Fungi; phylum Ascomycota; class Sordariomycetes; order Glomerellales; family Glomerellaceae; genus Colletotrichum; species Colletotrichum lindemuthianum. The sequence goes on along the minus strand of MASP02000142.1, from coordinate 278,634 downwards.
GCTGAACACGCAGAAACGTGTGAAATAGAACAAATGAAAATAGTAAAGTGTACAGGAAAACGGTGTGAATTCACGCCCTTGGCCTGTTAACTCCTTGCATAGAAAAGAACTTCTCTCCTTCTCGTTGGTACCGTTCCGAAAGTCGTGAGAGGACTGTTGATGGCTAATGGTGTTGGGGAGGGTCGATGAGGGTTATCGATTAGTTCGTTGGTACTCTGCCGGTGTCTGTGGGAAATCTCCACAATCAGGACAGGTTCGGAAAAGTGGTTGTGTTGCTTGGCTCTGGCCAGCAACCGCAAAGCACCGCAAAGCCTTCATGGATTGCTTGACCTGCAGCCAGTCGTCATTGTATTTCGACGAGCTTACTTAGGCAGCAGCCTGGGGGCCGCCGCGTCCACGGGCGCCACCACGGCCACCGCGGGCTTGGTTGCCGCCGGAGAAGTTACCGCGAGCGTTGCCTTGGCTGCCAGAGCGGTTCCCGTCAAAGCCACCACGGCCACGGCCGGCGGGGTTACCACGACCGCCGGTAGCGTAGTTGCTGCCGCCGTAGGCACCGGCCTTGGGGCGGCGGGGCTCGACGACGACGTTCTCGCCGTTCACAACGTGGGGGTTGGCAGCGACGACAGCCTGGTAGCCGGCGGGAGTGGCAAACTCGACGAAAGCACAGTTCTGGGTGATTGTCAGCTTGATTCCAGTGCCACGAGTCTGCGTTGCATACCTTGGAACGGTTAATGTCGAAGTAGGTAAGCTGGCCAACAGCGTTGAGAGCAGCCTTGAGGTCGTCAGCCTTGACCTTCTCGGTCACAAACTTAACGTAACCAAGGGTGCCGGGGTTCTCGGGGGCCTGGGAAATAGACTGCGGGCGGTTCTGACGCTTGTTGTCAGCACCGACGGACTGCCACTCGGTGGCGGACTCCTTAGCAGCAGGGGTCTCGTTCTCCTTCGCGGCAGGGGTCTCGGCCTCCTTCGCGGCAGGGACAGCGGCGGGCTGCGCGGCAGCAGGAGCGGCAGCAGGAGCGGCAGCGGGAGCAGGAGCCTTGGCCTGAGCGGCAGCGGGAGGAGTGGCGGTCTTGGGGAGGGGCACAGCAGGCTTGGGGCCCATAGCAGCGGCGGCGGCAGCGCGGCTAGCCCAAGACATGGGCTTCATGGGAACGGGAGCGGGAGCGGGAGTGGGCTTCTCGGGCTCGGCGACGGGAGGCTTGGTGGGAGCGACAGGGGTAGGAGAGGGGTCGGCAGGCTTCTCGGGCTGCTCAATGTCCTCCTCGGCAATCTCCTTGGCGGCAGCCTCGGGGTCGGCGGCGACAGGCTCCTCGACCTTGGTCTCGGCCTGGACGGGCTCGGGGGCGGGAGTCTCCGCATCGCCGTTGGAGGAAGCGACCTCCTTGGGGGCGGCGACCTCTTCCAACTTCTTCTCGACGACAGCGGGGTCGACCGCAGGGGCGGCAGCCTCCTCGGGGGTCTTCTCAACCTCAGTCTGCTCGGGGATGGGCTCAGCAGCCTCAGCAGCATCCTCGTTCGTGGCCTGCTCCTCGGGCTGGGCCTCGGGCTGGGCCTGGGGCTCAGCAACAGCTTCCTCCTCATCATCGCTGATGTATCTCAGGATGTCGTTCACCACGAAGTAGCCGGAGGGTTGAGGAGCAAGGACGAAGGTCTGAACGAACTTCTTGGGCTCGGCCGACTTGATGGAGCTCTCGCCGATGACCTGGATGACGATGTTGTCGAAGGAGGCCTGAGAGTCGACGTTTGTGATGCGGACCTTGCTGTTCTGGAAGTCGAGAGACTTGATCCTCTCTTGGATGTCCTGAGGGCCGAGGTGATCAGTTATGAGACCGGTGGCGGGCAGTGGGCTAGTGAAGACGTACTTGTCTGCCAACAGAGACGTTGGCAACCTCGGCCTCCATACCATACACGAACTGGGAGCGCTTGCCGTAGAAGAGCTAAAGGAGTTGATTAGCGGAGGGTCGGCAGAGGAGGAGGGAACAGCTGCATACGTGAAGCTTATCGGGGTTCTTGCTCAGGGTGGTGTAGTACTGCTCTACAAAGTACCAGCCGACCTCATCCTTGCTGAGGTTGGCGTTCGATGCAGCGGCATCGTTGGTGGCGGCGGGACCTGATGATGTTGGTTCGACAGCGTCCTTGTTATCCAGGTAGGTGTAGTTACCGTTGGTTGCCATGATTGCTTTTGTGTGTGTGATTGGGTCTGGAGGGAATCTATAACTCGGCGCAATCGGACCAGAGGAAAGAGAATGGTTGTCGGATAGCAAAGATTGAGACGACGGACGGTACAGAGACAAGGCTCGAAGATTCTGCGGGGTTGATAGCTCGTCGGTGGGGGGGAGCTTGTTCGTGGACGAAAGGTCAATGGGAAAAAGACCTTCTGTGCACGCGATTATCGAGATTAGCTGAGCGATCAATTGTAGATGGGTAATTGGCGTAAGGACGACGAAGCTGGGGAGGGGATTGGAGGCAGTGGAAAGGTGGTTGAATTGGCTACTACATACCTCAGGATGCGATGGCCGTAAAGGAAACGCTACGAAGAGACTGGAAAGACGTGATGACAGAAACGAGGACTTCCGGAAAAAGGGTTTCGACGATCGTGCGAGGGGCGGATTGGTAAGGTGAGGTAGAGGTAGGGTAGGCAGGTAAGATGGAGACGTGTGTGCGACAAGCGACTTGCGGAGACAACGTAGCTGAGCGACGGTGTGGGATGGTGGAGGAGAGGAGGAGGGAAAAATTAATTTTGCACAGTTGAACAAGACAATCTTGATAAAGGCAGCAAAGTGGGTTGGTTTTCTACGGTGTGGTGTGTGTGTGTGCGCGCGCGTGTGGTGTCTGGACAAATCTGTCTCTTGTCGCCGAGGATACTATTGGGGCGACGGCGAAAGCGGAGTGGACGTGGTTGCTGAGAAGAGGAAGTGGAGGTTTCGATTTTTTTCTTCGTCGTCGACTTGCAGATGCCGTGAAGGGAGGCTTCCTTTTTTTCTTCTGGTGCTTTCCCAGGCCCGGGCGCAAAATGAGCAACGTGGAGTTGGTGAAGTGCAAGCAAACAGAGCTCCCGGAAATCAGAAAAAAAAAAAAAAAAAAAAAAAAAACCACGGTACGCTGTGAGATCACGATGTGCCCTGTGCACCTCAAAGCATATCGCGTCACTTGAGGTATATATCACCCTGAACAACTGAGCAGGTACCTATCACAGTGCAATACCTCTTGTTTTGCTAGCTGCCGACCTCTGTCCCGGTAGGTAGGTACCGAAAGGTACGGCAGGTCCCACGTGTAGTGCAGGTACTTTGAATCAACTTATCAAGAACCTCACGGCAAAGTGCAGCTGCTATCTGAGACGATGTACCGCCCAGGCTGCGAACACGTCTTCTCTTCCACCGCGTGTTTACATAAGATAAGGAAGGTATCTACTGACACCCCAAGTAGGTAGGTAGGATCCAGCTCTTGGCTCATCAACTTGAACGTCACGTCCAAGCAGCATGCCGTCATTGTGTAATTTACTTCAGATCTACCCAAGTCATTCACGAAAGATGCCCTGCGCTCTCTGGGCTCCTTTGGTTTGTGTCTTGGGTGACAGGCAGCGTGTTTTCCGTGTGCCTCGTCGTACAAATACGCTTGCGCTAGCATCTCATCGTAAGGTGCCGAGGCAAAGGGAAGCTAATCACCCCGTGAGACGCCAAAATGAACTACACTCTTTGTTCTACTCCTATCGTCGTGTAACGTGCTACTTGTCGACCTTGTTTGTCTAATTCTACGCAATTGTAATTATACAGTGGTATTCTCGTCTTCACGGGCATTTACAAAAGAAAATGGGGGGGGACAATAACCTAGTCGGCCCATCCAAACACCTCGCTTACAGCCATGGTATTCGACCGAACTCCGATGAGGGTGATTACGAGCGCAACAATGTCTACGATAAGAAGAAGGACCGCACCCATCATGAACCTGGGACTGAATACTCGGTAAAGCATCAGGTGTCTCCTCAACCATCCCGCCCACGCCATGGTTGCCAGAGACTCGACGGCAAAGTAGGCAATGAAGATGCCCAGGGCTCTGCTGACCGTTTCAAGGATGCCTTTCCTCTTGGGGCCCACCTTCCACATGACAATGAGTGGAATGGCGACAACGGCCACGATCTGACCACCAAACGTGTTCAGGGCCACGACGATGGGGCTCCAGGGGTACCGGACAGAAAACAAGGGAATGAATGCGCTGTCCCACTGGATACTGCTGAGCGCCGCTTGATGGCCCGTTTTGAAGTAGCCAAAGTTTCCGAGAACTCCCAGCATCACCGGCCCGATAGCCTCGTTCGTGAGTGAGTTGAGGTCTAGTATCTCCATGAGGGACATGATCTGCCAGAAAAGCAGCGCGAGAGCTCCTCCGCCCATGGGCTTGGACAGCAGAATGCACGCGCCCACGATGTTCATGGGCAGCAGCAGATATCTCGAGCCGTTGGCGTTGCCGTAGCCGAGAACCGTGATCTGTTTGTTGCCGTTCTTCCCGGGCGTGGTGAGGATCGACACAAGAGGAGGCGCCCAGACAAAGGCAGTGGTTCCGGCGACGAACACCAGGGCGAGGATAATCTGAGCCAGGTAGACCTCGGCCGTCTTGAGTGCCTTATGCGGCAGGTCGGGGAACCAGTCGCCGTTGTCTGCGGCGTCGAGAACCCAGTAGCCAGCGGACAGCATGAGGCCGATGCGGTAAACGTACCCGATCCAGGCGGGCGCGAGACCCTCCCACGAGCGGGAGGGCAGCAGGAAGGACTTGATAATCGACGGCAGGATCAGCGCGACCGCGAAGGGAATGACCAGCTGCCACGTGGCCGAGGTCGACGACGTAGCCGAAGCGTAATAGGTCGACGTGCAGTAGGGCATCTGCTCCTCTCGGCAGAGTTTCGAGAAGGACGCGACTCTACCCAGGACGACGAAGAGAACCGAGTGGTAGATGGCAAGCGTACGCTCTCTCATTGTCGGAACGGAGAAGGCAGTGAACACGTTGACCACACCGAACGTCGTGATGAAGAAGAGCAGAATCGAATCTTCCCATATGGTGTAAGAGTTGGAGGCGAATCCGATCGACTGACTGACGGTAAAGATCACGGCGAGCCAGCCCCAAATGCTGTTCGGCAAGATGTTGCGGACCGTCTTGCCGAAACCAGACAGCGAGAACAAGACAGCCACGGTGCTTGTGATTGCAGCGCCAGCGACGGCGTAGACGAGGTCTTCCGGCGTCGTGAAGACGGAGTAGGCCGCACCCGCGGCCGCACCAGGAACGGCGCCGAGGATGGCAGCAACGAACATTTCCTTGTGAAGTGTCTTGTACGAAGGAGTAGAGTCAGCCTGGATGCCCTGAAGCTCCAGCTTCATCTCCGCAATATCAAGCTCCATGTCGTCGAGAACAGCAAAGTCTTCGTCGTCATCGCGCGAAGCGTAGACGATGAGGGTGATGACGCCGGCGGCCATGACAATGATACCGGTAACCATTCTGGGAATGTCAAAGCGAGCCCACAAGTCCTTGCAGACACGCAGAGTCTCCTCCTGAAACATGTTGAAGAAGCCATAGGCGTCCTGATACGACTTCCACTGCAGCGAGCGATCCGCCTTTCTTAACAGATGGGCAGTGTGGTCGGCAGTAGCGCTCTTTGACTGGTCGATGCCACGTGCAGCAAAGTACGAGTCTTGGTATCGCTGGATGCCGGCGGCCGTCATCCGGGCCACGGCGGCCAGATTCTCCCAAGTGTTGCCTTTTCTACCGGCAAAGGCCTCCTCAATGGGACCTCCCAAATTGTTGTAAGGAATAGGGATGCCCAGGAGCAGCGCCAGGGTCGGGACGAGGTCGATCTGGTTCACGGGGCGGATCTTGGCCATGCTCGGGGGCTGCTTGAAATCGGACTTTGTGCGTCCGAAAAACGGACGCTTGGAGTACATCCACAGGGCGGCTTCGACCTCGTCGTCGCTCTCTCCCCCGTGATCGCCCTTGCCGTCCATGCCGTGGTCTCCCATGACGACCAGAAGGGTGTCGTCGTCAATCTTGGTGACGAGCTCGCGGATGAAAGCGTCCATCTGCTGAAGCTTGGCCGTCATGGCCGCGTGGTCGGGTCCGTATCGGTGGCCCGCATGGTCGACACCCAGCATATGGCCAATCAGCAGATCCCACTTGCCCTTCGCCTCCGGCTCTAGCAGCGGAAGGATGTGGTCAATCACGCCGTTGTCGACCGTGTGAAGGTCCCAGACGTTGAAGCTGTCGTACGCGCGGCTCACGTTGGCCTCGAAGTAGCCGGGGAACAAGGACCACCAGGTATCGTCTCCCAGATGCGCAATCTTCCTCCCGGCATTCTTGAGCTGCATGAGCAGGTTGTCCTCGTCAATCGCAGTGCCTCCAAAACTGCTTCCAACGTCAACAAACGTAGGAAGCGTCCCAGTCGTCAAACCCTTCAACCGTTGCAAAGTGGCCGTGGGCGGGTCCGCAATGAAAGGCCGGAGGAATGCATGCTCAGGGGACTTGGCAGCCGTCTCGTGCAAAAAGGGAAAGGCATTGTGAAAAGGCGCGTCGTCGTCGACAGGGACGGTAAAGTCGTAGCGCAGCGCATCAATGACGACGACCACGGCCTTTTCAAACGACTTGGGGTGCCAGCAGCCGCCCTCGACGGTCCCCTGGCCCTTCCAGCTCGTAGACAGCTCAATTGGCGGCGCAGTGCAATTCGACTTCTCCTCGAGCACGAACCGCGTGAGGAGGAAGCCGCTCGTGAAGAAGCCAATGCCAACGACGTGCAGCACCGTCATCCATGCCCAGAAGCCGAAAGTCCACCACCACCTCCGGTCGTACGCATCCTTGCGCCTAGCCTCGAAGACCTTGCGCTGCTTCTCCAGCAGGGCGAGCCTCTCCCTCTCGGCCTGTATTTCCTCGGGCGACCGACTGGCCTCCATCTCTTTCTGGCGCTTCGCTCGCGCATACTGCTCTGCAATGGCCTTGTAATCGGCAGCCGGTGGCTGAGCACCCTTTGGCCGGGGGTTCTTTTGTTGCGGCATGGCGTCAGACAGGTCCGGAGGACCCTCGGGTGTAGGTGGTTCAATCGGGAGAAGAAAGGGTCAATGGGACAACAAAAGGAAAGGGAAAAAAGGGGGGGAGGAGATCAGATTTGGCACTCGATGGCCATCGGATGTTGGGAAGCTGTAGCAGCCCCTGTGTAGCAAGGCGCGGATATCGTATTACTGCTCGTTGGTCGTGCAGCTTGAGGAGAGGAAGACGAGTCCGAATGCAAACTGGCTAGAGGAGCTCAAATTTCGAGGTGCATCTTCCCGGCCGTCTGACGCGGGTCCCAGCTTTGGTGGGGCAGTCAGGCGGAGGGACACTGAAAGTGCGCTGTCCCCAAGTACCTCAATTACCCAAGGTACCTCTTACTTACGGGGGCAAGATGGAGCCATTGATTAAGGTAGTGCTTGTATTAGAGCTCTTTTTGGGATGATACTTCGTCAATGACTTCGTCGAAATATTCTGCTAATTTCGAAGCCGGATTAGATCATTAATTGATGGTACAGGTAATTACAGCAGCCACACTTGCACAAACCCTGTCGCAGCTGGTGCCTAAACTCTGTCGTTGTATTTGTACACAAGGTCGGTATGCTACTGCAAGCAACCCAACAAACCAAGGCACGAAGGGGCATCTTTCGTGCGTTCGCGATAGGCGTTAAACTTGTCAATTCAAGATGTAGAATTGATGCTTATGTCAGGAGCACCTAAATATTGAGGCCCAGCTGTGAAATGGACTGAAATCCCGGGCATACATCCGATTGGAAAGGTAAGCTGGAGTTGGAGACGTAGGTACACCTGCTTCACGACTGACTGCCTGTGTCCAATATTACCAAGAATGCATTAGAAGATATAATGTTGCTGTTGTATCATACAGGAAGGACCAAGTCATTTTGAACTTTTGGACGCCTGCACCTAACCTTCCAGATCAATCATACCTCAAGCATCTCCAATTACGCCCGTCGAAAGACCCCCCAACTCCAACCCAATCCAAAATCGAACCCTTCCAAATCGACATCACCAACAACTTCAAGTCAGTCTGATCTCTGCGCCCTCATCACACCTGCTTATTCCCATCGCTAATCTCAGGAACCCCCGTGTCCCCGAATCTTGCGTGTCTAAACTTCCTCGCCGGCGTGTTCATCCTGAACAAATCGTCCATCTGCGCCGGTGTCCTGTCCCTGACCTCCGGGAGACAGCAGTACGCCCAGATGAAGAACCCAAACGACAATCCGGCATAGACCAGCGCCGCGCCCGGTCCGAGACCCCACCCGTTCGGCGCGTCCTCGAGCATCCGCGGCAACAGCCACATGTTGAACTGCCCCGCGAGGAGGTACGTGAACCGCCCGAGAACGAGCGTCATGGACTTTTGCCGCGTCGACGTGATCTCCGGGTTGATGGCGTACACCAGCGGTCCCACCGAGAGGTTGTACACGCCGGTGAAGATGATGAGCAGCGCCGCAATCATCCACGGCAGCGCGGCGTGCGCGTGCATGAACAACCCCATGATCCCCACGGCCGTCATGAGAAACGAGATGCCGCCGATGCCCCAGAGCCAGATCGTCCTGCGCCCAAAGTTGCCCATCAACCACCACGACGCCGCGATGCAGACCATGCCCAGCGCGTACTGCACCAGCGTGAGGTCGTACGACCGGCCCATGTCCATGCCCGCCTTTTGGTACACCTTTGCCGAGTAGAACATGAGGCTCGAGCCGCACAGCTGCTGCGTCACCTGCGTCATGAGCACAATCACCGTGCGCCGGCGATTCGCGCCCCGGAAGCACTCCATGTACGAAATATTCTCCGTCTCCGTCTTTTCCTGCTCGTTGGTCGTCTCGAGAATCCGGACCTGCTCGTGCGCGGGATAGTCCGCGTTCCGGTTCAACCGCCGCAGCACCGTGTGCGCCTCCTTCTGGCGCTCTTCCCGGACCAGCCACCACGGCGACTCGGGCGCCTTCCAGACGAAGAAGAGCACCGGCAGGGGCCACGTCCACTGCAGCGCTACGGGGATGTGGTATGCCTTGACGACGTCGCCCACGATACCGCTGGAGGCCTTGATGGCGCCCGTCGACAGCAGCTGGCCGATGATCCAGCACATGGACACAAAGGTCGTCAATGCGGGACGCAGTTTCATCGGCGCAATGTCCGACGCGTACGGCAGCACGCACGCCTGGAACGTCCCCCACGGCATGCCCAGCAGGAACTCGCCCGCCGAGATCATGCCCAACCCGTGCGCGGCGCTCTCCGTGCTGAGCCGCACCTCGGCCGCGAAGAAGTTGATGAGCAGCAGGAACGCGACCGACGCGAGGGCCGCCATCATGGTCTTGCGGTAACCATACACGACGCTGCACTTGCCCGCCAGCGTCATGCCCAGCAGCTGGCCGACCTGCCCGCTGGCGAGTATGGCCGACTGCCACGCCGCGGGTATCTCCATCTCGCCCTTGGACGGCGTCGCCGTGCCGAAGAGCTCCTTGAACTGCACCATGGAGAAGAAGTTGCCAAACAGCGCGAGGTCGAACCCTTCGCCGATGATGGCCGTCGCGAAGACGATGGACCAGACGATGGTGTAGCGGTACGCGCGGATGGTGCTGCGGTGCGAGAGGTCGTTTTCGTATTTCTGGACTACCGACGTGACGTGGGCAATCTCTTCGATGCGGGCGACGTCCGCGACGTCCGCGTCCTCCTTTTGCTTCTTTCGTGACGCCATTGTGTGCGTAGATACAAGATTGCGAGTAGTAGTATTGTGGCGAGTAATATGGAGAGAGAGAGAGAGAGAGAGAGAGTGTGTGTGTGTGTGTGTGTGTGTGTATGTGTGTGTGAGTGTGTGTAGGGAGCAATATAGTTGCGAGCAGCAGTATACTTGCAGTGCTTTCAAAGTATCTAAAACGACTGTAACTGCGTTGTAGCTTGTAGCGAGTGAGAATGCCCAAGATTGAGAAAAGAGGGTGAGGAGCAATACGGACAAACACATTGGGCATCCTACGCCAACTTATGTAGACAAGAGGGGGGGAACCCATCGTGGGTCATGTGCTCCCCCTCTCCGTGGCGTCCACCGAACATCCGGGTCCTCGACGATGTCCAGAGGCTTGCATACGGCTCACACTATTGGCACGCTCGATGTTGGCCTGGGCCGGAGTCGCCCTCGTAAACCCAACAACGCCTCAACGCAGAGTTTAAAGGTCAACTGACCGCATACGGGTGTATATTTGGCCAGATCCTCAGCTGGCGGAAACCTTGTGAGCCTCTCGCCTCCACGAAAACTCCACCAAATCACCGTCTGCTGCGATGTCTATGCCTGTCGTCGTCGCGGTCCCGATCCCTCTCGCGGTCCCGATGCGTATGTCGATCCCTGTCCCCCCGCTCCCTATCCCTATCCCGTTCCCGTTCGTCCCTGTGGCTCTCGCCCCGCCTCTCCCTCCTCTCCGCACGCCGCTTCTCCTCGTCTCGGCGGTACTCGTCCAGCCTGGGTCGGCTGCTCTTCTTCTTGCCGCCATGGTTCCACTGCCCCAGGTCCTCCATGCCCTCCAGCTTGGTGGCGCCCAGCCCCAGCTGGTTCTGCCGTCTCTCGGTGGGCCGTTTCTTGTTCGGCCCCCGCATCTTGCCGTCCCAACCCATGCCGCGCAGCAGCGCCGCGCCGAACTCACCGTCTGGGATCGCCTCGTAATCTGCGAGCGTCGAGTTCTCGCCGACGTGCTTCATGTCCGCGAGGTACGCGTCTTCTTCCGTGGCGTGGATCACCATGTCGTCCTGCGGGCGCTTCTTTCCTAGCAGGGCGTCCATCGCGTCCTCGTCCGCCGTCCGCGGTGCCTTGTTCTCTTCTGGTTCCGGCGAGGAGCCGCCGCCGCCGCCTCTGCGTGCTGCGCCGTCGTCGTCGTCCGCCTCTTCGCTGGTCTTGCGCCTCTTCACGCTCAGTCCCCATTGTATCTGTTTATCCGCGTCGGCAGGTTCCGTCTCGGCCTGCTGCGCCGAAGAACCGTTTTTCTGCGCCTGAGCCTCGGGCGGCAACAGGTTCTTGCCCCCGCCTCTGCGTGCGCGGAGCTCGTCTTTCCAGTTGCGGTTGTTCTGGCTTTGAATGACCAGTTCGCGCGGCTTCTCCTTCCTGTCCCGCCGCTCGCCGCCGAACTCCGCGATGGCCTCGTGGCGCCCGCTGCGACCGTCGCGCTCGCCGTCCGAGTCCTCGGAGTCGAAGCCGTGGCCCAAGGCATTCGTCCGCGACCGCTTGCCGAGCGATGACGGTGGTTCTGGGCGGCTCGGTTTCTTGTTGTTTTTGGATTTGGACGAGCCGCCGAAGCTGATGGCTATCCGCGGGGCCTTGGAGCCGTCTGACATGTTCTCTGCGCTGAGCGGCGGCGTGTGGGAGGAAGAGGACAAAAATTGTGGTTTCAATGGTGTGGGAAGTTGATTCACTTGAAGACCGGCACGCGTACAACTTTCGACGTCAACTTGCAGGGGTTACATTGGGGTTGGGGCCTGTGCCTTATGTAATGTGGGGCGCATTTTTACGAGGCCAAATTTAGGTACCTGGAGTACAAGTGCTCTGGGTGAGGTACAAACATTGCGAGGCAAGGAAGCTATTGTCTAATGCGAAACAGCCGATGCGCCTATACCAATAATTAATTTTTTACCATGCGACGCGCGCGAATTCCAGACAATCGTCGTCAACAAAAACATGCGTTTCTGCTTAGAACGCAAAGACCTGGTCCTCGAGCTTGCTGACGGGACGGGCCTTCTTGAAACCGAGGCTCTCGGTCGTCTTCTTGAGACCGCTGACCATGGGAGGAGGACCGCACAGGAGGATCTTGACGTCGTCGGCGGGCTTGGGGAGGAGCTTCTGCAAAGAGCTGTTAGCTTCAACTGATACGGCAGCAACGTGTGCCGCGGCGGTACGTACGGTGATCATGTCAGCGGTGACGTAGCCAACACCGCCGGTCCAGCCCTCGGGGGGTCTGTCGAGGACGTAGTGGACCCTGAAGCCGCTGTCCTCCTTGGCGAGGGCGTCGAGGTCCTCCTTGAGGAGGATGTCCTGGGGCGTGACGTTGGCGAAGATGAGGTCGATCTCGGTCTTGTCGCCGGCGGCGCGGCCGCGGATGACGGCGCGGATGATCTGGAGCATGGGCGTGATACCGGTGCCGCCGGCAATCATGCCAAAGTGGCGGACCATGTTCGGGGTGTAGACGAACGCGCCCTTGGGACCCTTGACCTTGAGCGTCTGGCCGACCTTGAGCGAGGCCATGTGCTTGGAGATGTTGCCGGTGGGGTACGACTTGATCAGGAGGTCGAAGTAGCCGGGCTGGTGGTCGCCGGAGATGGGGGTGTACGAGCGCACAATCTCCTTGGTGGTGCCATCGGGCTGCGGGCAGTTGGCGCCGATGGAGATGTGCTGGCCGATGGGGAGGCCGAGAACATGGCCCTCGGAGGGGAGGCCGAAGCGGTAGCTTGAGGGAGCCGTCAGCGGCGATGGCCGGGGTTTCGATCGTACGTCGCGACTTACATGGCGGTGTTGTGGGAGAGGATGGTCTTCTCCTTGAGCTCAAAGTCCTGGAACGCGTCGGGCTTGAGGACCTTTTTGATTTCTTCGCGCGCCCGGGGTTCGTCAGCGGTCAATTCCGAGCACCTCCGAGAGAGGCCGCAAGAGTCAACTCACGCATGGAGGAGAATTTCCAGGCGCTCAGCGCAAGCGTGAGAGCGGTAGCGTAGGGGAGCCATTCGCTCTTGATAATGTACACGCCGAGAACGAGCAGACCGGCGGGAATGTAGATGTTGTCGAAGTACTTGCGGGAGGTCAACGAGTCGGCCATGGTGATTGAGGCGCTCCGCGAGCTGTTCTCCACTGAGAATTAGGGTATTAGAAGCAGCTAGGTAGCTCTAGGAATGTCTCCTGAGCTTTTTCGGATCGGATCTGGAAAAGAAGCAAATGAAATGCTGGTTAGTTTCACATGCACCCGGATGTTTGTTGGAGAAATGGGCGTGCACTGACTGAGAGCACAGCTGCTTTGGTTGTGCCCGTCGCAGTCAATCGAGTGAAGGGGAAGACGACGGAACAGTCGGAACGAGCTAGCGAGGAGAGCGGGCTTGCACCCAGATATCGTAAGATCGCGAAGTGGGACAACCCCTCCAATCCAATTTTCTGTTGAGTCTCCCGACTTTCTGCCAGCCCTTGACAAGCGGGCGGTCAGGCCCTGCGAGCTTCGGCGGTGCTGAGATCGGGGGTGGAACGCGACTCTGAGCCGAATGCGGCAAAATAACCCGACGGCCGACGGCAGATGCCTGCTTGCATGGAACCTCGCTTGTGGCTGGTGCAGCTCGGTTAGCAGACGACAGGAGGTTGAGGCTGTGTGTGTGGCTGGTGATCCCAGCCGAGCTCTCGCCACGACGCCACACCACCTCGGTGCCACATCAGCATGCAGAACGTTGAAGCTGTCGAAGCTGAAAAGCCGTTGTACGGAGTACAATCTACTTGCGAGTTGGTGTCTTGGCTTAGGCAGAGATCACCGCGATAATCAGAGCTAACTGACGGAACCGAGGAAGCCGAGACGCGGGAGGCTTCAATCCCCAGGACATTATGGATATTGCGTACTCGCATCGATGCCAAAGTCAGATGTACCTTATTTATTCACCGGAATGAGGATTTCCGCTCCCGAGGTGTATCACCTGTCGTGACATCACGGTCAAGTGCTGTAACCCCTCGCGACGCGTCGCTGGGTGTGAGAAGCGGGAGCAGGAGCAATGTCTCAGCGAGCCGCGAAGAATCCCCGTGGCATTCCAACGGCCTTATCCTGCCTGCATTCCGTCTAGTCCTTCCTGTTGAGCCTCTAAATCACACGCGAGCAGAATCAATGGGTGGGTGAGATGGCAGAGCGGCAGTTGGTGAACGGGACGACCACATGTGAAAGGCAACGCCTACCGCATGCGGGTTACGACGCGGTGACAGCAGCGACGGCGCCGTCTTCTCACATGCGACCGTCATTCAAAAATCATCCGGAGGAGAGCTGTCAGAGCTAGTCGAGGCACAAGATTGACCCGGCGCGCCTCTTATAGGATCTGAGCGCTGCGCGGACCCGACAACCCCCCAAGCCAATCCGTTCGAGCAAATCGTTGAAGCCACAGCCGGCAGTCAATAGTTTTGAGCTGCCACTAGCACAGTAGTGAAGAAGGAGATATCTCATCGGTCGATCACGAAGCACAGACATCGAACAATGACATCACCGACAATGGGCCAGCTCGCGGTGGTGCGACGAAGGAAACACGGATTTCGCTCAAGAAGCGGGAAGCAGCTAAACGAATTCGATAGCGTCGTGCGCCTGAAGAGAGATGGGAATTATCTAGGCTGGGATGACCGTCAAATTACTAGGCAGACGGTACGGGTTGGTAGGAAAACTCGGGGTAGTTTGGGGGAATCGGCCGGGAACACGAGGCTCTCGTCCGACGACGGTGGTGTCACGTTGCGAGAAGGGGGATTCCGCTCGTCGTATCGACAATCTGATCCATCGTTGATGAATCTGCAATGGCGTGCAAAAACAGAGAGACCCGAACCTGTTCTGGGGTAGGACGAGAACGTCGTACAGACCACAAGGAGACGAGACCACAGATGTACGGGGCCGGTCTCGGAATAGCGCTGGTCTTGACGTTGGTCTTGTCCGATAATAGCAGCTTGTCCAATGTGAGGCGGCGCCGGAACTGACGAACGGTGCCGGAAGCCCCCGCTTTCTTGACGCCTGCCTAGTTACCGGCCGAGCTGGATACGGGAGGTCCGTGTCCGAGTGAGAACAAGGAAATATGTCGTGGGGCATGCGCGTTGGTGGTGACTGGTGTCTGTGTTGCGAACGGAGACAGACACTATCGCGAAGTGACACTGCGCGACCCGCGTTGAGTGGTCATTTCGCGAGCGGCTCCAGCCTGTCAACCGTGACCCTGGACTGAGCGGATCTCCGATGGATAGTTTATGCCGTGACCCAGGACAGGCGGCAAGGCACAAGTCCGGCTCATTTCGAGAAATGATGGGACTATGTGTTGTTGTACGGATACGGATAGACGATATGCTACTGGAGTATCCGATCACTTTCACGAATACTGAGAAATCGTGAGCGAAGTGGCGTACAATTATGCGGCGGCGGCAGCGGCTGTTTATCAATGGTCCCCTACCAGTCCCCTACCAGAGCTCTGCTCCGTACACAAGGACATTGCGTTGCATGATGCCTTGCAAATATGTCAGCGGGCCCGAGAGCAACCCCTGCTTCTGACGACGATCAGAGACAAGTCGCAATCTTGACAAGTTGCCACCAAGCCCACATCGGAAGCCCCCCAATCCCATTCCTCATCTTGCGGCTGGTAAAGTCCGACGATTTGGCCGACATGCGGGATTGGGGGTCTCACATTTCTTGCGGTTCGGTCGTTCAGACGAT
This sequence comes from Colletotrichum lindemuthianum, assembly GCA_001693025.2. Classification (NCBI taxonomy): domain Eukaryota; kingdom Fungi; phylum Ascomycota; class Sordariomycetes; order Glomerellales; family Glomerellaceae; genus Colletotrichum; species Colletotrichum lindemuthianum. The sequence goes on along the minus strand of MASP02000142.1, from coordinate 263,203 downwards.
GGCGTTGCTGCCGGGCAATCCCATTCCTTGGGCCTGGGAAATTTGGGGATTGTGTTGGTCGTCGTCCCAGGGGGCCGGGATTGATTGTCTGACGAGGGTATCCGTACCGTGCTACGGTACCCTCGCCATGGCTCTACGTGTGTTGCAATGGCACTGGCTTGCTGTCATCCATTAAATCCGGGGGCATAGCGTGATGACGCTGGACGTTGGACGTTGGACGTTGGCATTTCTCAGCCACGACCGATAGCTCCGGCCCAGTCGAGTGATGCCACCACTGTCGGGCTTTTGCGGTTGTTGTGCCGACGGCGTCGTCCTTCAGTGCTCGTTATCGCATCGGAAGATGTTCTGATGGTTCTTTGCTACTGGCGTGGTTGCGAAGTTGCGAAGTGCTCGGGCGGTTCGACAAGGGCGGCGGGCTAATGAAGGATCTCCTCGAGGCTCCCCCCTCGTATCCGTATAATATGGGGCTGACAGGCCTGGTCAGGTACTTGCTATTACTGGGAAAGTACTCTGTACGGATAGTGTATTCGTACTCTGTCTTTTCTGCGTATCCGTACTACCTACGTAGTATGTAGTAACGAGGGCTTGACGAGCCTCCCCGACTAGGAAAGTCTATTCGGAGACACGAAGTGGTCAGCGTCTTCTACGTGGCTAGGGAGTTGCTGACGGCGCAGGAGATGGCAAAGCCGGATGATCGGCGACCGAGAGAAGCCAAGATAAGTCAGAGGACAAGACGCGTAGCAGCGCATGGCACTGGTAACGAGCGAAAGAGATTGAAGTTGCAAAGAGTCGGGGTCGAGATTGCTTCAATCTTGGGGAAATCGAAGCCGGCCCGGGGCTGCCCCCATCCAAGGTGGCTTGAAACGACCCTTATTTTCGGACTTGACCGGGCTCTTAGTTTCTCCACGCGCGAACGACAGCAGGAGAGAGAGAGAGCCTCACATCAAGAAAAGCAACCTGCTTCAAAACGACATGGGAGGGTGAGGAAGAAGGATGCAGAGTGGGGGGCCAATACCCATCGGTACCAAATCAATCGGCCATGGCGATCAGAGAGCAAAGGGCTGTTTCCACGAGCAACACGACATGGGGACTTGACCGAGTTAGCGCTAGCTGAGGCTAGTGTGCGAGAAGCAATTCACTGCGGCAAGGGAACGAAATGGAAATGGGGACACAAGATAGTGTGATATGGAATGGCTACATCGTCCATTGGCACGGGGCTCACTCCCGGTGGCGGCGATTGTTGCGTAGGGATTCGCGGCATCTACATATACATACGGCGCAAACGAGATGCAGACGCAGACGCGGACAGGCCCAGGGTTGGTAGGTTGATTAGTATGCCTTGGTAATTAGTGCGAGGCAGGAAATGCAAATGGAATTGAGAGTGGAAGATGGAGTTGATAGGAGGCGAAGGGGTGGGTTGGTGATTTAGATGTACAAATAGTGTACGTAGTAGGTGGACGATATGACGCTATCTTGGGCAAGGCACAGGCTTCTTGCGTGTATCTATCCACCAGTCGAGATATCCACCAGGTGGACTGGTGCGTAGTCGCTACCGTAGACGAGCGAGTTGTCCAAGGACTGAAAGATTTTCGTCTTTTCATGGAACATATTCGGGAGGACGCTGTGCAGGTGAAGCGAACTCCCTTGGCAGCACTCCGTACAGAGTACGTAGAGGAAACAAACAACCAACCACGGCAGTGCATAGAAACTAGGTAGTATGGAAACACAGCCATGCTGCACACGTACCTCCGTACTTGGCCTTACCATGTACGGATAGTCTCAGGTAGTTGTCGGCAAGAGGTACGCGGCGTTCTGTGGTGCCGATGCGTGATTGTGGATGCCGAAATCGCAGAAGCGTGGAAATGGAGAGTACCTCATGTGGAAATTAAGAAGGCACTGGGGCCGCGAGCATCGTGGACGTGGACATGGGCATCGTGAGGCGTATGCTCCGTACACTGCTACTGGCGCTTTGCCTACTTGTAGTATAAGGTAAGGTAAGGTAGTGGGAAATCGGGTACGCTGCATGCACTACGTACATAGTAGTAGTGTACTCGGGGCACCTACCTAGGTAGTGTACATGTGAGGTTTGCGCCCTACGCAGTAATTGAGTAATCAACCATCGACCGACAAGAGGCCGAAAGCTCAGCTCCTGGAAGGCAGCGTTGGTGAAGGGCAGAAGCAGAGCTCCTGCAGGCGACCTTGAGGTCCTGTCCTGTCCTGTCCTGTACCTATTACCTACCTTACCTTACCTTACCTTAGGTACCTCGGGTAGATAACTACCCAAGGTACTAACCTTTGGGATGGAAGGGACGGTAGGAAGGTATACACTGTACGCACTGCAGGTGGTATTAAATCGAGCAAGTTTGGCGGCCATGTCCCCTGGTCCTGGCCCTGCATATTGCGAGATGGATTATCCACGCAGAATCTGCATCACGGGTGAGCGTTTGCGCGTGTTTCTGGCACGTATCCATGGCTCTCGCTCGTATGGATAACTACGTGCGTACTTGTACTGCGTCCGGGCAGCAGTGCTATAAATGTGGAAGAAAGTAAATGTAGACATCTTTATCAATCGGGGGTTGGAGACTCGACGTCCTACTGTGTACACTGCTACAGGCTACTACACTGCTACAGGCTACGGAGTACCGCTGCCCGCATTTACCTACAAGTACAAAATACTCGGTGCAAACGAAACGGCGCTGGGTGAGCCATCTGATGGTGTTTCTTCTGCCAGGTCGCCCAGATATCCATGTCCGTCCGAACAAGAAAGATCAGGTGGACTAAACTCCGGTTCGGATGGGAGCACATGGGAGGGAACTTCCATGCTGGACACGGAGCATTCGATATCCTCTTGACCTCTTCTCCCATCCTTACGTCGACGACCGGCGAAGTGCCACGGCCTGGGAAGAACGCTCCCTGTCTCGGTGCCCAAGGTGAAGAGAATCATGGGCTGCAGGCGAATAAACGAGCAATCATGGCCTCCGAGATGCCATTGGGCGAGTGACTCGCCTGCCAGCGGAGGTGGTGATGGTAGTGCAACACCTGAAAGACAAGAGGTGAGTCCACCGTCCACCCAAAGTTAGGTTCCATGGCAGACAAGTACAGCATGGCGATACCTTAGGTAAGGTAGGTACTTGTAGCATGGCCGCGCAGAGCAGGATACAAGTCCTATTGGTCACCCCGTTTCGGGGACACACTCGGGTTGCGCGTCGATAGCATCATCGCTGCATCAACACACCTGACCGCAGACCGCATATCTTCATTCCTTTTCTTCCCTCAACCCTCAACCCTCAAACTCAACCCTCAACAGGGAGAAGCCTCTAGCATTGCATCGAGTACTCCGACTGCCATCCGGTGCATGCACAAAATAACCCCGGCCCGGCTCCATCATACCTACGGAGTACTGTGGCATCCATCCATCATCCATGTCATGCTTTGCCTCGCCTCGCCTTGCCTTGCCTTGCCGTGCGTGCCCTGCCATGCTCGACTCCCTGCACTTGCACCAGTTAATGTGCGAGTACCGAGTACCTTCATCCACACTGCCATCTGCCAGCAACCTTACCTTAAGGTAGGTACTACCTTGTAGGTATTATTATGTATGTGTACCATGTATTCCACCGACGTCGTCTCCGCCCCCAAGAAAAGCTGGGCGCATCCCTTTTGCAGCTGTACACGCGGTGAACACCATCTTCGCTTGTTCTGGTCCCATCCCCATCATCATTCCCATACCTATCTTTATCTACCTTAGCTTGGGTACCTACCTACCTACCTTACCTTAGCTGCCCATCCCGAGCTGATCTGATCCAACACCCATCTTGTCGCCCTTCTTCACTTCGCCTCTGCTACCTTGCTATTCTTGCAATTCATCTTCCCTCACCTTCCCTCACCTTCACCTCTCTTGTTCCCTTATCCTTCTCTTCCCGTGGCTGGTCCTACAAGTACAACAGTCCTACGCCGACCACCCGCAGCGCAGGCCAAGACAAGACCAAAACCGTACAAACATCTCACTTCATCCACCTCAACCCGAATCGCCCTGTCTCTCTTTCAAGCTACCTCCAATACCGACGGCCTGCGCCTTATACTAGCATCCTTACGTCTTGCTACACGACGTCTTGTCTCGCTTGGCCTTGGTCGACTCCTCACCCTACTCCTCCTCCTCCTTCGGCCTCTTGCGTACAATACATCGTATCGTCGTTCCAAACTGACGTCCGCAACCACCCACCCAACCATCCCAATTTACACATCAGACGCCCCCCTCGTTGCTACCCTCCTTTGCGCCTGTTCCCTTGTCTTTGACGCAAGGTAGCTTAGCTCGTCGGGTTATTGCTGCACTCCGACCTCTTTCCAAACGGCTGTTCCTTGCTCCAAGCTACCACCACTACTTCCATACCATCACTACGGAGTACTATCACTACTACCGTTCGCACACGATAAGATCCATACCGTAGACACCGCTCGGGGACAGAGGCACCAAAGACACCAAGACTCTTATTACCACCCCTCCGCCATCCCATCCGCTTCCTTTTGTACACGACCCTCCTCTTGAATCTGCCCCCCTCCTCTTTTGTTGATACATTTCCTACCCATCGTATCTACCTTTATTCCTCCCTCTTCCCTTTTTTCGCACTTCGCTTCCTGGTCTCGTTGACGGAGACATCACCACTTCTTCTCCACGCCCACGCCTGCCTCTCTGCAAGTAGCATAAGCCTCCCAAGTATCCAATTGACTTCGACGACCTGCCTCACATCGTTGCATGGCCCGATAACCGCCAACTCGACCTTGTCGGCCTCGTTGGCCCGGTAGGCCGAGTCTTACATCCACGACGGCGGAACACACTGGGCTCGGTCCCTCCCCATCACTGCGCGTCCAACCTGTCGAACATGGACGCTGTCGCTAGCCGACGGTCAAAACTGCCCACCATCCACACGACACAACATGAGGAGACACGCGGCCCCGTTAAGAGCAAGAGCTCCGCAGAGCTCCGGAGCGTGTCGTCCCCGGGTCTGGGTGGGAAGCGGCGCAGTTTCTTAGCAAAGACCTTCAGGAAGGTCAGCAGCAGCTCTTCTTCCACCGAACTCTCGTCCATGGCCGAGTCCTCCGCCACTTCTAGCATCAAGGACCGCCGAGTGCTTCACAAGACGAACGGATCCGGCGGCTCCAATTCTTCGTCCATCTTCTACCGCCTCAACCGCCGAGCATCCAAGGACTCCACTGCGAGCTCTCACATGTCCGAAGAGACGCCGACCCATCTCAGCCCTCATCAACCACCGCCGAATCCCGTCAGGATCCTGAAGCATGGACCCCTCAAAACCGATGCCCGGCTATGGAAATCTCGCGCAGAGTATGTCGTTTTGACTGAGGGGCACCTCCTCAAGTTCAACAGCATCGAGGCTGCGAGGGCCAATTTCTCCGAGCTGGCGCCTCCGTCGGGTCGTCTGAAGAGATCATCAACCTCGTCGACACTGAGCCAGGATGGCGCATCCGTCGACGGCCGGGTGGAAATCCCCCTGTGCAGGATCGTCAACATTTTCAACGAAGAAGGTGTGAGTCCTCACTTTGGCTTGGATGTGTGGTGGTCGGAAACGTCACCAATGGTGTCGTGGGCATGCACGAAACTGTTCTTTGGTCTGCCCGCCGAGCGAGAGGACTGGATGACGGAGATTCGCCGTGCCACTCGTGAATCGGTGGGCTCTACCGTCGTGCCCAAAGGCATCGTATCCCCCAATGTCGAGAAAGCCATCTACAGAATCGTTGCCGAGGAAGAGCCCTCATGCCGCGGCCTTCCTCTAGACATCTTCCCCGTCGTCCAGCGCACCGCACTTCTCAATTCCAAATCCGACAGCCCTGAAATGTCCAAGAAGTTTCGTGACGGGTCATCGCAATACTTGCTTCTTGGTCAGAATAAGTGTTATTTCGTGCGAGTAGCGAGGACGTCAGCCTACAAGGAGCCCAAGGACATTGATGTCAACACCGTAGTATTTGGCCTCACGTCTCTGGTCCGGTTGAAAGCCACCATGGTCCCTCACGAGGAGCGCTTTGTGCTTGGCTTCCGGTATGTGCTGCTTGCTCTGCGCCTCCATGGCTTGGTAAACCCGCTAACGCCACTCGCTCAGCTTGCCCTGCGAGGCCGAAAAACGACTCGAGCTTGCCAGTCGCTGGTACAGAGAGATCGTCATGACGTTTATGAAGGCGAACCGCGCGGTCAAGCCCGCTTGGCCCCAGCACATGCAGCGCGATATTTTCGACATCAGAGGCCTCACCGCCCAGCTCCTTCTGCCGTCTGGCCAGGACTTTGGTGGCTTGAAACGCACCCTCGAGGCGTACTGCGCAACTTTCCGATGCGAGCCTCCAGAATGGACCGTCAATTGGAAATGTGAACGCCGAGAACATTGCCCCGAGTTCCGACTGTTGCCTTCCAAAAGGCCAGGTGGATACACCGCGATGCAACTGCTCGCCGTCTTCAGATCTCTCCGCTACAACGACTACTTCAAGGCGCTGTGTTTCCGCGATGTCGACTTTGCGCCGCTCTGTGGCGTAACGGACCACCCTGGCTTTGAGGAGGCGGTGGCTGACGTCTCCCGAGATGGTGAGTAATACCTAGCCATGGCGACGTCCTCTCCGACGCACACTGACTTTGACCAGGTGTCATGATTGATAGCGTACACCGCGACATCATCAAGGCCGCGCCAATGCTGTCTCAGGAAATCCACGCAATCGCCTTTACGTCTGGCTCAATACGAAAGATCGACCTCACCAACGTCCTTGCTTCGCAAAATATTATTGGCGTCTCGCGCGCTCGAGCTGGTTCCAGACGGGAGCCCGAAGTCATCCGCCCGATTCTGCTTTTGTTGAGAACCGGCAACAGTCATTGCGACACCCTGCTGGTGGGAGGTAACCCTCTCACCGCCGCCGAAGTTGCAGACCTTGGTGAGTGATTCGTTCTTAGTTGGCTGAGCGGACCGGAGCTAATACCGCTGCAGTCGATGTCCTTCGCATTCCTGATCTACTGAGGGAACTGGACATTTCTCGATGCAATCTCGACGAGAGGAGCCTCGAGGATATCTGGGACGCATTGCCGTCCCAGGGGTACAGAATGGAGGCCCTCAACACGTCCCGAAACATAGGTCACGTGGACCACATGGTTGTCAAGAGCAACTTGTGCCATTTCGCCTGTCTTCGGAAGCTCAGCATTGCGGGCAACTGCCTCAGTCAGTTCAGCGATCCCATCTTCTTTGAACAGACCATTATGGGCTGGACGTTGGAAGAGCTAGATCTTTCCAACATCACCGTGAGTAGACCAAGCCATCCGGGCGACGGACGAGTCTCGGCTAACCCTTTCAAGCTGAACGATGCCACATTGCAGGTTCTCGCAGACTACCTGCAGTCGCAAGAAGCAGCATACCTGCGCAGAATCGATCTGAACAACTGTGGCATGTCGGGCTCTCAGATCGCTCATCTGTTCCGCAGCATGGGCCAGGGCAGAGAGATCGTCTGCTCCATCAGTGGAAACTACATCGAGAATGGCGCGGAAGACTTGGCGTCGGCGATTGCCTACAACTTCTGCCCCACGTCCTTATTTATGGACATGGTGGAGTTCAGGGACGAGGACAATTACATCAGCATCATCAAAGCGTTGTCGCTCAACCGTACACTCCGCCTCCTCAGCCTCGTTGGAACCTCGACCGCCGGTCAAGTCAGCGAGGAGGCCTGCATAGCGGTGTCGGATCTGTTCGCCAACAACCAGTCGATCCAATACCTGGACTTTTCGGGGTACTCCGCCAAGCTGGACGAAGGCCAGCTCGGTCTCGGCTTCTCTCGCGCCTTGTCCGGTCTCGCCAGCAACAAGTCGCTGTTGCACCTGCGCATCCGCAACCAGAAGCTGAACATGAACATTGGAGACTTGGCCGAGGCTATCCACATGAACCAGACTCTGCGCACGCTCGACGTCCAGGAAAACAGTTTCAACCTGTCCAACCTGTCACACATGGTTAGGAGCTTGGAGCAGAACACCTCTATTCAGGAGTTCTGCCCCTTTTCCAAGTCGGAGCTCAACCGCGCCATAGAGTCGAGCGTCTTCAACGTGGGCATGCCCACCAGCCAGCCATCGATGAAGGCCCGGCGCGCATCCAAAGTCCTTTCCAAGGCCACATTCGACAACTTCGCCATGGAGATGGACCGCAACAACAACCTCATGCAGAACCTCAAGGGAGAGTGGACTACCAAGACCGGCCAGATCGAAAGGATCCTCGAGCGGAACCGCACGTTGGCCTACGAGGTCCAGCAAGCCCGCATGCAGTGGGAGCTGCCGGGAGACCCAGAGGCGGATTGGATCGAGTACGACCTCAGCATCGTCTTCGGCGGCCTCGCGGCCAAGATCAACAAGAAACGCCCCGCCGGCATGGACACCCCCGGCTACCGCGGAAGCATGCTCGCCATCGGATACCGCGGCAGCATGATGTTCGGCACCAGCACACCACCCCTGGACCAGTACGAGGAGTACAGCCTCGCCGCGGCGCCGCACCACGTCTCGCAGGAGGAAGTGCTCGACAGCCCGGCCACCGAGCAGGCCCGCGGATCCTCGGGCTTGCCCACGCCACCCGAGTGGCCTCCAAGCGGCAGCCCGACCAAGGAGTACGCCATGTCGAGCAGCGCGCCGACGTCGAATGGCGGTCCGCGGATCTTGGACGAGCCCGTGGACGACGACGGCTTTGACCTGAGCTTGCTGAGGCACATGATTGAGCGCGGCTTCGACCTCAACGACCCCACGCAGGGGCAGTCGCAGGACGCCGGCAGGAAACCCGGCGCTGCTGTCTCGACGACGAGACTTGACTGAATGCAAAAACACGTAAAATGACACACAAAATACGCCGTACGTACGCCAAAAAAAAAAAAAGATGAAATAAACGGAAACGCAAAAACGAAAATACGAACCAGGGATGCAAGACATGCTGTGCTTCTCGACACACGCAAACACACACATTTTGGGACAACACAATCATCTAGACTTTTCAGCGACGGCAACCGATCTTTTCGATTTTACTATCTATTCTTTGGATGGCGTTTTGGGCAGGCAAAGTTGTGGGAAACACTTTTCCCTTTGGTTTTACTCGCGGGATTGATACCCAGACTCGCAAGGACCTAGTATTGGGTTCTGTTTGGACACATTGTTTTTGGGCGTTTCAGGCCACTAGCTCAGTTGAAGCTTGATCTGGTAGAGGTGGTGGTCGGGGGCAAGGGAACGGAGATGATGTGTAGGATACTGTATCTGAAATTGTGTTGTTGGGCTCTCGCCTATAATGCATAATTTAGAAGATGTTACTTCAGCAGGATAAACATCATGAGTGAGAGGATCTTCTTTGTCTGTGTGTGTGTGACAGAAAGAAAACTATGTGATGAAGTGACCTAAAAGGTAGGCAGGAATACCTGGCATGATCTGCCAGTATTCAGAGGTCAAGGATGGCAGAGGTCAGAGTATACGCAACAGAAGAGGACGGACGGTAGGTCTGACGGACAAAGACTTTCCAGGCTGAGTAGGTAAATAGTTAACACTTCATTATATGTTATTGCCAAAAGTTGCACAGCAAATAAATACTGCATGGTCATCACCATGCTGGATTGTGAGGATGAGACCCTGATAGGTAGTAGAGCCTTGTCCTTGTCAGCTTGACATTGACCATGAACATCATAGTTGTGTTTGGTATAAAGCCAGCTGGACTCACGCACCCCTACTGCGTCTTGCACAATGATGCCCTCGGGTGTTCAGCTGAGATCCATAGTGGTGCCTACAATGGTGGATATTGAAACAGCTTCAGCTGAGAAGCCTGTAATGACTATACTACTAGGGAGAGTTTATGATGATTGTCCAATTGCATTCTTAAGGGAATACACAGGGAGAAGTGATGCGTACCTAAGACAACTGACATAGGTGACACAGGCAAAGATGGATATTTCATAAATCACACAGTGATTCTATCCTATTAGGAATACACCAATAGAGATGACGTATAACCAGAATAATGGATGTAGATGATATTAATGAAAGATATATAGAAATTGTCTATAATGGGGCTCTGTTAGTTGTTGAGATACCAAGACTGATCTTTGATCTTAGAATACACTATACTTATTAATTAGTTAATATACAGAGAGAGCTTAAGTAGGGAGATACTGAAGCTGTCATATATCTGTTGTAAGCTTTGTTTCTATCAGTATTACTCTTAAATGCTTGTAGGATATGCCTTTGCAATACTTCTATACTTCTTCCTTAATGTAATAAAGTAGAGGCTTTATTAAGAGACCTATCTAGGATAGTGTCCGTTGGTGTTGTAGTCCTTGGTATATACTATCACAATACGCAGACGACAGTGGAGGGATTATCAACTAGAAATGAATCATGGATAGTGGAACTTGTTCATACACTCCTTTGTGAACCAGAAGGTGTTCAAGAGCGTTCAGTCACGCATTCCGGCGCGAATCCTGAATTGCCTGGATATTCATCACTCTCAGCACTTTCGTCTCTTTTTTTATAAATGTACGAAATCCGAAATTGCAGGCACGGGCTTGAGGACCAGGGTCCCAGGGACATCATCCTCAAAGTGAGTGCCCTATATGCCATTGTCACTGGTCACCAGGTAGTCTGACAAATCCACTACTTAGGCGGTCATTCGGCACCGCTCGAATCGGCCAGCATGCCGCGGAGGTGCCTTCCGGCCCGGGCCCGGGGTCCTGTACAGCTCCACTCGGAGCCGAGAGTGGATCGCTGGCGGATGCAAGGGGCCGCGCGTGCTCGGAAATGTGTCAGGTTTGGCGTTGAGTTGAGGCTGGGAGGTTTCACTCCGCGACGGACCGCCCGTCATTCTTCAGAGCACCCTGGTGATGTGTGCAGTGCAGGTGGCACCTATCCGCCAGTGCGTGTTCGCGTGGACCCCGTCTCTTCTTCGTCATGGGTGCCCAGCTTGGCCGGAAGCAAACCTACATGGTGGCTCTGTATCTAATACAGGGAATCCATTTTCAGTAGGTAACGATTTATAAAGCAGTTGTGAGTTTCTATGGTGGGTAGAATCTCTCAAGGTAGTTGACCTCGGTCGGTCATGCGGGAAAGTAAAGATGAGGCGAAGCCGGTTGACTTTGACAGTTGCGCCACGAGGGTTTTGTTTCTGGAGGACTCGCCGGCGCAGCGTCATGGCGGTCCGTCCAGGCCGAGTGTGGTACCTTACCTTGGCGCATGGGGTTGCGAGGGAGGTTGGGATCGCCTGGTGATTCTCGAAAGCATAGAGTTGGGGGTTGGTAAGATGTGTTGCCCGGCAATCCAAGGAGAACCAGAATATGGTTGGAGGTTGGCAAAAAGGCAATGCTTGATTGTGCTGCGAAGTCCACTCATGATACCTTACGCAGTAATAATTAGAGGTTGCTTTGGACTCCATCCCCACACCCCACGAGTCCTGTCCGCTATGCAATTAGTGGCACATGCAGAACGCGATGCAACTGGCCGTTCACAACGTTACACCTGCCAGGCCATGCGGCATCACGTAATGCACGCACATCTTCTGCATCGGGAACGTACTCGTGCTTATGACAGCTGGCGACGTACCTTCTCACAGGTAAAATCTGTCAAGGTATATATACGCAGTACGTATTCCGTACTCTGGGTCCCTTTAAGGCAAGGTGAGGTACCTCAGCAGGTGGGCCTTCAGCCACAGGCTCATCCACCTGGCCTTGGGCTTCTACGTTAGCGCTAAACACTTGCTGCCGCTGCCAGGTTTGGCTCCAACCACTGTGATTGCGGTGCCCAGTACCAAAGGTACCCATTACCCCCCGTCCAAGCCGCCGCACCTTCCTACTGAAACCTCCGTGTCAAGCTGGACACTTGCGAGAGCTTCGTCATCCACGTTGCCATCATTCCAGCCCGATTCTCTCCTCTTCACCACCAAGCAACGCGACTTTTTTGCGTTGAATTGGTCCACACGCAACTTCCCCGTCGACGGAGACGCTCCGATCGTGGCATTCGCTCTCGACTTATCCACCTCCACCGCCACCACCACCACCACCGGTCCTCCTAGTCGTCATCAGCAGTCGTCCGAGCCCGACCCGCTCGTCGGTCTCAAACACCTCATCATGTACTCCAATTCGAACGCCTTTCTAGGCGGCAACAGCCAACGCCCTGGAGCACCTCAATATGGAAACTCTTTCGGTATGGGAGCTGGGCAGCAGGGTCAACAGGGCCAGCAGGGCCAGCAGCAACCGAGTCCGTTCGCTCCTCAGCCCACGGGTTTCGGTCAGGCGCCGCTGCAACAGCAGTTCACCGGCTACCCGGGCCTTCAAACCCCGCAGACCGGCTTCGCGCAACAGCAGCAGCCGCAGCAGACCGGATTTCAGCAGCAGCTTCAGCCTCAGTCGACTGGCTTCCCCGGCCAGCAACAGCCGCAGCAGAGCTTCCAGACTGGCGCTCCGCCGATGCCCTCGATCCCCCCGCAGTTTCAGCAGCAATTCCAGCAGCAGCAGCAGCAGCAACAACAACCACAACAGCCGCAGCCGACGGGTTTCCCGGGCCAGCAGCAACAGCAGCAGACTGGATTCCCTCAGGTCCAGCAGCCCCAGCAAACCGGCTTTCCCCAGCCTCAGCAGCCTCGGCCGACGGGCTTCCAGAGCCAGCAGTCGACTTCGGCCCCGTCCCCAGCTCCCATCAAGCCGCAAGCTACCGGGTTTAGTCAGATGGCCGCGTCTTTCCAGACTGGCGGCACCCCGAAACCCGCTGGTCGACGCCCGACGAAGACGAATAAGATTCCCAACATCCGCCTGTCCTTCATCACTGCCCCGGACCAGTCCAAATTCGAGACGCTGTTCAAGTCGGCGGTTGGCGATGGACAGGAGACTACCATGACTGGAGACAAGGCCGGGGACTTGCTGTTGCGATCGCGTCTGGACGGCGACTCTCTTTCCCAAATTTGGTAGGTCGGCTTGTGCTGCAGTCTCGAAACCGGCACTAACATTCTCAGGACTCTCGCCGATACAACTCGATCCGGACAGCTTCACTTCCCCGAGTTCGCCCTGGCCATGTACTTGTGCAACCTCAAGCTTACCGGAAAGTCGTTGCCGTCGGCTCTGCCTGATCACATCAAGAATGAGGTGTCTAGCGTGGTCGACATCATCAACTTCAGCATTGCCGAAGACGCTGGCCGGACCACTCCTGGCAGTAACGTTACCGGTATATCGAGCACTGAGCCCACGATTCACCAGCCTCAGCCCCAGCCTTCCAACTCTCAGCTTCTCCAGGCACAGATGACCGGTTTCCCCGGCCAGCAACAGCCTCAGCAGACCGGATTCCAGCAGCAGCTTCAGCCTCAACAGACTGGCTTCCCGGGAGTCAACCCCCAGCCAACAGGCTACACCGGCCCTCGCCCTCCGATGCCACCCATGCCCACTGGATTCGGTAACAGCTTGACTCCTGGGGGTGGCATGGCTGCGCCCTTGAACGCTCAGCCTACCGGCCGCCCTGGCCAGTGGGGTTTGGTCAACGCCCCTTCGACCGGTCTGCCCAACATCGACGCCCTGCAGGCTCGCATGATGCCTCAGCAGGGCCGCGAGCAAGGAAGCTACACGACGCAGGGTCTCCAGGGAAATGCCGTCATTCCCTGGGCCATCACCAAGGAAGAGAAGCAGCGCTACGATTCTCTCTTCAAGGCGTGGGATGGTCTCCACAAGGGCTTCATCGGGGGTGACCAGGCCATTGAGATCTTTGGCCAGAGTGGTTTGGAAAAGCCTGACCTCGAACGCGTCTGGACGCTGGCCGATAACGGCAACAAGGGTCGCCTGAACCTCGACGAGTTTGCTGTCGCCATGCATTTGATCTACCGCAAGCTGAACGGCTACCCTCTTCCCAACCAGCTGCCGCCTGAGCTGGTCCCCCCGTCTACGCGAAACTTGAACGAGTCGATTGGCACTATTCGCTCGATGCTCAGCCAAGAGTCCGAGTTCCGCTCCAAGTCGGGTGCTGCCCTCCTGCCCCAAAAGACGGGCGTCAGCTACATGAAGAACCACTCGCTCCGAGGCGCTCCCGCTGCCGCCAGTGGCAACCGCAAGGACGCGACTGTTTTCAAGAATAACGACGACCAGGTCGGCTACAAGTCGAGCGCCCGCCGTCGTGTCGGCAACAACTCTCCCCGCCCCGAGTCTCCTGCGTCTTCCACCTATGACGACCTGAACCTGGAGCAGCTCAGGAAGAAGGTCCGCGAAAAGGAAGTCCTCGTCGACGCCATGGACTTTGCGGACGAGAAGAGCCTGGAGGAGGATGACATGCTCGACAGACGCGACCGCCGCGAGGCAGAGGAGCTCTACCGCCGCATTCGTCGCGTCCAGGATGACATAGACGGCCACCCCGATGCTGCGCTCGCCACCGGTGATTCCGACGCCGAGAGACGTGCTCTGAAGCGTCAGCTCCAGAACCTCACGGACAAGGTCCCCGAGCTGGCTTCTGCCGTTCGCAAGACCGAAAAGGCCATCGCCGATGCCAGGCTTGAGCTTTTCAGATTGAAGGACGCCAAGGCTCACCCAGGCAGTGCTGCTGCCATTGTCGGCACCGGCCCCGGCGGTGCTGTCACCGAATCTGATAGGCTCAAGGCTAGGGCCAAGGCCATGATGCAGCAGCGCACTGCGGCTCTGACTGGCAAAAAGGTCGAATCGAGCTTCGACGACGACGGCCCCAAGCGCCTCGAGGAAGAGACGCTTAAGGTCAAGACCGAAAAGGAGACGAATGAGAGCATGGTTAGGGATGTCGAAGACTCGGTGCGTGACTTTGCTCGAGGCATCGAGGACAATCTCAAGGAGAGCAACGTGACTACTACTAATGAGCACGAGAAGCGTCGTTGGGACGACGCCCTCGGCGTGGAGGACGAAGTCAGGGACTTCATCTTTGATCTCCAGCGTTCGAGCCGCGCTGCTCGCGTTCGCGCTCAGGATAAGCGGACAACCTCGTCGTCGCCCGCGGCGGCCGCTCGTTCTGAACATGCCCCTGCACCTGCCGCTGCCGCTGCCGCTCGTCATGAGAGCCCCGCTCCTGCTTCGCGCACCGCTACCCCGTCCAGTGCCGGAGGCGGCTCGTACGCTTCGTACAAGACGCCCGAGGAGCGTGCTGCCTTTATCAAGCAACAGGCGGAGCAGCGCATGGCTGAGAGACTTGCCGCATTGGGCATCAAGGCTCCCAGTAAGCCTGGTGAGACGGCTGCCCAGAGGATGGAGCGTGAGAGGGCCGAACGTGCCGCCAAGCTGCGCCAGGCCGAGGAGGAGGATGAGCGCCGTGAAGCAGAGCGACAGGCCCGCCTCGCCGAGGAGACGGGTGCTCCCGCGCCGGCCTCGACTGGCGGCAAGAAGCCTCCCCCGCCGCCTACCAGGAAGGGCGGCGGCAAGAATGACGCCAGCGAAAGGGACGCCGCCCGCAAGGCTGAGGAGGAGCAAGCAGCCAGGCAGGCCGAGGAACAGCGCCTGGCAAGAGAGCACGAGGAGCAGCATCGTGCCACGCAGAAGTTGGAGTAAGTCTGAGACCTTTTGCGATGATGGCCGCGATACTGACCGATACAGGGCCAACGCCCGCGAGGCCGAGGACGATGTTGAAAAGGAACGTTCCGCCGCCGAGGCCCGCCTCAGGGCGCTCGAGGAGCAGGTCAAGCAGGGCAAGCTCAAGAAGGAGGAAGAGAAGCGCAGGAAGAAGGCCGCGGTTGCTGAAGCCAAGGAGAAGGAGGCCAAGCTTGCCGCCCAGAGAGCCGAAATCGAAGCCGCTAGACAGCGCGAGCTGGAGCTGCAACGTCAGCTGGAGGCACTTGATGAGGACGAGAGTTCTTCTGACGAGGAGGACGGCCCGGCCCAGATCACCCCCCAGGCGTCCACTCCTACCCAGGGTGGCAGCCAGATCAGCAGCCAGGAGTTGGAGAAGCAGCCTTCGCCGCAGTCTGTCCCGACCGTGGTGACCAGCCCGCCCACGGAGAACGAAAGCCGCAACCCGTACTTCCGCATGTTGTCTCACTCCTCCGAGTCGACATCGGCCCCCAACGAGCCGACGGCACCTGCTGCCGCACCGCCACCGCCGCCTCCTCCTCAATCCGAGGTCTCGACGAACCCCTTCCACCGCATGACCCAGGACAGCAAGGGCGCGCCTGCGTCTCCCGCGGCTCCTGCTCCCGCGCCCCCCTCTGGTCCCTTCTCCCGGAAGCGTCCAGACGACGACGACGATGGCTGGGGCACAGACAAGGACGAGGATGAAGACTCGGATGACGATGATCGTCCGGGCGGCAGTAGCGCAGCGGCCCTGGCTTCCATCCTGTTCGGGACCATGGCGCCTCCTCGCCCGTTGTCGGCCATGGGTGACAAGACGTCGTCCAACCCCGTCAGCCCTGCCATTGGCAGCGACGCTTCGCCGTCATCTCCTCCCCCGCCCCCTCCCGTGCCCGGTTCTGGACCGCCGCCGCCACCGCCAGGCCCAGCTCCCGAGGCCCCGGCCCCTCCGCCGCCGCCGATGCCACCTGCGGCCGCTCCGGGTGGTCCCCCTCCGCCACCTCCCCCACCAGGAATGGGGGCTCCCCCACCGCCGCCTCCTCCTCCGCCCATGGATGACGCCCCGTCTGCTCCGTCAGGAGGACGTCCTTCTGGCTTCCTCGGCGAGATCCAGATGGGCAGGTCCTTGAAGAAGACGGCGACGCGCGACAAGAGTGGCGCAGCTACTGCGGGTCGCGTCCTGGATTAAGGCATTCCGTGTCGAGGGCCGAGGCTATAGGAGCTGGCCATCTCCAGCGATTTTGGATCGAGAGGAGAAGTGGTGGATTCTGTCTGGGCGGCAATTTGAGGAAGGTGCGTTTCCCATTATCAGATCGAAATAGTAATAGTATCAACCCGAAGACTCTTTCAACTTTGACTGGGTGACGTGTTTCTTATGATGCCATGCCCCAAGCTGTCTGGCCCTGCGCCGCTTCACCTAGGATGATGTCTGAGTTGGACGTGACTGGTATTCAGGGTACGAAGCCTCTTGATGAGCTCGAATGAAGGTGACGATTGGTTGGAATTTGCGTACTCAAGGACATCATGCAGAGCCAGCAAATTGAAAGTTCGCGTCACCGCGTCACCACGTCACACATTCGACAGTCGGATCCGAGGGCGGGCCCGTAAGGCGGCGGTGGCGGTGCTGTAAGGAACGACGCGTGGTGTCACCTTCACGAAGAACGAGGAGTACGGCCCATTCGAGCCTTGCCGCATGGCCTTGTCCAAGGCTTCCTTCGCATCAGAACGGAGCACCACCCCTCGAATATGCGAGGCAGTCATCTTGGTCTTGGCACATTCAGTCTCCTTTCCGGGCGTAGCGCGAGTGTGTCGGTGTCGGCGCACAGGAGGGCTGACGGGCACCAGGGTCTTGGCATCTTTGTTTTCCTGTTTGGGAATGGCGTCGTTTGTGTAAGTGGTGATGGGAGCTCTGGAGAAGGAAAAGGGGGATGTGAGAGTTGATGGACGGCCTGCTGGGTCTGGAGACTTGAATTTGTATTTAATACGCTTGGATTTCTCGTGAAAATCCGATGCGATGGTGCGCCTGGTGACTTTCCTGTATGTTGTTGCGGGTATCAGCCGAGTTCGTTCTCGCATCGTTTTTTTACGTATAGTTGTCCTGGGTTGATCTGGATCACGATACCTCCAACGTGCTCGAACCAGAAAGCTGCCCAAGATGGCGGCACCGGGAGAACCTGGCAAGCATCTCCGGCCGCGTCTGTATTTTCATCTCAGCTGACGCGGTTCCAGTTCTGTACAGTCTGTACGTCTACGCTCCGAACGAGTGGGCGCCCATCATCTTCATCGTCCTCTTCGGCACCTCGGCCGTCTTCCACATCTGGCAATGCTAGTGCGTTTCCCCCTGTCTTTTCTCCCAAGCATTTCCCATATATACGTCGTTGACAAACCTCGCCAGTCGGTACAAGGCCGTCAAACTCGTCGGTCTGCACCCCCTCTGCGCCGTGGTCTTCACGGCGGGCTACTCCCTCCGCGCGTGGGGGGCGCACAACCACCTCTACCTCCGCGACGACAAGACGCCGTTGCTGGTGTTTGTTATGAGCCAGGTTTTCATATACGTGTGTCCGTGAGTAGCAAAAAGCAAAAACAAAAGCGTAAGAAGTGATGGGGGGCTGACCATGTATCAAAAAAAGCCCGCTGCTCGAACTCGCGAACTACCACGTTCTGGGCCGCGTCTTCCACTACGTCCCGCACTGCGCGCCCATGCCGCCGCACCGCGTGGTGAGGCTGTTTGGCGGGGTCATGGCCGTCGTGGAGGTCGTCAACGGGCTGGGCGTCTCGCTCGCCGCGAACCCGTCGTCGTCGTCCGGGACGCAGGGTCTCGGGGGCAGGCTGACGGTTGCGGCCGTCGCGCTGCAGCTCGTTCTCGTCACGGTTTTCGCGGGTCTTGCGGTGTGTTTCCGGCTGCGCTTGGCGAGGAGCGGACTCGCACTCGGACCCGGATCGAGGGCCGCGTCGACGGTGTTGGCGGTGTTGGGGGCCAGCACGGGTCTGATTTTCGCGCGGTGCGTGTATAGGTTGGTGGAGCACGCGGGCGGGGCCACGCATGTCGAGCTGGACGACCCGGAGGCGTTGAGGAGGTTGAGTCCGATTTTGCGGTACGAGGTGTACTTCTACGTGTTCGAGGCCGGGTTGATGTTGGCCAACTCGGCGGTGTGGAATATCTGGCACCCCGGGCGGTTTCTGCCGAGGGAGCACCGCGTGCATCTCGGCAGGGACGGGGTCGAGGTTGTCGGGGAGAGGGAGGTTGACGGGCGCTCGGGGTGGGCCAAGGTCGGGAACGTGTTGACCTTTGGAGTGTTTTTCGGGAGTAAGAGGGGAGTTTGGGCGAGGGAGAAGGGGACCGGGACCGAGTTGGAAGAGGTGGGAAGTGGACAATATGGTGATGCGGCTGGTGGGTTGCTGGGGAGGTCTCGGGCTGGGTGAAGGCTGTGGTTGAGGACGTAATCGTGATGTAGATGTTCTTTGAGGGTAGCCAGTGGGACGGGGTTGGCTTGATTCTTTCGGTTTGTACATCTAGAGGCTTTTCATTCTTCATCGTGTCGGCGTCGACCTCGTGTCGATATGGAGGCAGCTCTTGGAGATACTCCAAAGGTCCATCCTGTCTCCTACGATGTAGTTCGTCTCGTGGTGCTATCGCCTGTAATACTATCATGGTTGTCCATCATCTTGATTCTATCCTCCCCACGGCTGTATCACTAAACACCATCGTCATCGTTCGTCCCCAACCAGCTATGGTGGTTTGAGGGAAATATTAGCGAGCCAACGAGGCCCCATGATGGATACACTGAACAAAACCACACAACCTTCCAGAAGCTGTCGAGGTAGATCGACTTCCAACTGGTCAACATGAGAACAGGCAACACCCGACTTCCTGGGGCGTGATTGGTCGTTGGCCGACGGACTAGCGAGCGTCGTCAGCGGCCAAGACCTGGAGCTGACCATCCATCTCCTGGCTAAATTTCACTTCCGTCTTTCGTCAAGACTATGGCGTATGGTGTATTTTGCAGTCGTCGAGACTGCAACACGCGACCGGGATGAAGGTACGCGAGAAGAGGCACTGCTGGGAATGTCGCCGACGGTGCCTGGTCTGCGACTTCACCGAGCCGGCCTGCAAGAGGTGCTCGGCATCCGGCGTCGACTGCCCTGGCCATGGCGACGCGAAGCCCGTACGATACCAGTGGCTTGCGCCGGGAACGACGACATGCCGCGGCGGACGTCGGAACGGCACAAAGTCCAGCACGGCGAGAGACGGCCGCAAGAGGACCGCTGATCAGACGGCCTTCGCGATCGTGGTGGCGAACGCCCGCGTCTTCGGGTGGGAGGAGATGGGCGCCGAGATGACGTGTGTCTTGCCCCAGGCCGCAGAGTATTGTGAGGCCGCCCACGACGACAGCTGACGATGGGATGCAAGCTGATCGGACGCCGTCTAGTCAACTCGTGCATTTACAGAGATTTGCTCCCCATTCACGAGCTGGGACGTAACCCTCACATCTACCCGCTCACGAAGAAGCACGTCAGCGTCGGGGCTACAGCTCCGGATTACTTCAAGTTCGGCATGGTCTGCGTTACGCTGAGCCATCGGCTGAACAAGACGAGGGGCGACCGGCAGGCGCAAAGGGCCTTGGCCGAGAGGTTCTATCGGTACTGGGGTCTCGCCGTCGGCTCTCTCCGTCAGCATTTCGAGATGGAGGATCAACGTACGGGGGACGTGGTTATTGCTGGAATACTGACGCTTTTGCTTGCCGATGTCGGTCGTCTGCTACATGCCCATCGCAATTCGTTCTCGGGACGGCTGACCTAGATGCAGATACAAAACGGCACCTCGCTCAACTGGCGATGGCACATCGAGGGCGTCCACAAGATCATCTCTCTGCGAGGCGGCTTCCGTGAAATAGCCGCCTCGAGCAGCTTGGAACCTCTCCTCCTTGTCCTCTGGTCGTGAGTCTAGCCCCTTACTCTCGGGTTCGTCTAGCGACGGACTGACATTGCACAGCATCGCCGTGCTCGGGAACACAACATGTCCTGCCCCGGATCTCCTCGCGACAGCCTCCCACGTCGACGCCCTAGACCTCATTCTGGAACGCTGCGCCGCGGAGGTGACACCGTTCCACATGTGTCCGCTCCCGCTCCTGGCCGAGATCATCAGGGTGAACCACCTCAGATCACAGGCCTCGGAGGGCACCTCGGCGGCCGTCCACGTCTCGCGGCAAGCGTGCGAAACCCTCGACCGCATCGAGACCTTCTCCCCCGAAACGTGGGCCCTCGCCAAACCCCGGCCGACGGCGTCTTCGAGAGACAACTGGACGATGGTGGGGCACATTTACAAGTCCGCCGTGGCCGTGTACACCATCCTCTCGCTCCAGAACCTCTCCGTCCTGCCCGTCGTCGACGCGGGGCTGAGGGCCTGTTCCGCCGCCCACGGCCGCGCGCTGCAGATCCTGCTGGCGGAGGCGCTCCCGTCGGCGCGGACGAGACGCTTCGTCATCTGGCCGCTGGTCGTCCTGGGCGTCGAGGCCGTCCACGGCGGGCGGCGGGCGCGGGAGTTTGTCGCGCGCTGGTTGCCGGTGCTCAGCTTCGAGCTGGGGTCCTCGGTGCCGCTTACCGCCCGCCTCGTGCTCGAGAGGTTCTGGGCATCGGGCAGGACGGGGTGGGACGAGTGCTTTGAGAGGGCGTACATTTTCACGGGCCAGGTTGCCGTGGACACGAGCCGGTTGCTGCCGTATCGTGTAGACGGGCAACGAGGCAGCGATGCTCGATGCTGACGGTGTTGTTGGAGAGATGTGCAAAAGGGTTCTTCAGAGGGATGCAGTGGGCTTGGATCTGAAGAGCCAGGCAACTTTTACCGTGGGACCCCGTGTTGAATGCGAAGGTTCCTGTTCTACAAAGTTCGCAGCAAGTTCCGTGCTACTGGGCAGATGAAGATGACCCTCTACGTACGTCGTAGTCACGTTCCGTTCGGAGCTGTTACGATGTCGTTGCATTCTACGCTCATCATTGTACGCAGTTGCATCAGCATCGATCACATAGTCCCAGCCGTGAGCCTCTCCTCTCACGTCACCCAGGCTAAATATTAAGACAGCGTTGCCAAGCGTTCCCTTGCTTGAACCGACTATTACCAGATACAGCCCAGTCCAGCCATTACATACTAGAGGCGGTGGCCCTCCCCAAGACGGCACGACGACTCGTGGTCCAGCTCCTCGTGGCAGTCTTGAACAAAACGAGCATGGCTTTTTGCTATATGCGGACTGTCAAGCAAACAAAGTCATGGTCATGGTCATGGTCATGGTTGGCTTTCTAGACCAATCTCACTTCACTCACCTCCACGCAGATTACAGAGGACCGTCTTCGTTTTGGTCTCGTCCAGGGCGGGGAGGGGAAGCTCTGCATTGACGACGTCCGTATCAGAACGCCAAACGGCCCTCATTGTTAGAGAGGCCTTGATTGTCCATCTGCCACGTGAATGGGGTGAGCATGGACTCGAGAACAAAGTCGTGCGTATCCCGTCCGGGGCCACGTCGAACCAATCATCCACCCTCGACGTCGAGCTTCCGAAACCCACAAACATCACATCACGACATCTCATCCACGCCCCTCACTTCCTCATGTTCCGGATCCCAACCTCCCCGCATGCATACTGCCAAAACAGCAACAATCTTTTTGATGACTTGCTTCATTCATCTTCCACCCCCCGCGGACCCCCTCGTCAAAAAGGTCTCAGTCGGCGCGTGTCGAACAAGGAAACTTGCACCCCACCCACCCATTACTTACCCCCTCCATCCTCTCCGACGTCACCCCGTCCGGGCTCTCGAGACCCGGGGGAAAGAAGAGTTATTTCTAGTGTCGTTCTACGCCGTCTCGCTCACCGCCGACGCCACCTCGCTCTCCCGCCCAGCCCAGCCCAGCTGCAGGACCGTCGCCGCTGGGGCAAACGGCGATCGGACCTCTCTCTTTCTCGTCGACCATGCGCGAAGGGATGGCGTTTTTTGCTTTTTTTGGGTCCATACATTGGGGTCTCTTTTCTGGGGTTTCGAGGTTTGTAGATGCAGGACAAGAAGAGGTGTTGGTTGGCTGGCAAGCGGTTGACAAAAAGAAGTGATACACAATACCAATACCAATGTATGTGGACGCTAACACGGAGTGCATCACTTTTTCTGTCATCCACCTGGTTGGTTGGTTACGTCAATGCCTGCGGTATCACGTCGCTGGCCGATGGAGTTTACGCAAGGGGACGCGAGACACGCACCGATTTCGAACGTCGTGACGCCATCGTGATAGTCCATGCCGTTCCCTACTGCAGTCTACGGTGTGCCATCGGTGAAAGCAAACCGGTGATCTGCGTCTGCGTCTGATTGACGTCCAAAACCACACGCGGTTCTTCTTCCAAGGGGAACAGATTGATCTACAGCGTCAGGCTAATGTAGGCGCGAGGTTTACCTGGTGCAACGGAAACAAGCCGGTCTTTCTTGATGAGGCGCAGCTGAGGCGTGAGAGAGGGAGAGAGAGGTGGGGTGGTATCTGCACCTGCACGGGAGGGGAGTTGCGATTCGGCCGGGGGGAGGAGGCGACGTGAAGAAGGACGGACGGGGGTGGATCTACGGGATATGCGCTGCACGGCACGGCCAAGGGATTCCTGAAAGTCGGGTTGTTATCTACACTGCAGTCCACGGACAGAGAAGAAAAGAAAAGAAAAGAAAACGGCACGTTGGAAAAGGGCCGTGGGCAAGGTCACGGGGAAGAAGGGGGAACGAGGCTATTCCATCGTCGTGGAACACAACGCACGGAGGGACGATTGTACAGGAAAACCACGTCAGTTGCGGACGAGGAGGAGGAAAGTAAAAGGTCCAGGCTCTTCCTCTCGGCGAACGGTTGAGCTATTCCGAAAGTTCTTCCCCAGCTTCATTTCCAACCTCACCCCTCTTTAGCCTCAGTTCTATTCGGGGGAGGGGATCAAACGGCGGCGCCTTGGGGATCTCTGGACTTGAGAGGCGGTCGGGGCTCCGAGTCTGTGTGGTTGCAGGATTGAAGAGGGCCGAAAAGGACCGGGGTGGCGTCTTTTCTTTCTTTCTTGGAAGCAAAAGACATCCATCTTTGGGTGTGGGAGGTTCTCGAAGGAAGGGAGCGGCCGTTTACGAAATGCGGCTTAAATCCAAGTGGTTTGAACAATCGAGGGGCCGAGGCTTTTACGGTGACAACTAATTACGACAAGAGTCTTCCCGAACGAGGACTCGACGAGGAGGGGCAGCATATTGACGCACGCCGTTTGAGTGGTGTAATCGGCCTTGTTCATGGGCCGCACGTCGAATGTTTGGACATGATGGTTGCTTTTCTTTCATCTTGTTGGAATCGGGGGCATCTTACAAACTAAACTAGACAGAGACAGGAACTGATGAGGACCCGTTTTGCGCATCAGCTTTCGTCCGTAAAAATCAGGGTGATCATCAGAGCAAAGAAGAAAAGAAGCAAGGAAAGAAAGCTGAGATGCCGGTACGGAACGGTACGGACGATGCGTTGGCCGTCCTAATCCATTCTTGGGGAAAACGGCTTCTTCTGACCTGACCGTGCCTGGTTCGGCTCATCAATGCTCCCTCACCATTCGGCATATCGAGCATCACGACTGGACGAGGGATCGGTCTAAAATTACCGGACGGACGAAAGAACAGTGCTCCCGCGTTGGTGAGGTGCCTCAAGCTTCTCCCCATGTCTGGGTTCTCTTGTGCCTACACTACTGGGTAGGCTCTTTTCCCGAGGCACAGCTGGCCATGTACATTATAGGTCTGGGTTAATCTGACGATTCTGACGATACGTGGCTGCTGAAGGAACTCGGGCTCACATGGAATCGCTTGGGGGGAGGGGAGAGTGGGCGATAAGGCGAGGCAGGTCAGATATCGTGCGCCAAGACGGCCATGGGCATGGAGTGCGACAGGACTGATTGCTCGCTCTTGGGGATTGGATCAAGATGGGGGAGTTGGGGGGATGGAAGCACGAAGGGAAAACGACCGGCACTTTGGGCGGGTATATCACAAGCACGCTACGAACGTTCGAGCAGGGGTGCGAGCGAGATGATGGAGAGACAGGAGGTATCCGTACAGTAGCGTCTCTAACGTGCAGAGTACTCCGTACATAGTATGTGTACTACATGCTGCGTACATGGTATATAGTAATATGGATGGCGTTGCAGCGACGGCGTGCGGGAGGTGGCCCGCGGATGGGTTTGTGCATGACAAGAGACGACGACGACGAGGATGAGAGGGCGAGAGAGCCTGCAGCGTTTCGTTGACGACTGTGAGCTGGCATATTGGATGTGGACGGCTTGACAAGTGGTGAGAGGATGACGAATGACTGACACAGAACTGACACGGAATGGGCGCGTTCTCGGTCGGCTGTAGCCTGTCGCAATCTGCTCATTAATTTCTCCATCATCTCAGCTAGCGAGCCTACTACCAGTACGCAGTAACCACATCTAGGATCAATGGGCGAGAGAAAAAATTCTCACTCATTCGGACGGAATTCCGTGGACGGGTGGACGGGATCTCGATGATGGATCGAGAAGAAGTTTCTTCCCACCTCTCCCATCTTCATGCCATGCTCCCTACGACCTGCGGCAAGTCCAGTCGTCAAAGTCGATGGAGGAGGTCATGCCAAACTGGGCAAGCGAGGTCAGGATTCGGGGGCGAGCTGGATGCGTTGTCACTGATGTGCGAGATGGGATATTACCCGTAGGGCCGTAGGGAAGATTTGCATCTTATGCGAAGATCGACTGACAGGGCTCCGGGACTAGGCTGAACCTTGGAGGAGATGCGCGTCAGGCCTGAAGGTGAGTGTGAGTATGAGTGTGAGTGTGAGTGGTGAGTGGTGGTGAACGTGAACCGTTTGCGCCGGACGCATGAGTGGGTGGGCGGCAGTCAGGCCAGGCCAGGCCAGGCCGAGGCAAGGCAAGTCAGGTACGGGGAACCCCCTCGCCGTTTGTGAAGGAGAAGCCCTCAATTTGGCGGGTGGAATTCACATGGGAAACGCCAATGTCAGGTTCCTCATCCTCAGTCCTGACTAGTACCTACCTTTCTATATGCAGTACGTACCGTTACACTACCTACTTAGGTAGGTATCCACACAATTCCTCAAAAGTAGGCAGGCGGTGAGCGCTGAGACACGTATCCGCCGTCCCGATGGCAGCGGCTGAGAGGGAAAGTGCGCACAGGCAGCTGCACAGACTGGCAGGCAGCAGCAGCAGCAGGAAACGAACGACAAGATGGACGCAAGGACTGGACGACAGGAAGCAAAAGGAAAGAAGTTGGTCCCCTGCTCTTACTTTCGACTGCTCTATTCGCGCGAGCCTGAGTCTGTGCCCGAGTCTGTGCCTGGGCCCGACCTTGCACCGTGCCTGGGGGAAGATCCATCGCTAAAAGACAGTACGTATCGGTTGGTCTGGCAAGACTTGCTGGACATTTCCAAGTTGAGTCGTAGAACCGGCTTCACGGAGAGAACAGCGTCCACGGCTGGCCCTGGACCTGGCTCCAATTCTCAGACTTCACAGAGTCCTCTTGTTGAAACATTGTGAGCTTGCGGGGCCAATGAAAGACCACCATGTGGAAACCGTTTGATTGGACGCGGCGAGCTGGGGCACGACTAGGCACCGCAAGAGACACAAGGTTTCTGGAAGAGCTGCGGGAATGAGGTACGGAGGTACCTATCTTTGCCGAGCTGAATATACTTAGTACCTATTTAGCGAAGAATGATGTCACTCGAGCATACATGCCTGTGCCAGTGCCTGTGCCTCTGCTTGTGCACAGAGCACACGGCACTCGTATTGCCAAGTGGGTTCACATTCACGTTTGTGTGCTTCAGGGCTGGCTGACCACGAGCGTCCGGGGTCTGGAAGTCTGAAAGTCTGAAAGTCCACAGTCGCGTTGCACCGCATGTGAGCTGGCATCCCGCAAATGGCACTGTAATGAAATGATATCCCGACCGACGGGTGACAGCCCTGAGGCGCTGGCTAGCAGCACAGGTATCATGACTAGTGTCAGATGCCTCAGCATCACCCAGCATTCACAGCACACTCCTGCGTATTAGGTAGGTACACTATCCATACGGCGTACGGAGTACTGCGTACCGATACCCGACGGTCATGATGGGATATTGTCTCGCAATCCGAGACCACTTCCCCGTACCTGGCTTGCCCAAGGTCTCGGGGCTAGGTGGAGAGACAAATGTCGTAGTATAGCACAGCCGTCGCAATTGGCGCTGCCTTGCGGGCTGAGACTGATAAACCACTTTACCCGTTTGTCTTTTCCCACCTTTTTTAAATAAATAAATAAAAACCGGCCCTGCGCTGCTCGGAGCTGCAGTTGTGCGTCCTGACGCCCGTGGCTGAGTCGTTTACTTGTGATTGATGGACGGTCGTGACACTTGAACCGTGGTGGTGGCCACGCCATGTGCGCAACCTCGTTCGATGGCCACCATCTTGGTATGCTTATTCGTCAGACTTGATCCAGTACTCGCTTGGCCGGCCTACATAGTAGATTGCCCTGCCCGCTTGAGGCAAGGAAGACCGCCTCTTACACTACCGCTTATCCGTCGCATCACGATTATCTGTACCTTGATCTTACCCAAGGTAGCTTGGCCTCTAACTTAGGGGTCTCCCAACGTACCTAGGTTACATACATCCGTGCAGCTGGTGTTAGCCCGTTCACCGCCGGCGCCGGCCGCTCCAGCAGATGCTCCCAGCAGTGAGGCTCGAGCAATTTTGGTCGAATTTCCCCAAAGATGAATGGAGACGTCCACGACCAGCGAGAATTGACGGACAGGGCCCCGGTTCTACGTGTACGTAGTAGAAGAAGTTCGCCGGACTGGGAACACGACGACGATTACCAAACGACAGGGAGTCGGTGAGATCCTCTACGGGCCCAAGCTTGGTCGGTTATTCAGGTCGACTTCGGCCCAAGCCAAGCCTGTTGCACCGTGTAGACGGCAAAGTGTGAGGTCTCAAGCCCAGTGCCCGAGGGGACGAACGACGTCCAAAATGACATGATGGAGCCGGACGGAACGAACGAATTCAAATCAAGGCCATCCTTATATCATCGGGGAATAGCGAGAGGACGGTCACATTCCGTGCCTGACGATCTGGCCAGCGTGAGACCTGGTCTTGGGTCTCACCTCACTCTAGCCGTCTCACAACGGGGTTAATCGTCGCGAGACATTCTGACAGCGCCAAATGAAATACGGGTACCGTTGCTGAAAATTCTGAAATCTTTTCATGTCAATGATCAGAAATTTTGCAAGTCCAATCCAAAAGGAAAAAAAAAAAAAAAAAAGTTGAGCCGCCTGGATATCCGTCCACACCTTCCCAGCGGTATCGTTGTTTCCGAGCTCGTGATAGGTCGGGAGAACCCGGCTTCGGCGTTGGAGCATGGTGGCCAATGAGGGGGCACGGCCGTCCCATCTCCGCTTTTTTGATTGGACAAAATCCACGCGCTTGTTGTTTTTTTCGGGACGCGCTCTGGACGCGCCGACGACATTCCATGTCGACTGCCTTCCAATCAAGCCCAGTACTGAGTACACTATCGTATCGTATCAGCAACTTCAACACAGCAAGGTCCTCCAAACGGCCACAAACGAATCGACGACGACGCCACACATCAATGGCGGGACGGCAGAGAGGCTGCGAAAGGCGAGACATGCAAACGGTGACATGTTCAATTTGCGGCACGCAGTACACTTGCATACTCGCACCCTTTTGCACCTCTAGTCCTCTACCCACTTTGATAGGAAGCTCTTGTCTTACGGCTGCAGATCAGCCGAATTGCTGGGCGCTTAGCCGTACCACCAGCGACCACTACACTACCTCATCATCTCCTTGGGAGCCAGCTCGAGCCATTGCCACAAGGAAGCCAAGACCGACTCTAGCGTACCGAGTACTGCGTATCGTGTCTTATTTCGGGCTCGCGCTACTCCAGGCTGAGGCTGGGCTCACATCGCTCGGCGTTCTATGACATTTGGCGGTTTCGAGACGGACCGCAACGAACGAACGGCCGCCAATGTTGGAACAAGATTTCGAGGACATGAACAAGCAATAGGTATCACGTAGAACGGAGTACGGACTCCTACGTATGCACTCTGCAGAACGAGCG
Organism: Colletotrichum lindemuthianum; assembly: GCA_001693025.2. Lineage (NCBI taxonomy): Eukaryota > Fungi > Ascomycota > Sordariomycetes > Glomerellales > Glomerellaceae > Colletotrichum > Colletotrichum lindemuthianum. The sequence goes on along the minus strand of MASP02000142.1, from coordinate 234,539 downwards.
CAATCGCAGTTTGCGCCACTGCCCACGCCACGCCAACACCACGCCCACACCATGCACTCTCAGATTTACACTTTAGTCTTTACCGACAGAACCCTGCATACGACAGTAAAGCATTTGCTGCCCGTCAATCTGCATTCACAGACTCGGGGCTTCAAGTCTCCATTCTGCGCAACGACGTGGAACAGCGCATGAAAAAGAGGAGATTCTGGCAGTCTGGCTACCGACTGGTGTCTGACTACCAACTGGTGAGGATGGGCCTCGCATGCTGACAAGAGTCCCACCTCGGACGGAGTCTCGCATGAACCGCAAAACCTGCTTGCATATCTTTGCATAGCATAGCCCTTGCCGTCCTCTCGCTGTCGCCGTCTGCCCATTCATGTTTCTGCCCTCTGCCCTCTGCCCTCTGCCGGACGCGACCCGCGCACCACCCCTCCCCGGTGGGCCTGGAGGCCGACAGGCCTGGTCCTGGGAAGGGGGAAGGTTTTCTGCTGCCTCTCTTTCTTGCAGGTGCCGTCGAAACTCAGACTTGGCGCGCTCGACCTGGATGGAGCCGGACGGCGTCGGAAGGCCGCTGCTTCGACCGGGTTGACTGGCCCTCTTTTGACGACGACCTCCCTCCCCTCTACCACCAGCACCACCAGCATAGAATACCATCACCAACCCAGCCCAGCCCAGCGCGACGGCGACTGCGGCTGCGTCTGCGACGGCCCAAGCAAACGGAAAGGAAATGCGCAAAGACAAACGCACGCTCGCACGCTCGCTCGCACCAACGCATCATGGTACACTCGCATCGGCCGGCGCGCCTGACAGAAACCAACGGTCAAGGGCACCTACCTCGCCTCGCCGACCCGATACCGGGACACGCACGACAGACAGACAGATCCATGTTCTTCTGTTGGTCGATCGCCTTCACCAGCGCACCCTCGAGCTTCAGCTGTCGGCGACGCTCGTTCTTCTCAACCCGGCCGGCGCGTTCCAGCAAACGGTCACTCGGCCGTTCGTGACCGATCGCGTACGTCCAAGTGTAAAAGTGCATTTTAGCATACCTCACGCAGAGGTAGACTGTCCCTACGGATACGCTACCGTTCACTTCGTACAAATCGTAAAGTCCATCAACCAAGCACGACCCATGCACACGCTTGGCCCATGGTATCGCATCCCGGACGATATCAAAAAAAAAAAAAAGGCAGCAGCAGTCAATCGCGGGTACCACCATCGCCACCACACACCATCTTGTCTCTCAATGCTCATTGAATATGACGTTCCGTACGCTACAGACTATACTGCCGGTATTGTACAAGCAACTGCCTACGGTCAAAAGGTGTCCCTCCCTGCAGCTAACCAGGCCGCACTACTGCCGCTCGACGGCCGATACCTTGCCAAATTCAAACCGACCCTCACAGCTATACACAGTACTCTACTATGGATGTATGTACACTCACAGCGCACACCAGCGACCAGAAAGACCCCCCCCCCCCTTGTGCTGTACTGCGTAATCGTACTCAACTTTCTTCCATTCGGCGTTCCCTATCCGTACAGGTAGGTACAACGTGAACACACAGTCGACCACCCCGGTCAAGTCGTGTCACAGCCCAGGCTCCTCTTATCCAATCGCCCATTCCTCCCGTGCTCCAGAACTGCCCCACTCGGACATCTCTGGGCGTGTGAGTTGGCAGCCACTCCACACGTCGCTCCTACCCTGCCCCGGTCAGTACTTCCCGCACGTACTGATAAACCACCACAGTCCAAGTACACGATACGTGCTTCGTGACCGGGATCCGGAATCTCCACTCCCACTTCGTCTTGGCTCGACATCCACCAAGACTAAGACTATTACCACTCACACACTCTGCCTGAAGGTGTAGCCCGCGACCTGCCTTATCCTCCAACGACTCCCACTCCCACTGCCACTCCCACACTCACTACCGCTGTTCCTTCCCACACTAAAAAAAAACCACTTACACTTGCCTCTTTCCCGTTTCGCTTCGCTACCTGACCTCTGACCTCAGCTCTCGCCTGCATTGCTTCACTTCACTTTGCTCACGGAAGTACCTTCCTCACCACTCACGCTCACGGTCTTACACCCATCTACCTCGCCTTCTTTCCCGCAGTACTTACATCTGACCTACCCTCCTCCCTCGCGTGATATCGTGCTTGATATCCCCTCTTTCCTTTTCCACCTTTCGGCTGTAAGCAGAGAAAAAGAGAGAGAGAGAGAGAGAGAGTCTCACTCACATACACACCCAAACCGCCTCACCTACCTAGCCACAACCACTCCTCCCCTCCGAGCAATCATCGCGTGTTGTACAACACACTGGAAGCATCCATCGCATTATCAGTCCTTCGACGTCGCAACCCGCCGTTTGCTTGCTTTACAATTTGACCGCCAAAAGCCCCCCCTTGCATTCACAGACCCACAAGTCATTTCCAGAGTCTAGACCCGACCAAGGTAAGCCATGAGTCTCCTCACGCCTTCTCCTCCCTTCAGTCATGCGAAACCCAGTCAGGCTGCGAAGCCTTCAAAGCATACCCTGTCAGACCGTGAGAGTCGACGACGCACACCGCGACTACTTATCTGACCTGGTGCCTTGTGTGCGGCTCGCTGACATGCCCTCCCACCCTCAGCCCACCACTTGTCGCAAAACTAGCTGACCCGATCTTTGGAGGCGACATCGAGTACGAGTAGCTCATCGGCCGCCATGGCCAAACCCACGCGATTCGCCGGCCTTCTCGAGCCCTTGCAAATCTACCAAGACGAACTCTTCGAGAACTCGACAGCAATGATCAACCACGCACCCATGCCAGCCGCATCGAAGCCCCCGAGGCGCCCACTTGGAGCCGCCAGCAACAACAATGTCGTCCTCAACCCGCCCACGCTCGCATCCGACCGATACTCGCCTCTCAAGGCATCTTCGGGGAACGTCAAATCGCCTCTAGCTCCGCTCAAGTCGCAAGCCAACAGACTCAACACCGTGTCGATGGCGCCGCCCTCGGCCAAAGCGCCAAATACCGATTCGCTGCACAAGAGACCTTACCTGTCCAAGTTCAAGACCGTCGCGCAAAAACATGCAGTTGTGGATCTCGCTGCCGGCTTTGGCAAGGAAAACATGCAGCCGCAACTTTACCCGGCGCCACCAACTCTCAACTTTGACCAGTACTACGCGCCCGCTGCAAAGGGACCCGGCAAACGCACGCTGATGGAAGCGGCGCCCATCAAGGAATCGAGACCGCTTAAGAGGGTCAGACCCGACGACAATGGCCTGCCACCTCATGATTCGTTCCCGCCCATTGTCGACGATGGCGCCAAGCCCGGCCACAGCTACGCGACGCTGATCGGAATGGCCATTCTGCGCTCTCCCCAGAGACGCCTCACACTCGCCCAGATCTATAAGTGGATTTCCGACACGTACTCCTTTTACAAGGCGGAAGAGTCAGGCTGGCAGAATAGCATTCGCCACAACCTCAGTCTCCACAAAGCCTTCATTAAGGTTGAGAGGCCAAAAGATGACCCGGGCAAAGGCAACTACTGGACCATTGCCGAGGGCTCCGAGCAGCAGTTCATGAAGGACAAGCCAACCAGGAAGACGGCCATGACCGCCGAAAACGTTCCCGTCATGTCAACCCGCATGGAACCTCCGAGGCCCGTCAACATGCCCATGCAGGAGCCAACCTTGCCGCCTCCCGCCCCGATCAGCCACGCCACGCTGCCGCCTCTGCCTACTTCCCAGGCCACCGTGCCCGTGGAATTTTCTTCCGACGCGACCATTTCTGTTTCCGACTCGGCCGCCCCCGAAGACGGCCAGGATAAAATTCTCGACCATGAATGCTCTCCCCTGCCGCCCACGATGCACTCTTCACCGCCGGTTCCGCGACACATGGAGCCCCGCAGCCGCACGCCTCCTCCCCCTGGCCGCGGACAAGCCTCGTCAATTACGCGATCCCACAAGAGAAAGTTTGCCTCCATGGACGACAGCGGCTACATCTCGTCCCTCGAGTCGTCGGCTCTGCGGCAACCCAAGACGGGCATCCTCACTTCAGAGGCTGACCGCCCTCGCAAGCGCAATCGCGCTGGCAGGGCCGAGGACGAGATCGCCCGCCTGCGTGCGTCTTCGTACGACAGCCCTAGCAAGGGTCGATCGTACAACGCCTTCGCCCCGCCCTCCTCGTCGCCGCTTCGCCAGCAGGGGCAGATGCTGCCGCCACTCACGCCGGCCATGAAGCTCAAGCCGCCCACCAAGGCCCCGCCGTCGGCTTCGCCCAACACCAACCTGCGTCTTCACCGCGACCACGTCCGCCAGATGCTCCAGTCTCCGCTCCGTAAGATGGCCGGTGCCGACGGCAACGCGCCGTGGAGCCCGGCCTTCAACCTGGACGAGTCGTACAACTACAACCTGCTCAACGCCGGCGAGTTTGACATCTTCCAGGATATGGATAACGACTTTTTCGACGGCCTTCCCCAAGAGTCGCCGTCCAAGAAGTCGGTCAAGCGGCCGCGCGTTGACCGCACCAACTCGGCCAACGCCCTGGCCGACGCCACGGACTCTGGCAAGTCGATCATTTCCACTCCCTTCCTCAAGGCGCCCGCGCAAAATACGGCCATGTGGGAGACCCCCAGCAAGGTCTTTGACGGTCTGTCGTCTCCCACTAAGGGTGCGAACGATGCCGCGCCCTGGAGCTTCCCCTCGCCGTCGAAGCTGTCGTCCCACTTTTACGAGGTACCGGCCGAGGGCGACTGGCCTGCCTTCAACTTTGACGCGGCCGACTTTTTGAGAGAAGACATGAACGAGTACTCGACCCTCGACATTATGCAGGGCTTTGAAAAGATTGGCTCCAACACCAACACAAACGCACAGCCCAGGCCTTCCGGCTCCAAGCCCAACAAGCCCGCTCTCGGACGGAGCTACACCACACAATTCTAGTCACTTCTTGATGACATTCCGTCTCATTGGTGCTGAGACATGACGACCGTTACGATGTATGAATACACCACACTGGCATGACGTCCGATGCCCAGGCGTTCGACTGTTTCGACCTACGATAATGGAGCGGGTAAAAAAAGGAAATGAAAGGGCAGGGTTGAGTTTTGAGACTAATGTCTGAAATGGGCTCCGAGGCCGAGGCTTCTTTTTCTTTTCTCTCCATCATTCTTGTCCATGATTGTTGCTTTATGATGATGACGAAGCAGCGCACATACTGTCTGGCTTACGGCGGGAAACATATTTGCGAGGAACAAGGGTGGTTTTGCTTTGGCTTTGGGCCGTCGGCATGGCGGGACACGAGGCTCCTCTGGGTCTGGCAAGACGAGGTTGGCCGAACGGCTATTGCTTTCTGTATCACAATTGTTTGGATGTGTAGGAGATGAGCTCTCCCGAGGGCACCCGTTCCTTAATGCTATCGTATGCACATCACCAAGCCGTTCGCTCTCGTGAGATGACGTTTGATCTTGCTGTCCGTGGTCGTACACTAACCGGCACTGTTGGTTTTGGGAGGTATATGAGATGATTCTTCCCTGTCTGTGAGTAGTCTTTATTTGCGCAATATTTATCTGTAAGAACCAGCAAGGAGGAACCATTTGACGGTCACACGGTTTGTAGTGCAGTCCGAATAATGGTCTTGCGGATTAAGCTCATAACGGGTATCATATTAATTCTTTTCAAATCCCATCCTTAAATCGTCCATGTCGTTCATGTGTCCTTGTCATACCCAAACGCCGAATTCCCAAGAGTATGCATGTGTTCGTCGTGTTCGCCATCTCATGCCTGGCCAAAAGAAATCGAAAAAAGTATCCTGTCACTCGCTCGTCGTTATGCTGTGGCCTCGTCATCTCAACGAGACGCGGCCGGTCAGTATATGCCCATCCTCGTGGCCCAGCCGCCCTTGTTCTGATTGATGTTGATCTGATACGGAAACAGGGTCGCCGGGGTTCCTGTTATCAGGGGGATGTGGTCCTTGTGGGCGTTTGTAAAGGCGATGATTTTCATGACGGTGGTGAGGAGCGTCTGCTCCATGGCCTTGCGGACCTTTGCCCTCTCTGCATCGACGGGTCAGCCACTGTTGTTCCGTGACCTTGCGTCTTCCCCGGAGAGCCGGAGGGGTTTCTGGAACAACCCGAGGAGGGATACCCAGAGAGGGGTTGTAGACGCACCTGTTTCCGTCCGGGGCTCCGCAACGGTGACCTTGAGCGTCCAGCACTCCCAGCAGACCTCCTCGTCGCTGCGGAAAAACCCGTTGCGGCGCCTCTTTTCAAAGAACTGGACGTTGAGCTGGCCACGGCCGCCGCCGCCCGAGGTGAGGGAGTTGGTGGACGAGCGTTCCGACTCGAGCTGGCGCACGAGGGCGGCGGCGCGCTGCTCGATCATGGTCTCGAGCTCGACGTCGTTAACGTAGGGCAGGGTGAGGTCGAGGACCTCGCGGGTGTACGGGAGGAGGTTGTGGAAGAAGCGGTGGAAGAAGATTGTGTGGAGGATTCCTGTATTTCAATAATGTTAGTTTTTTTATAGTTTTTTTTTTTTTTTGGCGGCAGCGGCGGCCTCTTTTCTGAAGGGGTATAGGTGCGCGCGGGTAGGGGGCTGTAGTAAGGTTGGTGGGTGGCTTGCGACGGAGAATTGGCATCGTGAGGGACATGACGTTGGCGGGGCGTATGGGCATGGGGATGGGGTGAGTGCGACGGACCTTTGACGACGTCCCGGACGGAAGCCGGGTCCGCGAAGGCGTCGAGTATGAATTCGGGCGGACTGAGTGACTGCATAGCGGCGTCGGGTTCGAGGTCGCCGAGGAGGTTTAGGAATATCGTGATCGCTGGTGTGAGATGTAAGATGCAGAGGAGGTCGACTTGCAACCGTGGGGGGGGGGGGGGGGGGGCCTGGGTGGGGGGGGGAGGGGGGGGGGGGGGGGGGGGGGGGGGGGGGGGGGGGGGGGGGGGCCTCTGATGGTGTCACTCCAGAGGGGCAGCGTTGGTGGACAATGCGAATTGCGCCGGTTCTCCGATAATGGAGTGGAGGGGCTTTCCCCAGCCGGAAAGGTGGCCGCGTCCGCAGTAAAGTGCACTAAGTGCCCTATGGAGACGGGTACGCAGTACAGTCGTCTACCAAGTACGCGCCTTGCCTCACACGAGCAGGTGCCGAGTTTCGCGGGGTACTTAACTTAAGGTACCTAACGTGCAAGAAGCCTTGGGTTTAGCCTCTTTAACAGCGCCCATGTACTCCGCATTACCTACCTACCTTACTTGCAGTAGGTACCTAGGTGCCATAGATACCTAGGTAAGGCACGTACAGCGAGAACTGGCTCCAGCCACAGAGGCTGGCTGGCCCAAGGCTCACCCGCGCGTCCTGCCTCGGGCAGCGACTGCGAGTGCGACTGCGGCTGCAACCGAAAGAGTGCGTGCCAGCTCGCGTGGCTTATGGCTGGGCCGAGGTAATCGCCGTCTCCACGATTCGAATGGTCCAGAAGGGAGCTGCTGAGTGCGACTGCTCGATTGCCGCCCGCTCGAGTTAAGGTATAATACTACCGTACCTACGTAAGGTAATGTATCTCCGTACACTCGTTACCCTTACCTGGGTATAGTGTATTGCCGACTAGCCTTCCTGGAGCTCTGCCAGTTACTTTCTTCAATGCCAATTTCGGGCATGATATAGATTCCCCGGTTTTCCTATATGCCTCGAACACAGTGACGTGTAGAAACTTCTTTGCTTCTCTTCTGCTTCTCGGTTTGCTCCCATTCGATCAATTGTTCGGGACAGCCGCCTTTTGACCGACTCTTTGACACTTTCTCCAATCCTTCTTGAGAGCTGCCTCGGGCTATCGCTCGTCACCAGCGTAGACGCCATGTTTGACGCAACTCGGCGATGGTTCCGCCGGAATAGAACGCCTCTCGCCGTCGGCGTGGGCGTCGTTGGTGCGGGATACGTCGTGACGCAGTACGTGCTCGGCAAGATCAACGATGCGCGCGAGCGCATGAGCAGCGACCGCATCGCAAAGGAGAAGTGAGATTTGTCTGCCCTTCATCAACACTCTTTCGTAACTAACAACGGACTCTGTAGCCTCCGCCGCCGCTTCGAGCAGAACCAAGAAGACTGCACCTTCACCGTTCTCGCCCTTCTCCCTTCCGCGACGACCAACATCCTCGAAACCATGAACACGGAAAAGATCACGTACGAGATCCAGCAGATGAAGGGCCAGACCAAGAAGGCTGGCGCGGCCCCGCCAAGCATCGCCGACACAACCATGACTGAGGATGATGGGCGAAGCATGGTTAGCAGCAGCGTGCAGAGCGAGAGCGGCTTGCATGCGAGCCAGGTCGCGGTCCCCGCGGCATCCGGCGAGGGGGCACAGGACGGGGGTGCAACGAGCGCCGCGGCGGAGAGGAAGGCGAGGAAGACGAAGAGGCAGCTGTGGGACGATTTGACCATTAGCTGTGAGTGGGGTTCCTATGCCCATGCTGGGGAAACGCTGACAATGGATAGCCGTGACGAGAGCCTTCACGCTGCTCTACATCCTCGCCCTGCTGACGATGTTGACGAGGGTCCAGCTCAATCTTCTTGGTCGTCGCAGCTACTTGTCCAGCGTCATCTCCCTGGCGACTGGCGCTACTCAGGCGACCATTAGCTTGGAGAACAATGACGACGACGGGATGGAACCATATGGCAACGACTTTGAGACCAACAGACGGTACCTGACCTTCAGCTGGTGGCTGCTGAATGAGGGATGGAAGGAGTTGAGCCAGCGCGTCGAGGCCGCCGTTCGCCAGGTCTTTGGCCACCTCAGTCCTCGCGATCTGCTCAGTTTCGAGCAGTTTTCCGAGCTCACCCTCGCCGTGCGCAAGGTTGTCGAGGGAGAGACTCCCGAGGAGCGCCGCAAGGCCAAGTGGCTGCCGTATCTTCTGCCCCCGAGGGACCAGGAAGACCGCGTGCTGCGCGAGTCTGGCATTCTGGAAGAGAGCACCGTGTCGCTGTCCGAGAGCGCGACGTCGCAGTCACCCTCCTCGTCGCCGGCCGTCAGGAGGCTGCTGGACGAGACGTCGGACCTGATCGAGTCGCCCTCGTTCACGCACGTCCTCACGCTACTTCTCGACGCGGGATTCTCCACCTTGGTAGACAAGAAGCTCGCGTCTGCGGCCTTTGACAAGCCCGACCTCGCCCAGCCGGAACCGCGCACCTCGCAGGTTGTCCTGCTGCCCAAGATACTCTCGGTGCTCACGAGGCAGGCCCACGTCATTGGCAACGGCATGCCGAATGAGTACCTGCAGGAGATGGAGCAGGTCCGCGACCTCGAGGGGTTCGCGGCGGTGGTGTACTCGAGCAACTGGGAGAACGAGATCCAGCAGGAGGGGGAGGGCCCCATGGCCAGCGCCGTGGACGTCAGAGCCAGCGAGATGCCGCAGAGGCCCAGCCAGGCGACGACCAACATCCCCAGCCAGACGCAGACCACTGGCGAGGAGAGCGTCGTGGTGGTCGACCCGCACAGCAGTTTCGAGAGCGCGTGGGGAAGAGCATCGGGGCAGTAGGCGGCTCGGCCGACGTGGACGGACGGACATGACATTTAATGAGAACAATGGGGCGGTGTGCGAGGCTTGGTAACGGGGTGTATAGGTATCATTTGTATAATCTATGGCAAGAGATAGAAGGTCGTCTCGGTCTGTACTATTACTACGGGCTAGCCTGGGTTAAGACGGCGGCCCGGTCTCTCTTTCTTTCTCTCATCTCCACGTTCTTCGTAAGTGAAGATTGCCCGTCGTGAAGCGGCATCTAATGGTCTACATGGACCCGCTCGGGTCGTCTGAGCTAGACAAATCCGCACGCCAGCGGGCTTGGTGTTTTTCAATGTGCCTGGATGTCTCGCACAAGGACGCCGTCATTTTTCCCAAGTCGGTATCGTTCGTCTCCAGCGGTGTCTCTCATCTTCACATCAGCCCCCTGACGAACTGGTCCAAGCCCAGCTCGAACAGCTCGTTCTTGACGCCCTCGCCGCCCTTGTGCTCTGCAGGCGACAGGGGATTCTTGACGACTGCGCCGCAAACATTGTCAGCAAGAAATCTCCCACAGCAGTTGCGACACGATCAGACGCACCGTATTCAACCCAGAGGTTGATGTATATCTGGTGCAGCACGTTGCGCATGCTCAGCGTTCCCGTGTCGGTCAGCATGACGAAGCGCAGATTCGACGGCGTCTCGTAGTAGTGCAGTTTGTAGCCCGAGGTGCGGTAGCTGATGAAGGCGTCGTCGTCGCCGCCGAGTTTGCGAACCATGTTGCGCAGGGAGAAGACGGTGCCGAAGACGAGCTTGGCGTCGTCGGCGGCCGAGTTGCCCCGGCGGCGGAGTTGTTGGGATGCCGGGGCGGTGCTGCCGGGGCCGGAGGAGGATGACGGTGGCGGCATGGAGGAGGAAGGGCGTTCGGCGGGGAGCCATGTTTTCAGGTAGACGCATTCGGTGTGCCGGTCGAAGATGTAAAAGGAGTATACGACCATTTTGGCGGTGGAAGGGGTGGTGATGGGTGGTGGTCGTCGTCGTCTGGATTATGGGCGCATGCCGGGAGAGGTGTGTGTGTGTGTTGTGGGTGGGTGGGAGTGGGTGAGTGTGTATTTCGGTTCGTTCGTCTTCGGTGGTGACGTGGGAGATTGAGATTCGTGATTTTGTCGTCGTCGTCGTTGTCGATGGCGTCGTGAGGTCGCGGGTCGGTTTGCGATGTCGCCAGTATGGACGGTGACTTCAGGTCTCTTGGTGTTGAACTGTTACCTAGGTAGGTGGCCCTAGCTCTCGGTACGGCTGCTGTAATGAGTCTGCCTCGGGCCCTGCAACAGGTCCAATTTGGGGGTGTACTACGTACCTGGGGCAGTTGGCGGGGCACTTTCAGCTGTCGTGTGTACCTTCCATTACCTCTGAGGTACAAGGTAGGTAAGATAATTAGTGGCATTCACACTTTGGAGCGTTGTGGAACCCCTCAAAGCCCATTCTAGGCTGCCTTGGCGGCACGTAAGAGAATTCACACTTTCTGGTAAGGCGCGTTTCCGCTGATGGAGGGGCTGGTCGCTGGCCCTACGGGAAAGCCAGCGCTAAGCTCTATTCCTTCCCCCCGTCAGCTCCCTAGGTTCCTTGCCTACCTAGGAGCACCCCAGCCCGCAAGGTAATTAGAAGACTTCCACTTCGACCTTTGCGCTGGGGCTGGGGCTGGGAGAGCCCATCGCAAAGTGCGCGCGCCAATGACAGCATCCGAAGCAAAGCAGAGGTGCTGAAAATTGATCAACACTTGCGCGGTCTAGCATGGGGCATGGAGATCGCCGATGGGTAAAACGGCAAACAAGAAGCCTTGGGAACCGGGGATTCGGTCCATGACCGGCATACGGACAATACCAGCCAGCCCAACGTGGGGGCTGAAGGAGTTGGTCCTGGTCCGACTCTTACCTGCAGAGTACCTGCGAACAGAAGCTGAAATGACATGGCGCTCTGGTTTTTATTTTGTTCGAATACGTTGTCCTTATTGACCTACTTCTTTTCTTGTTTGTTGAGTAAAGTACTTTAAGCTTGCTTCCCACCGTCTCGTGCCGTGCCGACTCGCTCTCGCGAAAACCTGCCCTAAGAGCTGCGCTTGTCTGACATCGCTTTCGCTTTTCTTACATCCGTCGATAGGTACAGATCGAAAGGTGCTTCGTGACGGCGCCAACTCCGGCCATCGCTTTCGATCTGTCCCTGCCAGTTCCGGCTGCTGTCCGACTAGGCAGTAAGAGTAAGGCTTGAGTACGTCGCCAGGACGACGTCACGCAAACAGACAGAGCTCACCCCACCTTCTTTTTCACCAACGCGTGATTTCACACCACCACACAGCCCTGCCCGTCTGCTTTCTTCCTAGAAACTTACAAAAGGCAGCCTTGCGCTGGCGACGATGATGACTGAGTCTGGCGATTCTTGCAGCCCTCCGACGACCCCAATGGCTTCAGCCTCCGTCACGGACACGAGCGGCTTGCCTTCGCCCACCATCGCTGTTGGACTCCACGGCGAGGGTATCGAAGTCGTGGCTCGCCCGCCGCTCGCTTCCCACATGTACGTCAGTTCGCTACTGCTACACCTGGCGATGCGACTTGCACAGCCTCCCCCGCGCTCCACAGACACGTACCCAGAGACCTGACCCATGGTTCAGATCCGATTCGGCAGCTGCGCCGTCAAAATACCAGAGCCCTTTGCGACATCACCGTCGAACGCCGTCTGCTCATCGCGAAGTCAAGGTGCGTGACAGTCGAACCCCCCCCCCGTCTCTGGTGCGTGATGCGTGGTGCGTGGTGGGGGCGGGGTAGCTGCTCTTCCAAGACTCACCTTGTGTAGGAAACGCTCGACGCCGTAACCGAGTATGGCAGCGAGGGCCAAGATGGACGAGGCCACCACCGTATCAATCAGTACATCATCAAAGAGGAGATTGGACGAGGCTCGTATGGTGCTGTCCACCTCGCAACCGACCAATATGGGAATGAATACGTATGCGCTCTCTCTTGTTGTCTGTCTGCCTTCAACTCTTACTCATCACGTACAGGCTGTCAAAGAGTTCTCCAAAGTGCGTTTGCGCAAAAGGGCGCAGTCGACTATTCTGCGACAAGGCGCTCGTCGACCTCAGCGTTTTTCTCACCGCGTAAGCCTGAATGCGCCGTTGCCGCCCGAGTTTGGACGCGACAGAATGCCCACAGGAAGTGCCGACGATGCGCTGTTCTTCATCAAGGAGGAGATCGCCATTATGAAGAAATTGAACCACCCGAACTTGGTCCAGCTTATCGAGGTGCTCGACGACCCGGAAGAGGATTCCCTCTACATGGTTCTGGAAATGTGTAAAAAGGGCGTCGTCATGAAGGTTGGCCTCGGAGAAAAGGCCACCCCCTATGCCCAAGATTCTTGTCGCTACTGGTTCAGGGACTTGATCCTCGGCATCGAGTACCGTACGTTGTCCGCTCCCATACGTGCGCTCTCGTTGACCCCTCGCAGTGCATGAGCAGGGTGTCATCCACCGCGACATCAAGCCGGATAACCTCCTCCTGACCGAAGACGATGTGCTGAAAATCGTCGACTTTGGCGTGTCGGAAATGTTTGAAAAGCCCGGAGAAGGCATGAAGACCGCCAAGTCCGCTGGATCGCCGGCCTTCCTCGCTCCCGAGCTTTGCGTTGTCAGACATGGCGACGTCGATGGCAAGCCCACGGATATCTGGTCCATGGGCGTGTCGCTGTACTGCCTCCGCTACGGCAAGATTCCTTTCGAGCATGACGGCGTGCTGGAAATTTACGAAGCGATCAAAACGGAGACTCCCAGCCTGCCGGAAGACGAGAACCCCGACTTTGTAGACCTCATGAATAGGATATTAGAGAAGGACCCCAAGAATCGGATCAAGATGGAAGAGCTAAGGGTAAGCCAGAAATGGAACCCCATGCCGAGCGCATCATCACTGACACGGCGCAGGAACACCCCTGGGTGACAAAGGGAGGATCAGATCTACTGCTGTCCAAAGAAGACAACTGTTCTGTTTTGGTCGATCTCCCAAACGAACTTGAGCTCAACCGTGCCTTTACACGGAAAATGAATCACCTCCTCTGCGTCGTGAGTAGCAGTCTCATTGTAGGAGGGCCCATCTAACAGCGACGCAGATGAAAGCAATTCACAAGTTCAAGACGATTCTCATCAAGGCCAGACAGACACGCCAGTCCCAGCCGTCGCCAAGAGGGACTGTCGGGGCCGAGGCTCCAGAGACAGATCCAAGGAAGGAAAAAGAAACAGACATAGAGGCCCTCTTGACAAAACGACGCGAGTTTCTCAAGAGGAACCAGAGCGGCGACGGAAGGTCTGATTCAGAGCCGGAGCCCTTGATTCTGGGCATCGGAACCGGGTCCCGGGACGAATTCGACAGCAGCGAACCTTCGGCGGGTATGGTGGCCGAATCCCCAACCGCTGCCGATTTCAACATCTACGACAAGGCGTACGAGGCCGAGGTCGAGCGCATCATGTCGAAGCCGACGCGAAAGACGACCATGTACTTGACACGCTTCGTCAAGGACCGTGAGCACTACAAGCAGGTGGCGAATGTCATTGAAGGAACCTCGGCCGTCGTCACGCCGGCCGGGACGCCAAAGTTGGACACTCACCAAGCCGCATCCAAAGGCCGCTTCGCAGACTTCGTAGCGAGCATGGCCAACCCCAAGAGAAAATCTGTCGAAGAGAAATAAGGAGGGTCAGTTTCGTGGGACTGCAGCTTGGCGTTGGGCGATTGGCACTCGCATTGGAGTGATGTCTTTAGGATTTCTTTTTGAATATGATACCTGTTTGTGAATGTAATGTACGAGGTGCATCAAACACTGATTGGAGTGTGAAGATAGTCTACCATGATGTTCGAGGATACGAAATCCGGAGTTTCGTCCCGTTATGGCTGTGATGAACCAGAATATCCAAAAGGTGGGTAATTTGACCCTCTGGATTGCGGCGTCGGAAGTGGAATTGCATCCGATAAATGGGGAAATAAAGCACTGTGCTCCCGTCACAGCCTTGGATTCTCGGCCGAAGTCATCTTCGTCCTTTTCCACCCTCATCTCTTGCCGAAAGTGGCTTCCCACGCTAACTTTTCCATCCTGGGGTCGAACGACCAATCGAACCCGGAAGGAAACATCACTCAATACGACATTCCAGGCAAGGGGTGGCGAGGCACCCGTCAACCTCTTTTTGCGCGTCACGTATCGTCCATTGCCGTCGTCCATTATCGTCGTATCCTATTGTCTTCCATGATCACCGTCCGTCGTTCTTGTTATTGTTGCAGCTATCCCACATTAGAGTCCCCCCCCCCCCCCCCCCCCCCCCCCCCCCCCCCTCCCCCCCCCNNCATTAGAGCCCCCCCCCCCCCCACCCCCTGCCGTAATGTCCTTCTCTCGCAGCTTCTTCTCCGACAAGAAAGACGACCAAGGAGGCAAAGATGGGAAGAACAAAAGTGTCGATTCCTTGATACCTCTACCGCAGCCGACCAGAGTTGTCTCGCCAACAGGAAGAGACGATGTCGCGACCAGCATATCTACGGGCATAGCCGTGAGGCCCCAAGACGCAAACCCTCAACATGGCCACTGACGTTTTGCTGCAGCGGTTGAGGCGGTCGTTTGTTCCATCCGTATCAAGCAGACGAACTCGCCACGGCAAATCCCTGAGTCTGTCAGTCACAAGCCCGTCTGTCGCATCATATCCTTTGAGCCCCCTACTCATGCCCAGGCGCTGCGAGACGTGCCGCAATCTGGATCTTTGGCGGGATACGGAAAGGCTCCCTGGGCACACTTTAGCCACTCTCGTCGATGGCGTTCGGCTGGCACAACTCGGGACTCCCGACGACTCTGACTGCGATCTTTGTCAGATTCTGCGCAGGCTCCATGTCGATTCCGACGACACGAGGTCCGGCTTTCACACGTTGGAACTGCGTGCCTTTCCCCTGGTCCCACATATCGCTTGGTGGGCGCATCGACACAACTTCTGGAACGGAGACAAAGAGTACATATTTGAGCCCGACGATTTGACCGACTTCTTCCTCGCCGTCGTTCCCTCCGACTTCACCCACGCAGGCGACAAAGACGAGTCGCGCCTCGAAAAACTCATCTCTGAGCAAGGTCTCGTAATGTGGCACCGCGAGATACAAAGAAACACCCGTCTGTTCTCCCCGAGAGTGGTCACGGCAACGTTCGATCGCCAAGTCGTGATGGAATGGCTCAACTGCTGCAAGGAACGCCACCCTGGGTGTCATTGTGGGCTCGGCCCTTCGCCTAACCTGAAACTCATCGACTGTTTCTCGCAAAAGGTCGTCGCTGTCGATTCCCTAGGCCCAGAAGAAGCCCCCCCATACGTGGCTCTGAGCTACGTATGGGGGAAGAACAGCAGTGTCTTTGCTGAGCCCGCCGTGACCGACCTCATGTTGTCCAAGAAGGTGGCCCAGGTCGTCCAAGACTCCATGAAAGTCACGATGGCTCTCGGTTTCCGGTATTTGTGGGTCGACAGATACTGCATAGACCAACAAGACGGCGCCAGGAAACAAGAACAAATCATGCATATGGATCTCATTTACCAAAACGCCGCGCTCACCATTATCGCAGCCGCCGGAGAAGACGAGACCTTTGGCTTGCCGGGCGTTTCCACCAAGCGATCGAGCCGGCAGGACAGGCTGCTGCACGAGCGATTCAACCTCACATCATCTCTCCCCTCTCCGCGGCGAAGCATTCTTCGCTCTCGCTGGGCAACAAGGGGTTGGACGTACCAAGAGGCTGTCTTATCGAGCCGCCGTCTGGTTTTCACCTCCGAACAGCTCTATTTTGAGTGTGGCTCCATGAGCTGCTGCGAGAGCCTGAACGTCTCCCATGAAGAGTTACTTCGGAAACACCGACCGCATCTCGATGCATTCGTCAGCCGATCGCTGTTGGGTTCGGAGTATCTTTCGCCCAGTCATCAGGTTTCGGTTCCCCGCCATCCATCCGATCATGAGACGACGAGGCTTTTCCTTGCCTACACGCAGTGCGCCGAGGAGTACTCCAGACGGCATCTTGGCTTCGACGAGGATGCTCTGGACGCATTTTCCGGCATCATCAAGAGGCTTGAGTGCGTGGGGTCTTTCCCGGTCCATCATATCTGGGGCGTTCCAGCCTTCATCCCACCATCATCATCATCCTCCCCCGAAATCGCCCATCCCACGCACACATCAGATGGAAGCGTCAACTATACAGGGCTCTCCCTCGCCGCACTCTCCTGGAGACACGAGCTGCACAAACCCATTCGCAGGCGACGCTGCTTCCCCTCTTGGTCTTGGATCGGATGGGAAGGCTCCGCAGTCTGGCCGAGGCCCTCCGACCTCCACAGCTGTGGGAACCTGGGGCGAGGCGTCGTTGCCAGTATACAGCTGTGCTTGGAAGACGGCACGACACGACCCTTGCTCGACGTCGACTTCAGCGGGCCGGTGCAATACTCTTCGCAGCCAAAGGCGCTTGTGATTCATACAACAGCGATACCCCGAACAGCCTTCATCCCCAGCGATTCTGGCCAACACATGCGACTGGAGAATGGCGCGTCTCTCCGCCTGTATCCGAGCAAGGAAGGCATGGACGCCTCCAAAGCTTTCAGAGGAATTCAGAGCGGACGGTACGAGGCCATCAGGCTGGGTACCGTCGACGACGATGCTTACTTGATGCTCGTCAAGTGGAGCGGAAACTCATGGACCAGGATCGGCCTCCTAACGGTCAACAAGTTTTACCTCACGTACGGCCTTTTGACTGCTAAAAGTTTCAAAATTAAATAATTTCTTCCGTCATCTTAGCTCGAAGGTATTCCTCTCTAATACGTCAACGACACCGGATGAGAACATAGCATGCCAATGCTTCCTTGTAGCAGGCCATGTCGGCCCTCCGGCAGCAAGGGCGCCCCTCCAAAACCACTCTGGCGCTTCATCAGCCATCATCCTGTTAACGGCATCCCAATCCAAGCGCTCCCGGCGACTAGGTAGTTTAACCACCACAACCGACAATCTCGTACCGTCAGCCGGTCTCCGGGTCACTGGATGTGGGATAGCACTTCATTAGCATCATCCGCCATTGCCGCGCGACGCCCGTCACTGCATGAAACCAAAGTCATCGCCGACTCCTGCCAACAGGAACTCAAGCGCCGAAGGCAGTTGCAGCATGTCTACGGCATCAACATCGCCCGCCGGACCCAGGCCATCTCCGACAAAGTTGACGCCGTACAAGTGCTCGTCTCCCACGGCATTGTCATGTTGGCCCGCCATGCTGGTGTTTGCCAGAAACTGTTGCTGCCCTCCACCAATTGCCATGTCCGGCGTCGAGCCGGCAACGAGGCTATGGCCGCCACCCATGGTCTCTGGCGTGGGGTAAACCATGGAACCCCCTTGACCTTCGACTTGGACTCCTGCATCAGTATTGATTCGATTTCGATTGTTGGCTGATGTGGCACGCGCTTCAAAAAGATTGAGAAGGCTTTGCGCGTACAACCAATGGCCCTTGAGTGCGTGCAAGGTGGTGATGAGCGAGTCAAAGTGACGTCTGGACTTGGCTGCCATGATGGGGTTGGCGGAGCGCATCTGGTCGGAAAAGTGCACCATGGCGGTGAAGAGCACGTGTATGCTCGGAATCCAGAGTCTGCTCAGAAAATTCCTCGCTCTGAGAGACTCGAAGACGGAGCAGATTGTGACGGCGGCATCGCAGCAGATGCTCAAGTCGGTGACTGCTTGGGGAGAGGCTGGCTCGGAGGCCTGGCCGGGCTTTGGCCGATGCAACAAGATCAAGAAGTGGCTGTATGAGAGATGGAACACGGCCTGCCAGGGATCTGGGTCGGAAGTCGACAACTGGAGCTGCTCGGGAAGACTCGTGATGAGGTCCGCGAGACGGGCGTCGGCCTCCCTCGTCGCCTCGGCTCGATCGGCGGGTGTGGACTGCAGGGAGACCCTCTTGCGCATGGCCATGGAGAAGATGATGCACAGGCGAGTGTGCTGGATGTTGAAGTCGCACTGAGGCTCCGATATGCCTTCGAAGTGATGGGGCTCAAGCGGTGGCACGTCTGACTCGTCGAGATTGCTGTTGTCGGTCGTCAGTGCCGCGACAGTCTACAGTGGACAAGACGAGGTAACACCAGACTTACATGGCCTGCAGTCGGCCGTGGTTCGTGGCCACGAGAACGTCAAACTGGAAGAGCATCCACCAGAGCCTAATCCAGAGGCGCTTGTCCATGGGGTTGAGGTTGGAGGGGGTCGCATCCCGATGCATGCCTATGCCAAAGGCGATTCTCGTGGCGACGCCGATCCAGTACCACGTGTTGGAGACGATGTCCTCGAGGTCCTCGCACTGCCAGGTCAGCAGAAGCGCGGCCTGCAAGTAGGTCTCGCGGTGCTGCTCGTAGCGGGAGTCGAACAAGGCTTTCGTCCGCCTGATGAAGACGGATCGCAGACTTTTGATGTCTTGGCGGTCCGGGTCCGAGACGCGGGCGCCGACGAGGAAGATGGCATTCAGCAGGAGCAGGGAGAGGGGCCTGTGCTTCTGCAGATGGCCGTCGCCGTGGGCGTCGTTGTAGACCTTGATGAAGTCGTCCTCGTCGACGATGGCCAAAGCGCGGTTGACTCTGACGAAGTAGGTCCGGATCAGCTCGTCGGCCAGAGGCTTCGGTGGCAGCTCCAGCACCTCGGCCGGCACCGAAGGCAGTTTCGGCACCATTGGATGACTCCCGAAATGGAGGACCCTCTGGTCCGGACATCTGGAGCGCTGGCGCACCAAGTAGTGGAGGTTGGAGAACTCGGTCCCGATGAAGAAGAGACGTCCATGGCGTAAGATCTCGCGCTGCTCGGCGTCCTCCCGGTTCAGGAAGTCGGCCATTGTCTGGGTCCCATCCTCGTTTGCGCCGTCCCCCAACGCGGCAGCATCGTCTGCGGTGCTTGGCCTCGGAGCAAGGCCGACGCTCGTCGGATCAGCCCAGGAAGTGGTCCGCGTCGGTGTCGCGGGCGCCGTCATGGGGTGAGGACCGATGGGCCGGGGCTGGATGGGGGCGCTGGGAGCGAGGGCAGCACGGGCCGCAGCCCTGGTTCTCTTCTTCTCGTAGACTTGACAGTCGGAGATGTTGTTTGCCTGGCACTTTGAACATGGCGAACCCTTTAGGAGTACATCACAGCGGACTTTGCGCTGGTGACATGCCACACATGCTCTTCCGTCTATACCGATGGTGAAGGGGTCGGTCAGAACAAGACGTCAAGCAAGAGCACGACGCGGCGAGAGGCCGAAACCGGTGGGGTGCCATACTGATTCTCCCTTTCTTTGACGACTGTTCTAGATGCTCCTTACGCCCTCTACGCCCGTCGGTAGCCATCGTTCCCGCAAAATTAATGAGCGGAGGGGTTCGATTACCGAAGCAAACACCACAAGGGTGGCAGAGGAATTACGCGGGTAAAAAGAAAAGCGTTGTTCGGAAGTTGACTATGTTGAGATGGCAGAAATAAAAAATCGAGATCCAATGCAGTGGAGGCTCGGAAGTAGGTTGGTCGGGCCATTTCGCAGAGCTCGGCGATTTCGGCCAATCAAAAGCCCATCGAGCCACTGGGCTTTGTCAGCGCGGCGACTCATGACCTCAGACGCTCGGCAGAAATGGCCAATGGTCTTAGACCGATTTCTTGCAGCCCAAGTGGCTCTCGGAAACTAGCCAGATGCAAACTACCGCGAAACACGACGCCTCAATTTTTTGTTAGCTTTTTTGTTAATTTTTAATTTTTTCTCCCTCACTCCCCCGCTTGCAATCGACCGATGAATCTGATTGTACGTAAAGCAGTGCTCGCCAGTAGATAAATTTACCATTTCCTCTGCTTCGTCATGTCTAGCACGGTGAATTGTGTGTCGCTACTCATCGCAGCTTCTTCTCTTCTCTTCTCCTCGCCGAGATCGTTGGCCCCACCTCGCCAGCAACCATGACTCCCAACACAACAATAGAACAGCCCAGCGGTGGCTTTGTGCCTCCATCACCTGGCTCAGACCTCGAAGAAAAGGGAAATGGTTACTCGGAGGACACATTTTGGGAAAAGACTGTCGTCGTCGATGCCACAAAGTTCTCGCCGGTGAGCAGGACACCATCCATCCCATGAACACTCATCATGGGTATCCGTCACACCGCAAGACTAACAACACGCCCCAGCTGCGAAAACTGCACATCGTCGTAGCAGGCTTCACATGCACCTTCAACGGTAACCTGGGCTCGTCGATGCCCTCGGGTGCCCTCGACGCCATCTCGGACCACTTTGGCGTGACGGACCGCATCCACCTCATCCTCCTCAACTCCCTCTTCATGGTCGGCTATGTCATCGGCCCGCTCCTCTTCGCGCCCATGAGCGAGTACGTCGGCCGCCGGCCCGTCCTCATCGGCACCTTCGTGGGCTACCTCGTCTTCATGCTGGCCTGCTCCGGGGCGCCCAACTACCCCGCGCTGCTCATCTTCCGCCTGCTGTGCGGCATCAACGCCGCCGCGCCCACGAGCGTTCTCGGCGGGCTGTACGCCGACATTTTTGACGACCCGTCGGTCCGCGGCAACGCCATGGCGCTGTACATGGCCGTGACGACCGTCGGGCCGCTGATAGGGCCCATTATTTCCGGTTTCTCGTCCCCCGCGTCCTGGCGATGGCCGTTTTGGATCGCCGGCATGATTGCCGCGGCCGGGCTGCCGCTGGTCCTCACGCTCCCCGAGACGTTCGCCCCCGTGCTGTACAACAAGGCCGCGAGGCAGAGGCTCGAGAAGCACGGGGCCGAGGCTGTGAGCGATGGCGAGGCAATGGCGCTGAAGCCGTTCGACGTGCGCAAGATCTTTTTGCGCCCGTTGACGCTGCTCGTGACGGAGCCGATTCTGCTGGCCACCTCGGCGTACCTGACGCTCGCGTACGCCGTCTTCTATCTCATGTTCCAGGCGTATCCCGTCATTTTTGAGCAATTTTACGGGCTCTCGCCGGGAGTCGCCGGCCTGGCTTTCTTGCCGCGTAGGTCCCCTCCATCCCTCATCATCGTGACATACTTGGCCCATCAATGTTGTGTGTGTGACTAACCGACCCTGGCTTGTCAGAAATCGTCGGCATCTTTTTGGGCTTCTTCATCTTTGGCGCGTTTACGTGGTACCACGACAGGGAGACCAAGGCCGGGACGCCCTGGACCAAGAATGAGATTTACAGGAGACTGCCGCTTGCGTGCCTCGCCTCGCCATGGTACGTTTGACCCCCCGTCACAACCTCTTGGACACCAACTGACAAATGTCCACAAAGCATGGTGATATCCCTCTTCTGGCTCGGCTGGTCCGTGTGGCCGACCGTGTCGCCCGTCGTGCCCATGATGAGCGGCGTCTTGTTCGGCTGCGGCTACCAGCTGCTCTTCATGGGCATGATCAACTACCTGACGGACGTGTACCGCCAGTACTCGGCCTCGGCGCACGCGGCGGCGAGCATGACGCGGTCCATCGGCGCCATCACGCTGCCCCTCGCGTCGAGCAGCATGTACTCGAACCTGGGCGTCCACTGGGCGCCGTCGGTGCTGGGGTTCTTCGCCCTGGCCATGGGCGTGATTCCCTTTGTGTTTATCCGCTTCGGGGACCGGCTGGCGAGGAGCAGCAAGGCTGCGAGGGAGGCGTTTGCTATCGCCGGGTGAGGGTGTGATGGACATGTATAGATGATAGCTTAGAATTTTAGAATAATCTCTTAGAATAATACCATTAGATCCGGATTGGCGTGTTGCCTCTCGAAGCATGTCCCATGACTTGAAGCGGTATGAATATGCGAGGCAATGGCCTTCCGAGACACCTGCGGATTAACCCTCGCAATGCCAATGGGTCACGGGGCTCACCAGATTTTCGGCATCGTGTATTCTGGCACTTCTGCTATGTGTATTCCTCTAACCCTTTCTCTCTGGAAGTACATTGCCAACGGCCACTTTCTCTACAACATTCCCTGCCTGAAGTTGTTAATATATGTTACAGGTTAAGCGCCATCCTACGCCCCTCAACCGACAAGCACATCAACAGCAACACCAAGATACCGCCCAACGTCAGCCAAAGCCTCGGCCGTGGATCCCGGGTGTCTCAGTATGTGCTGATCAGGCCTCACCAAGACGGCCCCCTCCCCCTCGAGCCCCATGGTCCCGATCCACACCCGGGGCGCCCCGGCAGCAGCCACGCCGACGGCCCCGACGACAAGCAGCCCCGTCCCGACACGACAGCGCGAGGCGGGATAAAAGGACGCTTTCCCGTTGTGCAGGACGACAAACTCCGTCTGAGAGGGAGGGCCCGGAGGGATGATGTGTGACTCACCAGGAGCCATTCACCCAATGTAGAGATCTCCCTCAGCGTCCCAGGATCCACAAATGTCGACGTTGAAGACAGCGTACCCTCGAGTTACCCACTCAGCAGGGTCGACTCTGGACAGGTATGATCGGTCAACTCACTCTCAACAGGCCCAGATCAAACTCGGCATCGTGGACTCACGACTCGAACTTCTCCAGCCCCGAAAGCATTTCTTCCTTCGCCCCGAATCTGTACGGGAGAAGCTCCTAGTTGGGGAGCCCGTTGCCTCCTTTCCCGTATGGACCCAGGGCGAGAAGAGTAGGGACTTTTGTCGTCGTGTTCGGGCGGCAGACGTTTCAATAAATTTGACTCGTCAGCTTTTCCTCTCGATGTACGTCTCACGACGGAGTGGACCTTGACGCCATCCGAGTGTCTCATCTCCTCGTTGACCTCGTACATTATCTCGCTGGGAAGCGGTCGACTGCGCGGGGTCTTTTGCCAGCCCTTGGATAGGAGCTCCTTCTTCTTCTTCTTCTCCTTGAAGGAGTATGGACGAGATGGCTTTTACGGACAACTGGGTGGGCGTGACACTTTTATCAGTGCGTTGCCGGGTCTGACTCGGGATAGGTCGTGTTCCTACTCGTTCCCATGGAGTGCTTCGTGGACAAGCTCAAAGAAGAGGCCTATCATTGGACGTGGGCCGATCGACTTCATTATATAGGCCTTCTCCCACGAAGAGGCGCCAAGTCCTCGGATATCAAGGTGAGAAACGACAGAAGTCGTCATCGGAACAACCATTAACCTCACGCAGTGGTTCCAATGACCAAACATACTCACCGGCCACGTCGCAAACGCATGGGAAGAGGATGGCAAAGTCCACCTCCACGCGTCAATGGTCAGGGGCAACGGCTTCGGCTTCTTCCCGGACCAGGACGGCGAGGCTCCCGCCATTGATCTAGAAACCCTGGCGCCTCACGTTTGCGAGTTCGTCATGGACCCTCGGTCGACGAAGCTCGTGTACCAAGGCCCCTCGGAAGTCGTGACGTCCAGGCCCAACGAGTTCCCGCGCATCGACGACCGTATTTTCGGCAAGGGCTTGCATGCTCTTCGGTCACCATCTCTGTCTACACGTCTTCGTTTTGCAGCAGCAAATGGTCATAGAGCCTGTATTTCTCGGTGCGGAGCCGAGCGTACGTGTTCATCTCGTGTTGCGTCGAGGCTGTAGCTGACGTCTTTCCAGATAATCGACAAAGGGCCGACCAAGGAATCGCCCTCTGCGCGCGAGAGAGCCAGCTGGGCTTGGAACTCATGCAATCTTTGGGTCCAGAGATGCAACGAAAGGCTCAAGTTTACCCCAAGATCCATCGATGCCCGGAAACCGCTGGAATCCAGCAGATCAGATACGTGCCATACATTTCTGCCAGCGGTCGAATTTGTCCGAGACATGCCTTCATACCCAATCTAACCATCAACCTTCGTCCCGAAGGAGACACCTAGCGGGAGCCTTCAAAGACAACAGAATAATCCCATACGAAGGTGTTCGGGTGTCGGACATGACGGACGAGAAGCAGGCGATGACAGGGGTTTCCTTCTGATGTAGCTCAGCAGCGGACAGACTTCCCATCTCCGCACCTCAAAGCTGTTTGACTTGATCATCTTTGGGGCAAGGTGAACTGCCGATCGCGGCGCCGGGATTGAAAAGTTGTGCGCGAACGTGTCCTTCAGACGCGGAATATAAGTCGAACATCCCCTGCTGCACATCCAACACCACCGAGTTGGCTGCCAGAGCTTCACCCATCCTGTCCAGAGAAATTGCTTCTCCGAGTCTTCGTCCGCAAGTGGCGAAGCGCGTCGTCCGAGCGTGTGATTACTGCCGCAAGATGAGAGTCAGTGTTGACCTGTTGTTCACTCCCACGCCACGGGAGAAGGCTGACCTGGCATCGTACCAGAAAGCCTGGTCCATGATGCCAGATGCGCTTGCGTCTCCTTGCGAGACTAGCTTACAGATCGTGCTGCATGTAGGGGGTTCATTCGCTGACTTACAACTCCGATAATGCCAATAGTCCCAGATATTCGTGCACGCAATTTTTGAGCGAGTTCGCATGGGTCTTGTATGGTCTTGCCATCAGAGTCGCTCAATCCTTGGGTCTGCATCACAAGAGCGCGACGGATATGGGGTTCTCTGAGCGTCGCATCGCTCTTCGCAGCCGCCTCTGGTGCATCCTGTTTGGCTCTGCCGCGTGAGCTGTCTGTTTCTGGAAATCAAGGCCTGTCACCAAAGTCTGGGTAGAAGTCTCTCACTTGCCCAAGGTCGACCCCCCTGGCATCTCGAACGGCCTCTACGACAGGGACTTGTCTTACTTGTACGAGTCTTCTCAAAGAGCCTCGACTGCTGGTTCGGCCGGCCGCGCGCAAATGTCGAACTGGTGGTACAAACTCAGCCGGATACAAAACCAGTACTGCGCCGTGATGCAGACTAAGCATTCACTTGTCTCCAGGCTAGAGGGCATATCGGAGGCGACGAGGCGGCTTGCAGCGTGGAAAGACAAGCTACCTTCTGCATACCGTCCAGAAGGCATCATTCTGGTTTCTCCAGAGAACTCCTCGCATGTCGTGCTGCTCCACCTGGAGTACTTCAACTTCCTGAGGACGGTCCATCTGGCCGCCACCATCATGAGGCAGTCGCAGAGCGGAATCTCTGATCAAACGACTTCTGATTTTCAAGCCGGCGAGGTCATCTGCGTCGAGGCTGCGAGGTCGTTCATCAAGATCTTGAACAAGTAAGTTCACCCCCTCAGAACATCGACTTTGCCACTGTGCTGAAGTCGAGCAAAGCAGCGCAATGAGAGACACGGCTACAAGAAAGGGACACATGGTCGGGTTCATCGCAATGCATACCCAAGAGTAGCTTATACCATTCTGGCCCTGCCAAGCTTCATTCAACCAAATACATGGCTGCCATCGCAGTTCTCTACCCTCATCGCGGGCAGACCTGGAGTATCTCCGAGCCAGGAAACTGCTCCTAGAGCATGATGCCCATGCAAACATGGCACTCCCTACAGTGATGAACTTGTTCAAAGACATGCTCGCCACCGCGGAGGAAGCTGTGCGGAAGAATGAGTGTCAATTTCGGTGACTCGGGTGTCGTGCCTCTCACCTTTTCCATCCTCAACCATCCAGGCCGATGTCTACTTTGACTGAACTGCGTGGCTCTAGAGTCAGCTGCGGAAATAAATTCCTTCCTCGAATAATGCCAGTTTACTCGCCATGGACTTGCACGATGTTTCTCCTGGTGGTGTCGTCGTGTAAGACACGTCGCCCAATCAGAAACCAAAGCGGAGTTTCTGGTCCCACTCCTCAAGAATCTCGGCACGGAGGCGGAGCGGAGTTCGGCGTTAGACTCTCCGGTCGGCGGGCTGCAGGAGCGGGCCGCGGGCTGCCTGCAGAATTATTTCCGAGCTTTGCCCCATCCCTGACACCGCTTAAAGCTTCCGGATCACCATCCTCATCGACAACCTCATCGACAACCTCATCGACAACCTCGTGTCAATCGCCCCACGCACACATATCGTCACAGCAATCTCACATTTTCCACAAGAACGTCCTCCACCAGGAAACACTTCAATCACCATGGCTACCAGAGCACTCGTGGTCGGAGGCACGGGCGGCATCGGCTACGCCATCGCCCGGCACCTCGCCGCCGAGTCCACCTCGTCGACCGTCATCATCAGCGGCCGCACCCAGCCCCAGGACATTCCCCACGCCAACATGGAGTTCCGCCAGCTCGACGCGTCGTCGATGCGCTCCATCAAGCAGTACACGGACGCCTACAAGTCGGCGCAGCACCCGAAACTGGACCTCCTCGTCCTCACCCAGGGCATCCTCACCACGGCCGGGCGCACCGAGACCCCCGTCGAGGCCATCGACCGCAAAATGGCCCTGCACTTTTACGGCAGGCAGCTCCTCGTCCGCGAGCTCGCCCCCGTGCTGTCCGACGACGCAAAGGTCCTCATCGTCCTCGACGGCACCCGCGGCGACCCCGCCCACCTCCACTGGGACGACCTCGACCTCCGCGCCAACTTCACCATCTCCAACGCCGCCGCGCACTGCATCTCCATGACGGACGGCATGATCCAGGCCTACGCGCAGCAGGAGCAGGCCAGCCGCGGCGGCAGCGGCAGCAGGCGCCACTTTGTGCACGCGTACCCCGGGGTCGTCAAGACGGAAATCTTCGGGTCGCTGCCGTGGTACCTCCGCGCCGGCGCGCGCGCGCTGAGCCACGTCATGGGCGTCACGCCCGAGGAGTGCGCCGCGAACCTGGTCCGGGGCACCGAGGAGGCCGCGGCTGCCGGGGCCAAGGACGGCAGGTTCTGGAGCTGCATCGACGCCAAGGGCAACGTCGTCGCGAACAAGCCGGCCTGGACCGAGGACCAGATTGGAAAGGTCGAGGAGCACACGTGGAAAATTGTCGACGAGGCCATCAAGGCTTCTTCCTAGTCCGCGATTTGCTTGTGTACGAGTAGTGTCGGTCCGTAGCGATAATGTGCCATGTTTCATCAGAAGCTTGCAGCGCGTGTTGCCCGGTCTTGATGCAGAAGCCCAGCCCTTACTACCCAACGTCTGTTGGTGGAAGCACCCGAAAAGCACAAAAAAAACACATCCTCACTTCGTAGGGCAGTGCCGGCGCTGTAATCGAGACGACGAGTTGTCTGATTCATCTCACGCCACGTCACATGAGAAATGCTGTCCCACAAGCACTTGGCTAGAGCTCCAAAATACGAAGAAAGAGACTGACCGGGGTTGCCGACGGACTTCTCGTTCGCCTTGCACGTTCTGGTCTACAGGCTTCCACCACGAGACATGCAAAGACGAAGCCTTCAAAGGTCGATATAAATAGCCCGCCCAGGCTCAAAGCTTCTTTTTTTGTAAACCGCTCGTTTGTAATGTTGACACTGCGGTAAGACGGACTTCACGACGACGCTTCATTGCCACTACTCGCACGACGACAGCACCAAACAATATATATACAGGTCTCGGAGTTAAGTCCTAGGCATCGACGATGTCAGCGAATACTGAAATGACAACGTTGTGAACCCCCACCGCAATCTGCTGGCCCAAACCGGCTTCATAGCTTGTCTTTTCTCCTTCGACCACGACGCTCACCTAGTCACATCTTAATACTAGATGACCAAGCTGGTCCAGTAATCCAGGAAGGCGCTTTCCAATAGCCGCTACTTGAAAGACGCTGGTAAAACATCTACATTTCTAAACTGGTGTTCATGGTGGTATCTACAATCACTCTCAATGCCCAATCTCTAAGATGATCTCATACAGACGTGCCATCCCCACCGAGACTAGACTGTAGCAGCTTGTGGAACACCCCGGCGATGGAAATTTTGGTCCTTGTGTCACCTGACTCCACGATTTTCAACGTACTGGCAGCCTTTGAATACGCCACAGGCAGAGATGAAGAAACGACAAGGTTATGCGCTGCGAGACGGCCTTCACCACAGCCGTAAAGCTGCCACGGCATTCAAATCTCGTTTCAGACAGGGGTTCGCCAGAAAATTGAAGCCTCATGATGACACGCGATGCCATCTTTGCCCGGCCAACCCCAGATCAGCTTCGGCCACCTTAAAATGCACCCCAGGTGAGTATATCTGAAGACCACGCGGACAGATTTCCGTTTTCCGAAACACCATCAGGCGGGAGCCGGATGAGGAGACGCTTGCCTTGTTTCCAACGAGTCTGCCTGCGATAATGGAGAAATCGCAGGATACGAGAGCTTTGGAGACCCTCGGGTTGCTCACAACCGGGAACAGAAGCTCAATGCCGCACTTGCTGACAGAACGCCAGAGTCCGACAGCGCAAGTGAAGTGATTGCCAATGGCGGAACTCTGAGAGCCCGGAGGTGACCATCAGTCCAGGTCTCACTGTTACCGAGGTTGGACATCTGGCGTAGACAATTATCCGGCTAGATGAATCCCTCAAAAGCCTTTTATCCTCGCCTTTAATCACAATTCAAACATGAAAGACGATAAGTGATGCTGCCTGGTCTCTCGCGGGACTACATCCAGCGAACTTGGAAGATTGTAGTGTCACATCTCAAGGCTCACCAGCCAGCACTCAGCCAATCCCACGTCAGCTCCAGCGATATCGCAAAGTGTCGCCATCGCGCCTTCTTCCTGGCCCACAAAACCAAAAGTTCTCGGTGACTCTATCCTTTCCGGAGGCGACACCGAAGTTGACAACTGAGATCTCAGAGATGGGTGGCCGCCCTAGAAAGACTTCCGCCTCCAAGACTTCACACAGCAGCTAAGCTTTGGCCGAGCCGGAATCAAGGCCGCGGCTATCCTTTCGCGACATGTGTGAGAACTGATATGCTGACGTTAAATCCTCTGCCAGCGCAAGAGATCGCCCAAAAGATGAACGGAGAACAAAAACGTGATGGATGGATTGGCACATCCGGGCGCAGGAGAGTGAGGCGCCAAGTCTGGCAATGGCGCAAAATCTACCCTCCCACGACCGTGAAGCGAGATGACCACGGGCCCTACGTGTCGGGGCTTTCGGCGAGAAATTATCGAGGCGAGGATGAATCCAGAGCCTCCTGCAGCTTCACCGCTCCGTGTCACCCCCTTGAAGGCTTCCGTGTGAGAGGCTGACTCCGGCCCCGGGTGGACGACCCATCAAACAGAATTAAGGATACGGGGCTGTACATGATCGCAGCAGGGCTGAGCAGCGAGTTCCGATGAACTTCTCAGGTACCCGTAGGCCGGCCGCGGGTACTAGCTGGGGTGGTTTCGACGACACAAAATGTCCATCTCCAAGTTGCACCAAACAGGGTTACATGCGGTCAACGGCAGCCACGTGTGTGCAGGCGTTTAAGCCAGTCGTGGGTGACGGCTTCGATATCAACGCGGTGCAAACCTCAGCGGGCTTGTCTCTTTTTCTCGCTTGTGACAAACAGAATGGAGGGTCAAGGTTTGATATCTATCCGTCGTCAGCGTGCTCGCCAGGGTTCGGTTGGTTCTTCCGCGGCCAGCCGCATACGGGGAGGCAACAGTCGTTCCCGGCAGGCCAGACTGCCGGGTAGCTGACGAGCCACTGAGCTGCGAGCTTGTTTGCACGAGGGCCTTTGGGACGGGCCGGTGGGGGAGACTTGGATTTCACTGTTATATCGCACCACCGCCAATTGGTCTAAGCTAGAAGCACGAACACGAACGGCGGTGATGGAACGCGCTCACGACTGTGGCGTCAAGACGCAGCCGGGATTTACTCTCCAGCATATGGTCTGCGAGGGGAATATCAGCATGGATAGACCTTGGCTCATTGAAGAAGCAGCCGTGGGCGGCCTACACACGTCAGTGGAGCGGCTTGAGCGGATCGAGGGAAACGCGAGCTGCCGGCGAAAAGGAACTGAATGGCAGAGACAGGCGTAGGCGTAATGGAATGATGAAGGAGAAATGTGAATAGCTCTTGGCACCAATCCAAGCGCATCCTGTCACCGCAGGCGCGTGTCCTCCTTCAGCCGCCCACTCAGCATGCGGTGGGGTGGATGCAGGTCAATCATGGCATCCGCTCCCATTTCTTTCGAGCAGCTCCCCCCCGGTTTGAAGTTCTCCGAGAGGAGTCAGGGGTCCGGCAGGGCCAAGCATTTCTCAGGGATGCGGCGCACCTGCGACTTGCAGGGAGAGGCAGCTCAAATTGCCGCTTGCGGCCGTGGGACGATCGGAGAGACGGTCAAGGGCGCCGTCTACCACTGGCGAGCGGATGGGAAAAGGCGACGCCAAGCGGTGCTCAACCTGGAGCCGGGCATGAGGCATCAGAGGTCCGCAATTAAGAGGCCGCCAGCTGCAGCTAACGCTCATACTTGTCACTTGTCCCGCAGACAGTCTGTACGAATACAGAATACTCCGTACTCATCCTGCAGAAACACCAACTCGACTGCCAGACGTGCGACCGGCGAGCGGCAGCGAATGGTATACACCAGTCTACTTAGCTAGAGGGTGTATGAGTGTGTACGTGTACCGCAGCAAGGGGAGCTCTGACTTGATTCGAACCACTTGACAGCTTGCGACTAACGTAGTGTGAGCTGCTGCTGTAGCTCGGAGCGGCAGAAGAGCTCGCCCGCCGCGCCAATATGGTGATGTAGACCGGCAGGTGCTCCATAGGAGAGGCGGAGGTAGATGAGCATCCGAAATGCGGTGTCAAAACAATACTGCGAGTCCCGATGACAACCAATGAGACGGCGCGCGGGTCGTGACAGTTTGAGAGGGTCGAGGCATAGATTACATGGTACAGACAGCGGGCGCCGCATCAGAAAATGGCGCGTGGTGCTGTGCTGCGTCGAGTGAGAGCCGACTTCTATTAGTTGAGTGAGTCGGGTCTGGTTGAGAGGGGCTCAAAGAGACGCCATGGACAAGAAATGCCTCATAGCGGAAGGCTGCTTGTTGTACGCAGTACACTACACGCGCACGGCACCAGTGGAGTGTCATGGCTGGCCTGGCATGGCATGGCATACGTTGAAATGTCTCTGTCTGGTGGCAGGATCATATCTGTTGCGTTTGGCTGCCAGTCCACCACCGAAGCCGGGATGGGTGAGGGGAATGTACTGTCCTAGCTGGATCAGGGTGTTTTGCGGGCGAAAAGCTGATGTGACCGTACCGGCAATCCGGTACGGGTGCTGGCAGGTTCGTCTTGTGTTCCTTGACTAACTAGCACATCGCCTGCTGCGTGATTACACGGCATGCTCTCTCGGCGCAGCTGCATGTAACAGATTGAAGGACGAACGGGTTAACGGCAGGTTGCCTGTCAGAGCCATTGCGTTGGACGAGCTGATGGATGATGCGGTACGCCCATTGCGGCTAAGGCGTCGAGTGTGTAGTTACAGCCAGCTTAGCGTCTTGCAAGAGTGGCCTTTGTCTGTGACTTTTGTCTTCGTTGGGGTCGAGTCATTATAATTGCAGTGTAGCCTTTCCCGTGATAGTCTGGGGGTGGCTGGCTGGTTTGGACTGGGGTTTTGTAGATGTCGACAGCGCGCGGCAAAGACCACAACTTGCGCGCACCAAGAAGATCGGTCTCCTAGCAGTACGGGTATTTGGAAAGGCAATAGTCCGAGGTGCTATATGCAGCAGCACGCAAGTCGGAAGACGATAGCGAGACGAAGACGGCGATGTCGATGTGCGGAAAACGAGAGACAATGAGCTCATTGCTTAGATGACGGCTGAGATGACAGGGAGTCGGTGCCAAGAAACGTTACACGAGTGCATGGGGGCTCCATGGTTGCGTGTACAGTATGCAGTAATTAGTGGTTGGACTGCTTGAGACAATCCCGATTTTCTCCTAGTGCCGATAGTCACACGACCTGGGTCGAGTCGGTCTGGTCTGGGAGAGCATTAGTTACAAAAGTTGAGTGATGGGCTGCGATGGGACGGAGAACTCAGGGAAGGCAGAAGTAGATAGATGCGACGCCGTTATGAAAGTTCAGGTATCGAACAAAACGATGTGCATACCTACCTTAGTGTCGTAGGTAAGCGTTGCGTTAAAAGACGGACGTTGGACGAATATTTACCCAGCCAGGTGTCTTAAGGTGCAGAGGCTCCGTAGAGAGAAGCAAGCGCCTTCTACTCAGAAGTGCTTTCCCTGGGTTAGGGGATTCGATCGGAATTACGATGGTTTTACCTGGGGCCTTGAAAATGGCAGGCATGGCTAGCGAAAAGGACAAAATAGAGGACCTCAGGGCACTCAGTGGAGGGGCCTAGGCGGAAGGAGATTGATGAAGAATAGAGAAGGAACAAGGCTCGACTGCGATTCGGTATCCCCAAGCCGGCTTGGTATTGTATTTCCGGCCACCAGCTGCAGGTATTGGAATGGCAGCTGCAAACGTCATGTTGAAGAAGATACACTGTATCAAGCGACTTTAGATATGGGTAATGAAACAGTGCGGCGATCACATCAACACTGGGTGCTGGCGAAAGAAGGACCAGACAGGATACCTACTTCCCTCAGTGGTGACTACCTCCCTGCAGCCGGAAGGACCTTTACTGAGTACCTACACCTACGCAAGATCCATATTAGTACTACGTACCTAGAGGTCCTTCCAATTTCTCCGGTTTTCGTGCTTTTCGTCTGCTTGACCTCGGCCAATACTTCTCTTTTTTTCTTCTCTCGTTCGCCATATTTGCCTCACCCAAAATTCCGATTTCCGAAATGAGCCCGTCCGCTTGCCGGAGGAGCAACGGACCGGGAAGAATGCAAATTTCAACAGAAGCTACACAATCTATCTACCTTACTCCATCGTTTCTGCTGTGCTTCCCAGTCAGCCGGCCATAGGTGAGGTCTCAACGGCACAAGATGCCGCTCTTGCGCTGACGTATGCTACTGTGCACATGACAGGGCAGAAAGCGTCGTCAGTGAGCTGCAGCCATTGTCACTGTCGTCCCACGCTACACAGCACACTACCTGACGCAGCATGGAGTATGTCGTCGTCCAAGACTTTTCTTCCCAAGCTGCACCCATTTCAAAGACACACAGTCCGCAGACGGGCCCCTGTGCACCTTGCGTAGACCCCGTCTTGGCTTTTCTCAAACCCATGGGA
This sequence comes from Colletotrichum lindemuthianum, assembly GCA_001693025.2. Lineage (NCBI taxonomy): Eukaryota > Fungi > Ascomycota > Sordariomycetes > Glomerellales > Glomerellaceae > Colletotrichum > Colletotrichum lindemuthianum. Next base: position 201,164 of record MASP02000142.1, on the reverse strand, counting down.
AATAGAGTACCCTCAACCCTACCGCCCACCAAGAGACAGCCCTAGGATGGGTGGCCTGGCTCGCATCTGGCGAATCTTGCGGCCTGGATGCGGCAACCCAGCCCACTGCTTGAGCAAAGCCGCTTTTCTTGTTGCAGATTCGACACTCTTGGCTCTGTCCGATGCGATTGATCAGCCCACTCTTTTGCGCCTTCGACTGTACTACTTGTACACACACTCGACCTCCGTCAGACTCGACATGACATCGACAGCAGCCTTTTTGGCACATGCTCCTGCGACATCCCGACCCTGGAAGCACTGCCGTAGCCATGTTGTGCCGCACCTCAACTTATGCACGTCGAGCAACGACAAGTGAGGCTCACGGTGAACACCTGTCAATGCCAAGTCGTACTTGAGCTAAGTTCCTTTTCTCATACCGGGAAATGATGAACTACCTGCTGGGCCGCCATCCTGCCGGCTGGATACCTTGCCGTACCCGTTTCGGATACGGTTGACATGGTATCATGGATGCGAAGAAAAAATAATTCGTGGATGCAATTCTACGTAATGACCACGACGTCCATCGCCACTTGCCAGCCCAGACCTCGACTCCGACGCCGAACCCGACACCACTGCAGGTTCTTCTACTCGCTTATGTCATCATCTTCCCTCGACTCTTTTTGGTTGGCGCAGGCCGCGGGCTACTCTCAACGACCGGCCGCGGACATGGCCGCGGTACGGAGTACACGGCATACGTAAGTTGCCCAACGTCCTTACCCATCATTACTCGAGATGGACAAGGCGGCGCCCGAAATGTGTCAAGATGACCACTTGACCAAGTATCCATTACAAAGACGAACAACAGAGGGCGCGCAAGAGTACAGGAGCACTGGCGATTTCAGGTAACGATTGGTGTAGACCTAGGCAGAACGAATACTTCTGTTAGGTAATAGAGCTGCCCGCGCCGGCGCGTACCTAGACCTGGCCTGCCCCGGACGGAAGAAGCGCCAGCAGCTCCATTCAAGGCCTTTTCTCGACTCCCGACTCGTTCAGTCGCTCGAGTTTTGCTGTCAAACTTGTCATGGCCCATCGACCCCGTCACCCTGTCTCTGCACAGCGACTGGGCTGGGCTAGTCAGTCAGTCACTCTGCAACCTCTCGGCCTTGACTTCACGAAAAAGACGGGACGAGATGCCTCGGGTTTGTAGTTGCTAGGTGGAAGCGAATGGCTGACTTTCGGTCTGCTTTCCTGTCCCATCTAACCTCGCGTTTCCATCCGTCACACACGCTCTCTTTTCCAACTTCCGACTATACCCATATCATGCAAATGCCGATTTGCTACCCGGCAGGTCAAACCTCCCGGGCTTTACCATGTGAAGACACAGCGACAGGCCGTTGCCGAGAGAAAGAATCAGGAACAAGCTTCTCCAGAAACGAACAAAAAGAGTCTGAAGCTGCCGACCGACAGACAAAGAGGAAACGGCCCACAGGTTCCAGACTAAAGGAAGTCGAAAAATTCGCCCGTCACTACGAGAGGTACAGTGACAACAACGAAAACAAGTCGACTCGAAGCTCGCTCCAACACAAGTAACCAAGGTCTCAGAACCTCAGCCATCCCCAGTCGGGCATGGATATCCGTACTCCGTACATCAATTCACAATGGACGAATCCCGCTAGAGCGGCACAGAAACGTTTTATTGTGTTCATGATGTGCAGGGAGGCCAAGGGAGGAGACCGTCTCCTGGCTAACTGCACGGCACCTACAATAGTAATCATCTGCACTCTGCTTGATTCCATCGCGCACCGCCCGGGGCTCTTGGTTGCGGCCGCTTACAGGCCCATCTCCACCACCAGTCATCTCACATGGCTGGCATGGCCACCTCACCTGCTTGTCTGCACCACACCTTCGACACGAGTGATGTACCGCATACAGTACGGATACAGCGACGGTGTATAAGGCGCTCACGGCGGTCAGGTTTATCTCCTGCTCTACAAGGTCGACATCACAAGCGCGTTCGCCGGCCCTATACCAATTGTGAAATTGCATGGCGACTTATTTGTACAGTCATACCGACAAGCTCCGTGGTCCGACACCCTCTTGACCTGGCCCGACAGCGTAGGACGACGCGTGGGGTGGCAGATTGCTGCTGACAGATCAAATGTATGGCGGTGATCAAGCCTCTTCAGCCCTGCTCCCTGGAACACGTTATTGTTCCTCTCCCAGCCATTGCGTCGAGGAGGTGGAGGGCAATTTCGCACACAGCACCGATGTCCTGCAGACTGCAGTGCTGTACAGCAAGCGCCTCTTACACGGCTCGCGGACATTTTTTGTCTCTTTTTCCCTCTGTCCAGCGACGCGGTGGCTCGCTAGGCTCTCTCATACGTGAAGGGCAAAGATGCCGCAGTACACTGTAAAAAAGATTAGCGCAAGTGAGATCTGACGAATACCAGATTTTTTCTAACCCAGTACCTCGACTCGTACCATCTACCTTAATTGTGCACACGATGGCCAGCAGTGGAGGCTGTTCCATCGTGTCTGCAACGACTGATTGTACCTTTCGTACCTTACGTAGTAGTAATTAGTGTACGGATAGCCCCTCAATTTGACGGCCTTGGTCAATTGCGAAGTTGTTGCTATTGCTGGGTGTTAGTGCAGGGCAACTCCAGTGCCCACCTCCTGTTGCCCCACTCGCTAGGTTAGGTGAGGTGGTAAGGTAGGTTTCTCGGGGTACCAGAAGGTAGGGACCCACAGTAACTCACTGGCGAGGTTCAACTGAACGCAATTCCTGCGTGTGTATCCGTACCTTTCGGATACGTACCTCCGTAGACGATTACCTATCGATTACCTCAGCGTTGTCTGGAATGCCAGCTGAAGATTGAGGTACCGAGTGCGTACTGCTTACTGCTCATCTCCAAAAGACGCTACACATTCATCTCGCGGTGCGCTACTTTTACAGTCGAGGCGAGGCGAGGCGAGACGAGACGAGACGAGACGAGACCACCTGCCGTCGCCAGCTCTCGTTCCGTGCTGGGTGCTAGTTACGAGACTGAATTTTTTAATGCCTCTCCTCGTCGATTTTCTTTCGTCAAAATTTGTTTCTTCACCATAGCCTCCTTTACATCCAGAATACCTCTCTCCAGGGCCTAGGTACTTTGAATTGCAGTTGGCCTTGGCTACAAAGGCGAGGTGCCTACCTACCTTGCCTTGCGTTCCTGACGAACCTACTACCTACCCTTTGGCTACCTACCTAGGTAAGGTTAAGGTACGGTACTTACCTTTTCCTTTGGGCACCTGCCTCACCTACCGCCCGGCCTGGGTCTCTGCCCTGCCCTTAACCTCTGCTCTCTGCCCTGTATTGCCTGCCCTGTGCTGTACCCACCAAAGCAAAAGCAGACGAAGCCGACGAAGCAGTCCAGCTGGACAGGAAAACCAGACCAGACCAGACCCAAAGTCAGACCGCTATTGGGCCACACGACACGCACGCTGAGGTGCACTGGCACTGGCACTGGCGGCACTGGCACTGGCACACCACACCCCCAAAATCATTACCACTACCACTTCCGCCAGCACCCGTCACCCACCACCGACAACTCTTCTCTTACTCCTTCTTACACGACCACTTCCTCATCTCTCTTTGGATCCGTCGCCTTCTCTCCGACCGCCTCTCCTCTCCTCTCTCGCTCTACACTGCAAGTTATTTACCCCAGTCCAGACCCATCCTATTCACCAGGCCAGCTTTATGCTACCTGCCCTCTCTTCTCTTTCTACTCGCTCTGCACCTGCATCGCGTCGCAGTTGGCTTCGGCATCCGTCCGCGCCTCTTTTCCTCACCTACATAATAGCTTAATCCCTACAACCCCCATCCCATCTCCTTCATCTTATTACACTCTCCGACTCCTCCTCCCAACCTTCTTCCACCGCTCCTCCCAAAACTCTCCGAGTACCTGCGGCGGCTCGAATTCCTTCTTTCGCAACCAAATTCGAAAAGGAAAAAAGGGGGTTGAAACAGCTTCTGCTATTTTGTCTGCCTTGCGAGTCAAGTCGTCTTGGGCCCGAGCCCTCCCACCACGCCGAGGCGTTCTTTGCGCCACAGCGCGCCCTTGTCACATCTGCCCCTCGACACTTTGACGGCCCCCCCCGAACGAGTCGACTCGGGTCGCAAAGACCAAAAAAAAAAAGTCAACAGGACAAAAAAGAATCCCCCAGTCCGCCCGACCAACACACCCCAGCCGTCACCAAGGTTCGCCTGCATAACCACCCGCGCCCGCCTCGTCGCTACTGACGCCGCTTGCTGCTGCTTATTTTTCTGCACAGCGCGCCGCGACCCTTCTGTGGGTTTTACTGCCACGTTTCGCAGCGGCTGACGCCAACTGTCTGTCACCGACTTTGTCACCGACAATCGGCAACGAAGAAAGAGACAAAACCTACCTCGAAAAAGGCAAAAAGAGGCCGTCAGTCGCACTTGCCTATATACCGTCACCGTCCGCCGGCTGCACTGTTCCGAGCTTTGCTCGCCCAACTTCCATTCCTCACCTCACAGCTTCTTGCGCGCTTATGCCCTCAGCCTCTCCAGCCATGGCGAGCCCTACAACCGCTTCGGCGGCCAGTTCCAAACCTTCTTCCGTCAAGTCGGACGGGAAGAAATCGCCGCGTTTGACCCCGCAGAACGGCCAGTCGGCCACCAACGGCCACTCTTCCCACGAGGGCCTGCCGAAACCTGCCGATAAACCCTCCATGAAGGACAAGCTCACGCGCATGTTCTCTACCAAAGACGTCACCAGAAACGCTATCGAGGTCCCCCACCGCCCCCGCGGGTCGAGCTTTAACGAGAGCACGAAGCCGCAACCTCCCAGCAGAAAGCCCTCTGCCACCACTGCAGAAAAGGTCACCGAGAAGCCTGCCCCCAAGCCACCCAAGACTCCCGCCAAAGACCTCCACCGATTCATGATCGTCGCCGACATGCAGGGCGGCCACGAGCACCATCTCAAGTCCAGTCGCAGACAGGAGAAACTGTCCGACATGTGGCGCACCCTGATCGGCAAGAAGAACGAGCAGCCCGCCGACAACGACCTTTCCCTTGTCTCCAACTGGGTAGATACCCTCAAGGCCGAGAAGGAGGACATGGCCGGCGACAAGAAGAATGGCCCGAATGCCACCACCACCCTCGTCGAAAAGTACGGCAAATGCCAAGAGGTCGTCGGCCGCGGCGCCTTTGGCATCGTCAGGATATCCCACAAAAAGGTCGAGAATGGAATCGAGCGGCTCTTTGCAGTCAAGGAGTTCCGCCGCCGCCCCGAAGAGACGGAAAAGAAGTACAGCAAGAGACTGACGGCAGAGTTCTGCATCTCTTCTTCCCTCCGACACCCCAACGTCATTCACACCCTCGACCTGCTCAAGGACGCCAAGGGAGACTACTGCGAAGTCATGGAGTTCTGCGCCGGCGGCGATCTGTACACCCTCGTCCTGTCTGCCGGCAAGCTGGAGGTGCAGGAGGCAGACTGCTACTTCAAGCAGATGATGCGCGGTGTTGAGTACCTGCACGAAATGGGCGTTGCCCACCGTGATCTCAAGCCCGAGAACTTGCTCCTGACCACCCGTGGTGGCCTCAAGATTACCGACTTTGGTAACGGCGAGTGCTTCCGCATGGCCTGGGAGACGGATCCCCACATGGTATCCGGCCTCTGCGGTTCCGCCCCCTATATTGCTCCCGAGGAGTACACCGACAAGGAGTTTGACGCCCGCGCGGTCGACGTCTGGGCCTGTGGTGTCATCTATATGGCCATGCGTACCGGTCGCCACCTCTGGCGCGTTGCCCGTAAGGACGAAGACGAATTCTATGCTAGGTACCTGGAAGGTCGTCGTGATGAAGAGGGCTACGGACCAATCGAGTCCTTGCACAGAGTATGTTTCGCTTGACATGATGCAATCTTTGTCCAACTCAGAGCTGACTGTATCTTAGGCGCGCTGCAGGAATGTGATTTACTCCATCCTGGACCCCAACCCCACCCGCCGCATCACGGCGTCCCAGGTCCTCAAGTCTGAGTGGGGCCGTGAGATCAAGCTCTGCAAGGCTGGTGAAGAGGGCCTTTGATTGAGGAATTCTCATCGTTGTCCACCAGCACTTTAACCACTTGTCTGCCTCACTCAGCTCTACTGCGGAGCTATGAAAAATGACTGAGAGTCGACCTGGTTTCACGATGGAATGATGCACCTGAATTCACAGGATAGCACAGCCAGCAGTCCTCGAGCTCATACAGCCTGCTTTTTTTTCGAGTCACCCCATTACATCTGTTTTCCTGACGATTTTACGACACCCCCATGCGACCTCGTTACATGGCGAGCATTGGCGTTTGGCGTTCTACCCCATTCTGCTTATAAACATCAGCCTTCAGTTCTCACGTACATATGGCACCCGGTCAGTAGAGCGGGCAATTGCGAAACTACGCTACAGAGCCGGATTTACACAACATTGGGTCGGCTGGGCCAGCTGTCCCCGAAGCCCTGAATGGAACGAAGCGGTAATGAGTGATGGGATTGAGAGGGAAGAGGGTATTTGGCAGGCTTTGTGGAGAGAAACAAAGCTAAAGGGTCCACGGTTGAAGGGGAAGTGAGGAATCTGGTAAGGACCGACCTGGCCACGGAGGCTACCGCGCCTCTACTTGGGGATCACGGGGGAGACTGCATGTGTATGGAGGTGTCTTTTGGCCTCGCCCAGCCAGAGCCATTGCCTCTGGAGAAGATGGTGTGGTCTCCCCTACCTACCTAGTCCACTCGCTCCACTCGAATAGTGAGTGGTTTGTACTCTGAGCCAAAAAGACCCAAAGAAGGAAAAATTTAATGAACAAGCAAAGAGGAGCCGCATCTGGGTGATCATTCAGTGACTGCTCTGTGTGTGCTCATCCTACACTCTTTGCCATTAACTTTCTTAGGTCTCTGGTGGTTTGGCCTGGGGCTGTGGGGTTGTCTGCCCCCTGGTGGTTCAGAGACGCGAGCATGGTCCCCCCATCAGCATGAATTTGTCAGAACGGATTCTGGTTCATCAAGCACATTGCATATGGGATGCCCAGAAAACCGAGCCACAATCAGCTGCCAACCAAAGGGGGATTTTTTTTTAAGTGGAGGAGGTGACGAACGGACGTCATCATTGAGAACCATCGTCATCAACACCGGCCCGTACGGGCTCCCTAGAGAGCCGAGCGCACTCCCGAGGATATAGAGTTATATCTCTCACAGCCACTCTGCTGGGCTGGAGGGTGAACCCCGGGTGGCGGATGCCGTTTTGGTGCCAGTCTTCTTTCTAAACCTCTCTGCGCTGGCTGGAGAAGATAGCAGTAGATTGGCGTAGGTTTTACGGGAGAGGCGGCGAGTCTCGGCGTCTTGCATTTTCAATTCTCGCACCCTCCCGGGTCCCGACGCGTGTTCGGGAGGGGTGACGTGTGGGAAGGCATAAATCTTTGCAGCGAGGGTAAACACCGCGCCGAAGATTCCGGGGGAGGAGAGAGGGGGGAGAGAGACTGTGGCTTGGACGGGACCACCGAGGTCCGAGATGGGCCGTGTGAGTCTGTCTGCCCCCTCCCATCCCGGCTTGGCATTCCGGTGCGAAGAGCTGCGCAGCCCAGCAGCCCAGGCAGATGGGACTTGGCATCTCAAAGTTGTTTTGTGGTTTTGGGCTTTTTTTTCGCTGCGGAGGAATGCCTCACCTAGGGCGGCGAGCTAGAATATTGTCCTTTCTTTCTTCTTCTTTTTACCATCCCCCCGCCCGCCCACGCGTGGGAAGGTTTGCGTTTGGGCATTTCACGGGGTGGGTAGAGGGCGGTCTGCGTCAAATTGCCTCGGGGCAACTTGGTGAGTTTCCGTGGCTATCCTTCGGCTCGAGCAGAAAAAGTCATCAGGTAAGAGAAGGCGCGGCAAGGTCACGATCACGAGGCGCCACGCACCACGCACCGCTGCCAGCTCAACACCCGGGGCAAGTTTCTTTCACCGCTCTCAGTCGGCAATCGCTGGCGGTGCTCCTTCTAATCGTGCTAGAGTCTGTGTGCTGGCGGAGGAATCTAGCTTGGCTATCTTGCTGGCCTGGTCTCGTGCGATGCTACTAACGTCCAAACTCCAGCGCGCCGTGGGAACTTCGTCATCAACCTGCAAAACCCCCCCCCACCCCAAGATCACTGGCGCTCATCCAACACTTGAGAAACCAACTGTTACACTGACTCTCCTTTCAGCGCCGTCACGCTGGGCTTCAGGCCAAAAGTCTTGGGTACCGTGGCGCAGACGCTTGGCTCTCTCCTCCGTTCCCCCTCAGAAAAAAATTACCAATCTGTACAAAACGGTCTGCCATTCGTAGCGTACACCAAGTCGGCCAAGCTACTTTAGGAAAAAAGTCTAAACAATTGGCCGTCGTCGATTCGCCCTCTAATTAGCTAACATGAACACAGCACTGCACTGCACAGCACAGCCGCGCCTTGGAACAAAAGAAAAAAGACAAAAGTTCAAACAGTTCTCGCCGGATGCGGAACGCCTACCCCGGCCGACGCGACTTCTGGAACCCGCCCCGTCACACTGCCCCCGTGGTGGAATACCGACGGGTCCGAGTCGGGACGGGCGAAAGCGGGTCGGAGGAAGAACCCCCGCGCCGGGAACCGGGTTTCGAGAATGTGATTGTATCTTCATGTCCGGGATGTCAAGCGGCGTAAGGATGTAAAGCATTCGGACCGGGGGGAGCGGGGGGGGGGATGGTATTCGGATCCGAGAGGAATGTTCCGAGGATCAGGCATCCGACCCGCTCTTTGGTCGGACTTTGTCTCCGTACCCAACTGCTCCGTTCCAGATGAGAGCCGACCAAGAGTCGCGCCGTATACCGACACCATTGATAAACCCTGATTTGTTTGCCTGCTCGAGTACGGATACCTGGTGTATCTGAATCCCGAGTTTGCTACTGGAGGCGACTTGGTGCTGTACACCATCAGACAGATAACGTCCAGTCTATACACGTTGCGTCGCTCAAGTTCTGAAGCCTATTATCCCATTTGCATCCACCCCTTGACAATAGGGCCAACTTTAAGCGGGGCAGTCAGTCACACATCCTTCTAATTCGCTTAGCAAACGTCACACGAGAACCAATGTAAAGGTAAAGCCTCGAGGGCCTGTATATGCGCGCCAATTCTTGAATATTCGTTGCTCCGATATACATGACCCACAACAAGGCGCAGTGGCAGGCCCAAACGTCAAACAGATACCGACATCATCGGCCATCCTCTCTTGCAGACGACCCCAAGATGGTACATACAGAGAAGCTCTCCTCTTCCCTGCTCGTGGATCTCGTGTTGGCCCCGTCATTTTCCCATAAGCAGACCCAAGAAACCATTGACAAAGCAAACAAACGCCTCGAGCGCACCTCCTTCTTCGGCGGGATGCGGAAATAAAAGTTGGAATCACCTCCCCAAGACACGACTCTCCCCTGTAGAATTGAAGCATCCCAGACCCGGTAGCGCCGATCCCTCGTGTCCGCCAGCCGCACCGAGGCGAGTATCGTCCAACGTCTCGAGCCAGAGGCTGGAAATTGCTGTGATAGGTTACCTCCATTTTGGTTGGAGACGATTCGCGGGGCAGAGTCTCGGTTGTGGCACAGTCATTAAACCCCTGGCCCGATTCCTCCTGCCGGTATCTTCTCCCAATCCTGGTGTGTGGCGAGCAGTAAAGAGTAACAAGCATGCGAAACAGACTGCTCCTAGCCGATGCAAGTAATCGGGACCGGACGGAGTTTCCTTCGCCGGTGCCCCGGTTGGTAAATGGTGACCGAGGGGACAGCTGGCGTGACTCCTCGGTCGACAAGAATGGAATCGAATGACTTTGAATCACTTAGGAGTGGAAGAGATCCCAGGCCCGCTCGCACAGACGCAGGAACTCCTCCCTCTTTTGTCTCTGGCTCTCCGGGCTGTCGCGGCCAGCCCCGAATGGACCTCTCCTTTGGGGAGCGGGGCCGTGGCCCAGCGGAGGGCTGCCGTCCTCGTACTCGGCGCGAGTACGGCGACGGCTTGCACTGCGGCTGGGGTCGGCTGCTCTGTTTCCAGGAGCAGGAGAGGGCGGCGTGGGAGGCTGGTGAGCGCCACCGTAGTGGACGATCTTGGGCAGAAGGTCGGTGCGACCGCCGGCCAGCTCGTGCTGGGCCTCCTCTGCAGACTTGTACTCTCTCGGTCGTGCGGAAGTCGGGGGGTGCTGCATCTGCTGGGGAGGATGGCCGGGAGAGGCCGCAGGGCGAGCACTGTTCTGGGGGTACAGCGAGTTGGAGCTGGGGGCGTTGTCGGGGTGACCAGAGACCTGGCCAAAGACGTCGCTGATGGGCGGCAGGCGGTTCGCGGTCTGATTCGCCGGGACGTGGTGGATATGAGACGTGTTGGACAGGGTGTTGGGTTGGTTCGCGATGTGACGGGTCAGAGGAGCAGGGTGCTGACGACCGGTGAAGGAGTGTCCCAGAGGTGCGGACTGGATGACGCGCTCGTTGGCGAACTGCTCGGCAGAAGGTGGCAGGATGGAAAGTTGAGCCTTGTTCCTGCGAGAAAGACCCGGCGTCTTCGCGGCGAACTGGGAAACGGGATCCTTGCCAGTGTCGGGGCCGTCACCCTTGGCCGATTGCTGCTGCATCCTCTGCTCGATGATCATGCGCTGCTGGTCTCTCACGCTCATGCTACGCTGAAGCTGCTCCTTCATAACTGGGTCTTGGGTGACGAAGCCAGGCGACAGACAGGCCAGGCCGACCTCCTGGATGCCTAGGTTCTCCCGAGCAGTCATGGGTCTCGCGGTGCCGGGGGTGTTGGAGCCCGGATGGGCGCCCTTGTTGGAGAGGTCCAACTTGCGAGGCCTGTGGCGGGTGTTTGGCAGATCGGGGGAGTTGGGCTCCTTCTTGACGATAATCCTTGGCGGTCCGCTGGAGCGGGAACTGTATGAGTGACGCAGTTAGAATGAGTTATCAGGTTGAGACGAAGGACACTCGGAGTGCAAACTCACGCGCTGGGAGGCGACGACTTGGGAGCCTGAATAGCGCCCCTGGGGCTGCCACTGCCTGATCGGTAAGCGGTCGCAATGGGGGTGGCCATGGGGGCGAGAGCCCTTTGAGCAGCGGGCGAGTTTGATGGATGCTGAGCCGAGGCGGTGGGGGCGAGATCTGAAGAGAACGACGGTCTGTCGTGAGGAGCCGGGGAGGGAGCCATTGCAACGGCTGTGCTCATAGTTGCTGTGTTGGACAGGGGAAGTTTTGATGAAAGGGAGGGAGAACGCGATGGGTTGAAGGCTGGAGGCGGGATGCTGCTGCTGCTGTTGCACCCAAATCGCCCGTTTGCTAAAGCGCGAGGAAAACCTGTGAGATGGGGTTCCTCGTATTTTGTCGATCGCGAGAGGAGTCACGATGGTAAAATTAGCCAACTTTCTAATTGGTAATATCGGCAGAGAGTGAACGATTGAGATGGGCGATTCTCCCTTGCTCGGCGGTCCAGTTTTAATGGGGTCGAGGCAAGGTTCAGGAATTGTCGCGGCGACGATTCGGACGCGCAGGGCTGCCAGGTTATGTTGGAGAGTCGAGGGTGGTGGCTGTCGGTCCTGGGTAAAAGGCTGGACTGGGACTTGAACTGGATTCGGACTGGACGGTTGACTGGCCTGGACTGGGGCTGGACTCGATTTGGTGAAAGATTGCCGGCTAGGCTCGAATCGGGCGTCTTTGTCCCTTTATCTCTTTTTTCTTTTCCCTTTCACTTGTTTTTTTTATACGCGGGAGCGTTCGCAAGGAAATTGAACCAGCTTTCGAGGCCTTGCGCTTTGAGACTTGACGAAAATGGCCAAGAGCGGGCTAGTGTGGAAGGAATTAGGCTGCAGTGTGGTGTAGTGTCAGGTAGCGCAGCGAAGGGGAAGCGTGGGCGGTAGTGATGGTTGATGGTGGCAGTGGTGATGGTGTTGGGTAGGTGGTGATAACGGTAGCCAGCAGTGCTGGGGAGAAGCGCTGGTGGTGGTGGCCGAAGCGTTGCGGTCTGCTGATACTTCTCGTGGAACAAGCCGCCTTATCTCTGATGCGAAGAAAAGGGCTGGGCTCGAGTTTATCGCTCGGGAAGCTGAATTTGGAATGTACAGCGCCGATGGATTGCCAAGATTAGTTATGCGCGAGAGGCATGAATTGACTGATTGACAAAGACGATAGGGTCGAAGAGTCGGCCTGTGTCAGGTGGTGTCAAGCAGAAGGGAGTGCGCTTCACACTCGACTCGACTCGTCTTGGGGAATGCTCTTTTTGGGAACCGACGAGACAGGCGACTTTTGACTTTGAGGTGCTGATAATCAGAACCAAGCTCGAGCTAGTCACTAAGATATTTCGTCCGTATTAATTAGATTCGTGCAAGAGATGGTGAAATCGATGACAGAGTCTTTCTGTTCCTTTTTCTTTGTTTTCGTCGAGTTCGTCGGGAACAGAATCAGCGAAGGGAGAAGGTGTTGTTTCAGTCTGGGGGGGAAAAAAGCGAGAGACTTCGACTGCAACGTCGGGATAGTTAAGAAGGTCAAGCGCGGTTTGGAGGGAGCTTGGGGAAGGGGTAGAGAGAAGAAGAAGGGTTGAAAAAGATAAAAAAGGTTGAATCGCAGGACGAGACGAAGGTCGCAGAGACGGGACGATGAGGGGAGGGGGTGGTTTAAAGGTGCGGCCGAGGGGGGAAAAGGGACTGGGGTTGTTTGTTCGTTAGGAGTTGGTGAAGGAGAAGGAGGGGACGGGGGGCCAGCAGAAGCAATAGCAGTAATAGCGACAGACCAGCACCAGCACCAGTACCAGAATCAGAACCAGTAGATCAAGGAGGACGACGAGCAGACACAGACACGGAGACAGGGACTGGCGTGGTGACAATTCAGTGACAAGTGAGCCAAAGGCATCGAATGGGTGTGACACGCACGCACGATGGGCAATATTGATGCTCGGTCAGGTAATTACTGACTGAGTGCTAAGTGCTGGGTGCTGAGTGCTGGATAGAGCACCGGGCCAGGGGCTGGACAAGGACCAGGATGTGACGGTGACAGGGTAGCTGGTGGATGGGGGGGGGGGACCAGGGTCCTCGACACTGACTTGACTGCACCTTATGGGGACTGGGATTGGCAGCATGGGAAAGGAAAAGAGAAGGGGGGAGGGGCACCTGTGGTGTTTTATTTTCTTATGAAAGGGGGACACGCGAGTGACACAATTATTAGCACTTGGCCATCGCGAAATGCCATGTGTGCGTACTACGTATAGTTTTCACCGTGATGCTCACCTAAGGCACCTTACCTACTAACATAGTAGTAGGCACCTACAGTAGTCACCACAGTCACAACGCCTCACCTCGGTAGCGGGCTGTCAGAGCACCCTCGTCGCACGTAGTGCACCCGACTACTACCTTGGTATTAGGCACCTTGCCGCAATATGTCTACCTACTTGTATAATTGTACTGTACTGTATGCGGCAGATAGGGAAGCCAACCATGCCGTTCCTGCCCAGTACGGACACGCCAGACGAGTCTCCTGGGATGGATGCTGTAGCATGGTGCGATCGACTGGCTGATAAGGTATACTTGGATAACGCGTTTCTAAGCAAAGAGAGTGAGAATGGTCAGAACACAACCGCCATGCCATGCTTGAAACAGGGTGTGTGGTTGAGACCGATAGAGGGCGTGTGCTGAGAATCATTGCCAATGCTACCACTTCAGGCTCCGATTCACACCTCACGATACCTACGCACAGCGTGGAAGATGTTCGACATTGGCAGTACCCCTCTAGATATGCCACGTTGGCCTTGTGCTGTATTTGAGCCTCTACTTCCTCCAGAGCTCGCGACAGGAACATTGTCTTTGCAGCCGGAACGAACACGTTCCTTCTCCGACCAAGGCTAGCTGCGCAATAGATACAGACGGCCTCCACCTGACCTCGTGAAGCAACGTCATCTATCAGGCGCAAGTGCTCTGTGGTCAGGACTCGCCGTATCCGTAGTATGCCGGACAACTACGTACGGGGCACTTAATCGTACATAGTGTCTCCGTACTTCAGAGTAGTAGTATCAGCACCAGCACCAGCATCACCATCAGGGGTGCGAGGCGGGGGCGCTGCTTAACCTCCGTAGACTGTTTTACATTGATGTTACTGCTAGAGTACCTTGGCCCCCAGATGGGTGGGTTTCCGTCTTTCTCATCCTGTTCCTCAGACCAGACGCGACACTGGCAGAGTCTTCGGATCGTCGGCCCCTGGCACTCCCACACAGCCCATACTTCCCTTTTGGGAAACGCGACAACGGGATGGCAGCAGTTGCGCTTCGACTCGGACGGGTAGGTGCTCGGGCAAGGCCCAAGAACTTCCAGAGCCTCCTAATAGCAGAACATCAAGTTTTGATATTTGAAGTTTGCAATCTCGGGAAACGCCTCCTCATCGCATAATCGCCATAAACTCGTTTCTCATGCGCCCTCGGAAGCTGCCACGCGTAGAGAGTTTTCTCAATGGGCTGATATTGATGTTTGAGGGGCAGGTGCAGGTGCAAGTGCCAGTGCCAGTGCCGGTGCCATGGCAGGCTAAAGCAAGGCACCTGTCACTGGCCATCATTAAACGTTGTCGGGTGCCTGAGGACCTGAGGAGATGACGCCTAATGTTGATTGGTAAGATGAATGAATAGCTCGTGCGGTCAATTCCTCGGCGCCGGAGGCTTCTCCTACAACCTCGAAGTTCCTTACTCCCGTCCGCACATGAGGTATCTCAGAGTGCCTACCTCAGGTACCTACCTACCTTATGTAGGAGGTTCGGGTAGGTGCGGATACTTCCCCTCACAGCAACGATTAGGTTGAGTGCCTGAGGAAAGTACGCAGTAAGGCACTCTGCTCTGGAACATGCGAACCTGCCAGAGTTTTCTTAATGCCTCAACGAACCTCCGTCGCCGTCGTTAACTGGCCGACATGGCTTGCACCTGCAGCGTTGGTGCCCAGTGGCCGGTACCTGGCGCCCAGTAGCGCGTCTTGGGCTGGCAAGCTGGTTGGCTGGGAACATCTGCCACAGTCTGCCAGCACGCTAATGTTTCTGATTGGACTCGCTTCGATTCGCTTCGACGCACCACCTCACGCCGTACACGAGCCACTGCTTGCCCACCTCCCACCTCCCACCTCCTTTTCCTCGAGCCAAGCCAAGTAGCCATGTACGTAGTGCTGTCTGTTCCATTGTGACTTTCGGATACTGACGACAGGCCATGGCATTTCTTCCATCAGATTGTAAGGATTGACACAGATTACTCCCATGGATCGGCCTCCCACGACACCGGACGACAATTCTCCTTGCCTGAGACACCGCAACCTGGCACATCGCCAACCAACATCATGGTGTTGCCCCGCCCCCTCCCCCTCGTTCGTGATTACCGCACTTTATCAAAGACGACCTCCGAATGTCCAGTTGGCCAGCCCTCTACACATCGTGGTCCAGACGCAACACAATCTCGCCGAGCAAGGGATTCCTGAGCACGCAACACACCTTTTTTGTGGTCTAGCTACCGGCAACCGACACCAAAAGACCAGACGGAAACACACATGAACTCTGTCTCTGCAACCTGGTCCCTTAACCTGTTTGAGCCATTCGCTCAATGACACTCGGTACACGCCACCAGTTCGCAGTTGCTGTCGAACCGCTTGCTTGCTTGCTGGCTGCTTCGGCCAACTTCCCGCACGTTACAGTTACAGATGCACCCAAATTTCCAATTCGGCTTCCGCAAGCAGTGACCGACGACCGCGCATACAGCCTCATCTCCGTGATTGCTCGTCGCATGACAGGCGTGGCTTGAGACCGCTTCGCATCGTGGTCCTCGGCCGAGTGCAGGCACATCACGAGTCGCCCGACAAAGCTTCCTCACTTGTCAAGCAGCCACTGCCCCAATGACGGCGCTACAATAGGCTGTGAACCATCACAATCCCATCTTTGCGACACCTCACTCCGGACTTGCGTGTTGCACTCGCTCGCACAATACGTTGCCCCCCTCAGCACGACCAACACTTCCGACGAGACCCTGGACACTCAGTCATCACCGTTGCTCTTGTATGAATAACCCTGGCACGCCCAGCAGACCGTGCAATCCCGCCCATGACCGGGCTTGCCCTGCCAGTGGAGCAGTCAAAACCGGGACTCGGTTGTTTCAACTGCAGCAGCACGCAAGCGTGGAAACGTCGACCGCTTCCAACCCCCGTCCCGAGGCTACCATGAGAGTCGTTTCCGCAACGGGGCGGAGAACCTTCAGGATAGCATCCTCACGAGACGCCCGTCTGCCACCGTTGTCTCCGAACGAGAAGCTCGCACCACCACGAGGGGCACCTCAGCACCTCAAGATATTGGAAGCTTTCAATCTGCCACCAGACCCTGAACAGCAAAGAATAGCCTTTACCAGCCATAATCCAGTCAAGACGGGCTCTCCGGGCGGCCTGCGCCTGCGGCAGTGACAGCAACAGTGGCGCGTCCAACACTCTACTGTTACGGGCCACGGCTGCGTCTGCGCTTGGCTCGTGTGCCTGTCAGTCCCTTACTCTAGGCTTCTCGACTCCTAATTAATAAGTGGTCTGGTATTAATTCCCTCCGTTCGTCCTCGCCCTCGTTGCGACGGCGCCTCAGATCACCTGCGCTCCACATCAAACCAACATGACGCTACGTCGAACAGCGCAAGTCCATCCGCCTTTCGTGCCTTAATTGCTGTCGTGTGCGGCATGTTTTCTTACCCAATGCAGCCCGAGGAAGAAAGTCAAAATGATTGGTGAAGGGGACAGCGGGCGACTCGAAAGGTCGATGGTCATACTCCGCGTCGATTGGTGGCCCTCATGGGCTGAACGCAAAAGGCTAGCCTCCGGACGGGCACCGACTGTATCGCGAAAATCCCGCGCGGAGATGGAGCTGGAGCTCACAGAAGCCTGTGCGGATTGTGAACAAGCTAGCTTCTCCGGAAATATCTTGGCTCACCGTCGGAAACGCCAACCGAAAACCTCCCAAACAAAGTGACAGAACCACGGCTGGAAGTTGGCATTGGATTCTCGGTGGACGACGGGCATGCGGGTGGGCAGCGTCTGTTTCCTCGAATCCTGTATGCTCTATATTCCCGGTCCTGAAGCGACGAAATCGACTCATCGCCAACCTGACGGCAGGGCCTTCAATTTCCTTCGTTAGGTTCGGGATATTCTTCAAACACAGACTCTCACCGGCGGGATATAGTGCCTCTCCACGCCCCCCCCCCCCCCCCCCCCCCCCCCCCCCCCCCCCCCCCCCCCCCCCCCCCCCCCCCCCCCCCCCCCCCCCCCCTAGTTAAATCTGACGGACCCAATACCTCCACAGGGTCGAATCTGCACAAGATAGATTACACAACCGGCCTTTGCGCCCCGGCGGCGAACTTGGGTTCGTCTCCTGGGCGGTCCGTCGCGGCTCAGCGCCAGAGAAAAAGGACAGGAGGGGCTTAACAAGCACAGCAGCCACATGGCACTACCTACCGCGACAGCTGACGATGTCGTACCACCTACGAGACTGCCGTTCTATCTCTAATGGCTGAGTGCGTTTCGTTGCCGTGCTGTCTCTCTGGGGGCCGTGTTCCCGACACCAGCTAGCGAAGAAGGATGCGACTGGGGATGCAGACATCGACAGATGCATCGTATTCGAAGTGCGCGTGCTCAGCTTGTCTTACCTCTCGCTAGGTTTTCCGACCATGGCTATGAGCCAGCGTCGGCGATCAGGAGCCACTCATAAGGCGATCGGTCGGTGCTGAAACCTGCTCCTCTCCTATGGGCCTCACCTGAGTGCTGCTTAACCTGACGAGATTACACAGTAGATCAAGCCTGGCTCACCTGCCCCCAGCTGTGAATATCTTATCCGCACGACCATTCCTGAGTCTGCTGGGCACCCAATAATGCGCATCTGGCAAGCAGGCACGGCAAGCCAGCCCGACGTGATGGGCACAGCAGTGCAGTCACAGGGCGAAACAGGGGGTTTGATGGGGAAAAGAGGACCAAGGGCTACGATCTACTGCCTTCTATTACGCAGTAGGTATGCATGGTGCTCCCACGGCTGTTAAGCCGCAACAACCCCATGTGCCCACCGACCTGTCCGTCGCAATTAAGAGGCTGAGTTGAATCGAACGTGTGGCAGATGGCATGAACTCGAAGAAGGCCCCAAAGGGCAGATGGCAGTATGGACGTAACCTTCTCCACGCCTCCGTCGTCGCTACTGGTGCCGGAGCCACGTCCTGCCACCGTCGCCGAGCTGTCAAATTTCCCTTCATCCAATGCAAATCATGCCGAGCGCAAATCATCGAAGCACTCTGCACTCAGGGCTGAGCTTTCCATCTACTGCCTACACAGTTGTCACAAGCTTATGGTTTCCGTTCGCGGGCACACCCCTCCGCTGTCCACACCCCTCTCCCCCCGAATCCCCACCACAGTTCCAGGTTCATCGTCGACGTTACATCCCCTAAAAATCTCTTCATCCATTTTGGGAACAAGGCCTTTCTCACAGGTTATCCTGCAATGAGCCATGTGCACTCGCTCACGTTGCTCACAACCCTTTACGCAGTAATTATTAGTCTCTCCGTCGCTTCCTCAATCCTCGGTATATCTTGACCGAAATCCCAGTTCCGCCCCATGTCCCCTCGTTCCCGCGAGCCCACAGACCGACACCCGCCGGCTCGTCCTTGAATCACCTGCAAAGCATCCCACAAGTCCTCCCCTGTTCCACGATGGAACTACTTCCAGGATCGCGGTACGTGGGCAGTAGGGATACTTGATTCTCGCGACCCCGGACCAGCCCACCAGACTAGCCTTTGGTTTGAGGGCCAGAGAGAAGGGCCAATCAGACGTGTCGAAACCTCACAACGTGAAACAATACGGGCGCCCGGCGCCCAATCAGACCCTGTTTCCGACGTGGCAGCCCAAGACGATCACGACGATGGTTGTCAAGAGTTGACCAGGTTTCGTGATTGGATCACGGAGCACTCCTACCAGGATTCGCTACAGACGAAGGATACGAAATACAGATAAACATCCGGATCCGGACGTTGAAGGAGACGGTCTGAAGGCAACCAAATTTGCGCTGGTCTTTTGACGGGGGCTTCAAACCGGGATAAACGGCTCATCGTCTTTTACATACTCGTTTCGCCAGAGATTGATCATCACGCGGCTTATCCCCAACACCACCGTCGCAACGCTTTGACTGGCACGGATCGTCATCGCGATATCCGAGTCTGATGTTGTTTGTTTTGTTTCCTCTGCGATGAGGGGACTTTTCAAGCTCTCACAGCTGCATGCTTCGATGAACCCTCGTCTGTTATTGCTTCTCCCGCGCCCAAAAGCCTGGATATTCAGTTCAACCCACGGAGTTTCGAACATGGTCCGTGATACACCTGTCAGGCAGGTCAGACTGATTGATATCTTGTTGTCTCATCGAACATGTGGGCCGTGACTGGCCAGGCTGGCGAATATCCGAATATGAGGGGCTGAGACGGCTGGCACGGCTGTCGCTGCTTCCGGCCGAGGGATTTGGTGTTTTCGACGTTTGCCCGAGTAACGCACCTGAGGGATTATTGTTAGGTGTCTCATGAGACGTAACAGCTTTTGGGGCTTTCTAAACGGAGACAAACAGACACGTCGGCTCTCAAAATGAGGCCGCTTGCCTCGATACTGTGAGTTTTGGGACGTGGGAACTTTTCGTCGAGGTGACTCCATTCTGTTGGGCAACGGGCGGTTCTGTCAGTCACACACACTCTATTGAGACCGACGCCTGCAGGCGCGATAGGTTACCGACAAATGCAGGGTGATGAGAGAGCAGACGTTGGTCGGTCCAGAACATGAAGAACACCCCGCGCGCTAGCTATTGTTCTCGAAGTCTTGTCTACAGCTGCAGACGCAGCACCGTCCAGGTGAGCGCTGCAGCTTAGAAGCAAGGCAAAGCTCGCTCGCGCGTGCGTGTGTCGCGTTGACCAAAACGATACGAGCGCCTTGGCTCACAGCAGGGTCGAATACGACCGGTGCTACCGCTGACGTTGCCTCCCCTTCCGCTCCGCGTTTGCGTCTTTACGCGAGCCGAAGCCGCCGTCTTGCCGCGCGCCACTTTCGATCGACTATTGACGTTGGGTCACATGGAAAGGTTGAGCAACAATCACGGCTCGGCATCGGGCGGTGTGCCCAGCCCGCTAGACGAGCAATTGAAAGGAAAGAAACTTTGGTTTTCTAGCCGTTGCCTGGCCTGTGTACACGGATTCCTGGTATTTCGACGGAGGCATTTTGGTAAATCGACGGACCCTCTTAACAGCCATTTTTCATATATACCTTTACTAACTGTAAGCCCTAACCCCAACTAAGCCCTCTCCCTAACCAAGACCCTATTACCCTACTACCCTATAAACTAACCTTCTTTCTCTGATATTTTTCCAATTTTTCACTGAATTTTAATTAAAGATTTTATATTAAAGAAACTCAGTGGTACTGTTATGGCTGTCGGCTAAACTTCGGAACGCACAGACGATTTTTGTCTGTAAAGCGGGCGCATTACCAAAATGCCTCCGTCGAAATACCAGGAATCGTGTACACGAAGGGAAACCAGGCAGTCGAATCTGCCGAGAAACATTCTTCTTTATCGAGTTCAGTTGTGGCGTTGTGATGGCGAAGGGTCGGACCAGTGTGACGCCGCAACACACCGGCTGGCGCTTGGGAGCTGGACACCCTCGGCTTTTGAGATGATTATGTAATATCCACAAAAGCACAGCCGGCACCAGGTGCAGTCCCGCGCAGCTGCCCGGCGACCTCTACGGCGTGACTCGGCTTATCGGACTCCGTTATCAGAAAATTTCAAGATTTGATGCAAGTCACGACTGAACGGGACGTAAACTGCTGCGACGACGGGTGACGATTGAACCGCCAAACACCTGCCAATTGTACACCGCAGCGATCTCCAACTGCAGTGCAAGTTCGTAAGATCTCACAAACCAAAACCAAAATGCCCGGCAGGACAGAGTCAGAGGACGTCACCATGGACGAGGTGCCCCCTTCCCACCAGCCCGAGGAGAACCAGGAGGACGAGGAGTCGCCCGAGCAGGAGGAGGAAGAGGAGGAGGAGGACGAAACCCAGCGCGTCAGAATCGTACGTCTCGTTCCTGTCACGGTGATGGCGAAGAAATGAAATTGATGGGTTTTTTTTTTTTTTTTTTTCTCGCTGACCACGGTGGAACAGCTTCCCGGATCAACAGACACGGCCGCCTCATTCGAGTTCATCGATGAGAGCCACACCATCGGCAATGCGCTGAGATACGTCATTATGAAGAAGTATGTCCCAACCCCCGCGTGAATGTCAACTCTTTCACTTTTTATTCTTTTCCCCCCTTTCGAGACAAAATTTCTAACCGTCTGTAAGCCCTGATGTCGAGTTCTGCGCCTACGCCATTCCCCACCCCTCTGAGGCCAAGATGAACATCAGAATCCAGACCTACGGTACGTTTTCACTTCACTCTACGTCCCCCTTTCTTTTGAGGCCTCAAATGGCCACTGACACGACGTCCAGACGGTACCGCCGTTGCGGCGTTGCAAAAGGGCCTCAAGGACCTGCAGGCACTTTCCGACACTGTTGCCGAGGAGTTCATCCGCTCCAAGGATGAGTTTGGTCGTTCGTAGAAAGTGTTTCCCTGCGAAAAGGGGCAAGGGGAGATTCCAATGTCGTTGTTTGGGCGTTTTGAGGGTCGGTAATTGTCACATCATTCAGGTCATAGACAAAACAAGAGAGACGTTTCATGAGGCATTCCTTCTTGGTTGGCGTAAAAGTGATGGAACTTGAGAATTGTTTTTTTTGGATTCCTTATATACAGGAGCTCAACGTCTCTTACACTTAGTTGCGGCCCTATTTTGTGGTTAGCGTTTTCCCCCCCAGTATCAAGAGCTTACATGCTCCAATTTCCGGGGAAGGGGGTAAAGCTCACCTCCAGGAACCCGGTCATGAAGTTGTTGGGCAGCCTCTTGTCTCCTCTAAAGTTCTCCTCCTTGAAGTAGGACATGATGTGCGTGGTCTGGCGCCAGAAGTTCATCGTCTCCTGTAAGCAGCATTTCGTCAGCCTTGTCCCCGCAAAAAATGGCCGACTGTATCGCCATCTCGATCCGGTTCCTTCTTCCGCGTTCTCTCAAACTTTGTCGGAAGCAGACGTCGGCCCAACTTCCGCATCTTTCCCTCCCCAAAACACTCGGCTCGCGCGCGCGTACCTGGTAGTCGGCGAGGCTCTTGAAGAGCAGGACGTCCACGACGGGGAGCTTGTTGGCGAAGCGGTGGTGCTCAAACTCCTCGCGTATCCGGGTGCGGATGGCGGACACGGGCAGCGGGATGTTGTACATGGTCTGGATCTCGGGGGCCTATTCGTCCGTCGTCGGGGAATCCCTTCCGTCAGCATTTCTGTGTCCCGCCATGTCGACCCCGACATATCTTCCACCCCAGTTCGGAACTCGCATATCCAAATTCCCCAGGAACAAGGGAGGGGCGCAACGTACAGCTCGAACCCATTCCCGGTACGAGTTCAGGACCCGACGCTTTGCGTCTGTCCAGTTGGCCGCTGCGAAACTCTACAGTCAGTTCCTCGGGCGTCATCGCGGCAGGGTCAATTGGGACGGGCGACGTACACTGCCGGGTCGTCCTGGCGAATTGGGTCGGTGTGATGGCCATGGTGGGCGGCGGAAGGAGGTTCTGAGCTGGTTGTGGTGACAAGGAATCGTGAACCCCGGGTCCGGCTACGGGTGCATCTTGCTGGAAGCTGTCGCAGGTCCAATGCCAACCCCAAGGCTCAATCGGGTTGGCGGGTGATTGGTCCAATCACGTGTGGCACTTAGTCAGCTTGCGCCGGAACGGCTTTGGCGCGCGGGTCGTGGAGCACGGGCTACGGCTACGTCGGGTAAGCCTCGGCTCTAGCTTTCACGGCTACGCATTGCGCATGCGTCCGTACGAGGCATACTGCTACGCGTCACGAACATCACCAAGAACTGCACAGAACACGACCTCACGTATTACGCGACCTTTCCTCTAGTGAAACCAACAGTTGTAGTGCCTTAGTAGGCCACGACGTGCGGTGCCTTAGGCTTCTACGAGGTGCGGTGCATGCGGTGCCTTGTGTGGGTTACCGACGGTAGATTCTAACTACTGGCCCCACCCTCTTGAGAGTCTCTGACACAGGCCTCGCGCAGCGTGTAAGGCTACGTCAGAACGCTCAAAATACACCCACGATTTTGACCTCGATTTACGTGCAACACAAGACGTAGACCGTCCTGCGCATCTTCTCTGCACATACAATCAACAACCGAAAACACCGCAACCATGCCTCCGATGCGCCACTCTTCCAAGCGCAAGCCTCCTCCGGAGGGCTTCAGCGACATCGAGGATCAGCTCCTCATCTTCCAGAACAAGATGAAGGACGCGCAAAACAAGCCGCCGCCTACCGGACCCAAGCATCAGGCGCAGTGGGAGATTTTCCAGATTGCGCATGCGAGGAGCCGTTACATCTATGACCTCTACTACGAGAAGGAGGCCATCAGCAAGCAGCTGTACGAGTGGCTGCTCAAGAACGGATACGCCGATGCGATGCTCATCGCCAAGTGGAAGAAGCAGGGTTACGAGAAGGTGCGCAAATGGCCCGTTCCATGCACTTGGTCTCGGTGAAGAGACGCTAACAGACACTGTAGCTTTGCTGCCTCCGCTGCGTGCAAACCAAGGAGACCAACTTCAACTCGACGTGTGTGTGCAGAGTCCCCAAGGCGCAACTGAAGGACGACCAGGAGGTGCAGTGCGTGAGCTGCGGATGCCGAGGCTGCGCTTCGAGCGATTAGAGACTTTATCGGCATCTTTGCTGGGCTCACAATGGACGACGCAGACGAGCTCCAGCGAAGCTGTCGTTTCGACATATTACATGGTGGGGGACTGGCGTTCGGCGTCGTACGAATGGTTTGGCGAGGCCAAGAGCACGAGACTCGGGTCTTTTTGCTGGGGCAATGAGGTAGTGATCCTTTCAATTGACCATTATGGTATCATCATAACCTGAACGCTAATCAAAGCAGTGCCGTTTTCCGTGACACCTTCATCGCTTTGCAAAACCTGAGCGACCTCCCCCTCTTCCGAACCGAACGCTATTTGGAATGAAGCGGAGGGCCGACATGGCACCTGCGAGGTCTTCCATGTCTGTGTCAGGCCGCTCTGTCGGATCTGGCGACTTTGGCCCTGGTTCAGCATCCATCTCGGTGTCGGGTCGTTCTGTTGGATCTGACAGATCAGCCGCCGGCGCCCTCTGCTCATTCTTCTGGCGCTCCTTCTTTGCCTCGCCACCATCTGCTTGCAATGTTCGTGAATTCGACACCACTAAGCCCTTGTTTGGCGGTTCCTTGCGGTGTGCGTCTGATGGTTTCCGTTGACGAGGGCCTGGCTCAACCAGCAGCGACCGTCGCCCGTCGATGCCCTCTTTGGTCACGGCGAAAAAGAAATTCTTTGGGTACATGTGCTTGTCCACGAGATGCATACGACGCTTGTACGGCGTCGAGCACTTTCTCTCGCAGCCCTCGACGAAGCAGGAGTACTGTGCCCCGTCAGTCGCAGGCTCGGACTCATATCTGGATCAAGACTTACAGTCCGTTCTCCCCTCTCCCGCTTCACCGCAGCGAAGGAGTCGTGGCAGTCTTCGTGGTGTACACTGAGCAGGTGCGCTGATGGCAAATTCCGCCCGCATTCGATGCAGCGATTGGTGTGTGTTTTGATGTAATGCGCCTCATATTCGTCATATGATGCAAATGCCAGAGCGTCCTTGTGAGGCGGCATAGAACATTTCATCGCAACATCATCTGAAGACGCTCCAGCAGCGTCTAATTCAGTAATCTTGACGACTCGATCTCCTTGGCGCGACCTTGGGCGGCTGGCATCGACAGCTGCATGGCGGCCAGCGGAAGGCTCCTCTTCGGCCTCGCGTGAGCGTTTCATCTTGAGTGAATCCAAGTGATGGGGTTTGATTACTTGCAAATCGCCACTGTTTCCTGCCGATGATACCGATGACCTGAGTGACGTCGAAGCGATTGAAGCTACAACTCCAGGGAAAGTAATGTTGCAGGAGGAGGGAGCATAGCTGAGGCTCAAGTCACTTCAGAGCACAAGCAATGAAGTCAAAAAATGACAAAGCCTAGAAACATCCGGCAGCTAGGTAGGTAAGGTAGGCCTGGGCCGCTGGAATGTTTTGGTCAGTGGTAGATCAGAGGCCGCACCTACCTGCTGCAGCCATGGTGGGGCACTGACGGTCAAAGTCACCACAGGCCATCAGTGTCAAATGCCTCCAAGCAGGGGCCAGCCCATCATAGGTTAGGTAGCCAGGCCCCATACTCCAATTTGGGCTCCTAACAGAGATGCTGCTGTCCATTAGTGAGGTTTGCAGTCCCAGAAAGGTGCCTCTGTTAAGGCACCCTTGGCCTGCTAAGGGGGGGGGGGGGGGGGGGGCCCCGCCTNNCCTGGGCGGGGGGGGGGGGGGGGGGGGGGGGGAAGCCAGCTCAGTTGTTGCTGCTGAGGGGCCTAGCTAAAATACCTGACCTGAAGGTTTAGCAGTGGCGTAGGTAGGAATCAGACTTTACCATAATAACATTGCCTTGGCCTTAATAGCATCCATCACCAAAATATTTTGTACCTCACCATCACTGCTACATACACCACCAAGGTAGCTTGTGCTTCTGTGTCCTGCCCATTCACCCAGTCACCAACCAACGAGGACCCTTATATCTCTGCTGGTCTTTTTTTGGTCCTGCTTGCTTTTCTCCATCACCTCGTCATAAGGGTGCCCTCCCTTTTTCTTGAATGTCTGCAACGGGTGGCGCATTGCTCGTCGCTCCTTCTTTTTCAACCCACCACCCAATGTTTTTATTCCCGACTCCGACTCCCACTTCTTCCTCATCCCATCCCAAGTTCGTGCTGCCACAAGCCTTGGATCCAACACCCTGAACTACGACTACTTGCCTTCCACTATTGCCTCTGCCTCCTCTGCCTCTGTCTTGACAGCCCCTCGTTCACAGAGCACCTGCCTCCTCCCAAGTTATGGATCGAGAGCAAACGTTGGGACCGGATCTGAGAGCGTGTGAGCACAGCACGTAGCTTCAGGGCTCTTTTGTTTTGGCCTTACTTCTTTCATTTTGGAGTGCTACGCTACACTACTCCCACTACCATAACAACTGCGACAGCGCAACTACCGCCTTCCCACCTCAGGGCTCTCCTCAGCCCTCAACACCATGGCGGAACTTAACGATCATGCGAAGCAGGCATTGCAGTAAGCTACCCTCTACTATGTTGTCCTTTGGCTGGCTGTGTTCTTTGAGCGCATCATGCCAGGTTCCTTGTGATTCTGCCCTGCCTGACCCTTCCAACACTGACTCTCTGTGTAGCCAGGCTCAGAAGTTTCGCAAGGTCCTCCAGAAGGAGCTGGAGAAGCTCAAGACTGAGTCTGAGGGCAACGAACTCAAGCGCTTCCAGGCTCTCGAGGAAGTTCTTGCTAGGTAAGCACCGGTCAGCTCCCTTGAGGCGGCTTCGTTCGGCCTGCTGATCGCGATCCCAGCTTTCGCCTCCACTGTATTACCACCATTTTCAACGATTTCGAGTACGCCACCACCGAAAAGGTCGACACGAACCTATGGCAGGCGCACAGCCTTGTCAACAGCGAATTTCGACGAGTCTCGAACGGATTGAGGGGCAATCAGCACAATGTCTTGAAGCGCAAACTGGACAAGACGTACGTCACCTTCCTCAAGACGGCGCAAAGCTTCTACATCGCGTACATACAGCGCCTGGCCGCCGTCTTCCCGATCCCTGAGCTGCTGCGCACCGCCGAGAGCATCAAGGCCGAGAACCTCAACGAAAAGAACCCAATTGCCAACGTCACGCCCGCCGTTCGCGCATGCATCCTCAAGTTCTGCCACTCTGCTCTCATCCACCTAGGAGACCTGTCCAGATACCGAACAAAGGCACGCACCAAGGTGCCCTACGAGGCTGCGCTCACTTACTACTCGCTCGCGCACGACATCATTCCTACCTCGGGCTTCGGCCACCACCAGATGGGTATCATCTTCCTTGAGGAGAAAAAGGATCTCGATATCATATACCACTTCTACCGTTCCCTCGCCATCGAGGAACCCCACCCGATGGCGGCCCAGAACCTCGAGGCGGAGTTGAAGACCGTCCAGCAGCCTTCAACTCCCGCCCGGCGTGCCGGCCCCCCTGACCCTCAGGAGGCTTTCATTCTCTGGTTCGTCCGTCTGCACGCCTACTTCTACAAGGGGGAGCCCTTCCCGCAGCATAAGGAGCTGGAGGACGAGGTCATTCATCGACTGGAGATGGCTATCAAAGCGAACAATACTCGCGAGCTGCTCCAAAAGATGGTCCTGCTGAATATTTCCGCCTTTCATTATTCTAACAGGAAAATGAGCAGTAAGTGTTGCTGTTGACAACTGGGGCTATTTCGCTAATTTGACACAGACAAATGGACCATCGCCGCGTCACGCTACTCGCACTTCATCCTGCGGCTCAACGCTCGCTTCTTCTCGACATTTTGCAGACTCCTCAAGGCAGAGCTGGACACGGCTCTGGAACAACAGGTAAAGGGCGAACAGACTTTGGCAGGTGCTGCAAAAACAGAGGCTGAGCCGATCAGTCTCACTGTTCAGAACTCGCTGCCTTTTGTTCGCATCTACGCTTCTTGGCTGGTTGCGTGCCGTCTCGAAATCTTGAGCGCTCAGGAAACGATGGGGCCCTTCGTCAAGGACATGTACAGTGGCTTCGCGAAAGCCTTGACCTCGCTCTGCGAGATGTACGGCAACGAGGATCTCAAACTCACCCCATACCTTCTTCCCGAGGACCAGGAAACCATAGGTATGCTTCCCCTCTTCGACTCGCAACTCCCAGAGAGCTGCCGTCTTCACTACGACGAGGACACGCAGGCTTTGAAGCCCCAGGTGGCACACTACAAGGGCGAGCGCTTCGACCCCCGTCAAGAGGCTTTTGCCAGGGCTTTGGGTACGATCAAGTGTGGCTTCTACCTCGCCAACGATGATACCAGCTTTCCCTTCTCCTTCGCTTCCTCGCCGAAAGGGCTCATCTTCTCGTTTGAGGAGGGCTACGTCCCGAAGGCTTCAGCTGCGCAGGTGGCACAGCCTGTAACAACAGACACCCCTGCTCGTGCCCCGACTGCGAACCAGGCCGTTAAACGACCGGCGCAAGCGCAAATCGTGCCTTCGGTGCCAACTTTTGCAGCCCAGCATATGAGCACCACCCCGCAGCAACCCACTCTGCAGCAACCCAGGCTTCAGCATCCCACTCCAGGTCGGACCAAAGCGCCCGGCCAATCCGAATACGACTTCAGTTCCGATACCGACATGCTCAACATGGTTAACGACTTCCTCATGCCTCCTATCGCCAACGAGTCGCCGGTGGAGAGCCCTGAGGATACGTCTTACGGAATGAACTCGGCCATGGCAAACGAAGTGTTTGCTGTGCCCTCATCTCACAGCCCGCCCGCACCTGGATCCGCAACGGCCAAAACGTTTCCTGGTCTGCCCTGGGAAATGATTTACACACCGACACCGCACAGCAAGAGCTCGGAGCTGACGCCACCAGACCATGCGGCCAGGGACGCAGCTGCAAGAATGTCCTTTGATGGTGGCGCTGCTCCGCGTAACGTCCAAATCTCCGGCACCGCGTTGCTTGAAGATCCTTTCGCGGATGCTCAGGACGGCGCCCTGCGTCACCACCCGCAGCGCTTTCCCGGTACTCCTGATATGACAGCACACCAAGACCGCCTACTGCAGGCCTTTGGCAAGCCGAGAACTGACTCTAGATCCATGAGCCGGGACTTCTCTGGCGGATACGGACTGTGGCCCAGCCCGCATGGTGAAGCCAACCAAGGCAACCCGAACGCGCTCCAGCCCAGAGAGTCATCACTCCACAGCCGCCACCCGAGTGGGTCGCGTCTGCAGTACCCCCAGAGCCCGAACGTGCCCCAAGTCGGCGAGAACTTCCCCATGTCTTCTGACACGCAGTTCTCCAACAACAGCAGCATCTACCAGAGCACCCCTTGCAACGGTATCGCCTACACGGCAACCACCGCCTTTGGACGTGGCCCCATTGCGCAAATGCAGGAAGATCCTACACACTACAAGAACTTGGTCAGAAGTAACGGAGGGGCTGCTACTGACGGCTACACCGCCGGGTACAACGACATGATTCTACAGTCGGCCATGGAGGAAATGAGGCGTGGCTCCGGTCAAAACTTTCGTCATTGAATCACGCAGGCCTACGATTCGCTTCTGAACAATGTCTCTCTCAAGTCCAGCTCCCGCGCCTGTCCCCGGCCGCGCGCTGGCAGATGAAGTCTTCATCTTTGCTACTGCGATGTGAGCACGACGTGGATTCCTCTCGAGATGATGACGAGCTAACCCTTTCGACAGTGAGCGACGACCACGGCGTCCGCGGCTATCAATTCGCCACACTACTTTAAGTCGCTTGGGCGGGATTCACACGAGGCAACGGAACCGGTTTACGAATGTGTAACAGGCTGTCTTTTCAGCCGAATAATTGTTCACTATTTGATGACCCAGGGCTCGGATCGTGGAAGATGTCAGGCCCAGATTGCAAGTTGATGCAAGTGCTATTGCCACTCATTTGAAGCTCCTCAGGAGCCAACGCCGTTGTTGAAACCGTTTTCCCTTGACCCCCTCAAACGCCAGACTGTTTAAGGACAAATGGACAAAAATGCCCGCGAGGCATTACTCTAAGGCGGCGTAGCCTAAGCAGACGTGTAGGTCTGCTTGGGGAAAGGGTATCTAGGCGGTAGTCAGCAATGATGAACATGTCGCAGCACAACCCTTTTAGTCATATGCCCACGATTGTGACACGGAGAAATGGTATGTAGATGGAAGCGGTAAAAACTTACGAAGGACCCAGTTCCTGGATGCTGAGCTTGGCGAGCCACTGGCCCATGTCGATGGACTCGTCGAGAGACTTGCCGTCGACGAGACCAGCCATGAGACCGCCGGCAAAGGCGTCGCCGGCACCGTTGGTGTCGTTGATCTCCTCCTTGGCGATGGGCTTGACGGGGTACTCCTTGACGGCGTCCTCGCCCTGGACGGCGACGAGAGTGGGGTCGGTGCCCTGGGTGACGATGGCGACGCGCTTTCGCTTGCCGTTCTCCTTGGGCAGGTTGGCGAGGTGCTTGGCAATGGCCTTGAGGTCGGTGGTGCCGAGGTTGTGGGACTCGGCGTAGGCGGCGGCCTCGGTCTCGTTGCCGATGACGTAGTCCCAGTAGGGGGCGCTGGAGTCGAGGGGGTCCTTGAAGAACTGGCAGATGAAGGGGGCGGACAGGCTGACGGCGAAGATCTTGTCGCTGGCGGCGGCCTCGGCGGCGAGCTTCTGGATGGCGGCGGGGCAGACGGTGAAGTGGTAACCGCCAATGTAGTAGGCCTGGGCGTCCTGGACGAGCTGCCAGACGTCCGGGCGGGTTAGGTGCTCGAGGTCGTAGTGGTTGGCGGCGCCGAGGTCGGTGACCATGGAGCGGTTGTGGCCGGTGATGACGACGCCGCAGCGGCCGGTGGCGATCTTGGGGTCGACGCGGTACTCGACGCGGAGGCCGGCCGTCTTTACGGCGTCGTGGAGGATGGAGGCGTACTTGTCATCGCCGACACCGCCGAGGTAGACGACCGAGTTGGCGGGGAGGATGTACTGGGCGCCGCGGGCCGTGTTCTGGGCGGCGCCGCCGGCGATGAGCTTGGCATCGTAGTTGTTGAGGAGGTCCTCGTAGATGCCGAGGTGCTTCTCCTCGGCGAGGATGGCGTCGTTGGGCTTGAGGCCGTACTTTTGGAGGAGCTCCTCGGTACCGACTGCTTGGATGTCTTTGGGAAGGGTTGCGGTGTTAGCCTTTTTTCTTCTCGTCTCTTTTTGTTTTGTTTTTGGCCATCCATCACTCGGTGTTTCCAGGAGCTCGGTGTTAAGAGGGGGAGGGGTTAATTGTGCCTCTGATCCACAACTTCCGAGCCAAGCTTGATTGACAAATGGAATAACTCACCAAGCAGAGGGTTCTCGAGGCAGAGAAGACGGAAATCCTTGGGGGCCATTTTGGATAATTGATGTGTTCTTGGGTGTATGGAGGATGTATGGAAGAAGAAGCGGTGGGAGGGGAGACCAAAGATTTTGCTTTTGGTGCTCCGGCAGCTGGCTTTGGAGGGGGAGGTGATGGTGGTGGTGGGGTTGGACCTCGACCTGTCGGAGGAGGTGGGGTACACTGTGTATCGGTGCTGGAGCTGCTGGTGGGAGGAGAGGAAACGTGCTCGAGGCCCGACAGCTGAGCTCCCGGTAAGAGCAGGGATGGTGGGGCAGACTGGAAAGGTTCTCGCTGTCGCTGCATTGAGGGAGATTAAGCAGCGCTGGGTGACACGCCGGGAGGCATTGATTGCGCCGGCCATCGTGTCGACTTATGGATGGTTTGTCTGGTGTTTTTGCTGTTCGTTTTCCATGCCGTCGTTTCTCTTCGCTGCATTGCATTAAGTTGGTGAGAAGCATAGATAAAGGCCTCATTTTCCCAATCAAGAGGCGGAAGGAACGCTGGTTTTGTTCCAGCTCGATCAGACCATGCCACCCGATCAAGTGATGAGATCGCACCCTCGTCAAAATCATGGG
This sequence comes from Colletotrichum lindemuthianum, assembly GCA_001693025.2. Taxonomy (NCBI): domain Eukaryota; kingdom Fungi; phylum Ascomycota; class Sordariomycetes; order Glomerellales; family Glomerellaceae; genus Colletotrichum; species Colletotrichum lindemuthianum. The sequence continues at coordinate 169,492 of MASP02000142.1, read as the reverse complement.
CCGATTATTTCTAGTGTCGCCCGACGTCACGTTGCAAGGCGCCGAGATGGATGAGCCCCTGTTACCGGGGCATCTTGATTGAAGGAGGCATGACGGCTACGTAAAGTCTTCCCTTTCCCAACAGGCCAGCCAAACACCGTTTTGGTTTTCTCAACTCAGCTCGTGCCCTCACTCGTCACGGTCGGTTCCCGGAGTACACAGTTCCTCCTTGAAGGGGGGAATCGTAGCGTGTTCATTCAATGCTCAAAATGCCTTCTTGTACTTGCCGACGAGCTACTTGAACTGCCCTCGCGAGTACCCTCAAAAGATGCCAGCCGCGTAACACCATCCCAATGGAACCCTGAAACCAAGCCAGACTAAGACATTTATTCCTTGATCTTCTGGGTACCACGGAGCAGACCCGTTCTTCTCGCAGCAATAAGACCGGCCTTCTGTCCCTGGGCGGCGTAGCGGGAGATGGTCGAGGCCTTACCGATATGCTGGTGGTTACCACCACCGTGAGGATGGTCGACGGGGTTCATGGCAACACCACGAGTCTTGGGCCAGCTGTTGCGCTTGACGGCGAACTTGTGCTTGGCGCGAGAAGCCTCTGTAGGCGGTCGTTAGCAAATTCCAACGTCGTCACCCTCCATTTTCTAGGTCACCGGGTAAAACATACTCAGGAGGGGCTTGTCGGTACGGCCACCACCGGCAACGATACCGATCATGCCACGGACATCGGAGTGGACGACCTTCTTGGCTCCGGAGGGGAGCTTGATGCGGGTCTTGCGCTCATCGGGGTTGTGGCCGATGATGGTGATGTAGTTGCCGGAGGTGCGGCCCAGGGTGCCGCGGTCACCGATCTTGGTCTCGACGTTGGAGACGACGGTACCCTCGGGCATGGAGCCGAGAGGGAGGACGTTGCCAACGGTCAGGGCAGCCTTCTTGCCGGCGTAGATGAACTGGCCGGTGTACATGCCCTCGTTGGCGATGAAGGTCTCGGTGTGCTGCTTGAACTTGTAGGGGTCGCGGAAGACGACCTGGGCCAGGGGGGCACCACGACCGGCATCGTGGATGATGTCCTTGACGATACCGCGGACGTATCCGTGACGCTCGGCGTAGTCGAGGTTGCGGAACTTCGCGGGGGCCTATGATTTAAATCTCGTTAGGATGTCTCTTCGGGCTTCGTCGGGCGCCGGTCGCGCAATTCGCGGGGAGGATTCGAGTCTGACCTTGTTCAGGCGGGTGTTGGCCGTGAAAATGGATCCACGACCCTTCCTCTGGTTACGGATCTATCGCAGAGAGACATGTCAGCGATTGTTCAGGTTTCCCATCGCCAGTCTCCTAATGTCGAAGCAAGTTCGTCGTTGTCGGGTTCGAAATGTCGGGTACAGCGACGGCAAGCCGTAAATCGTTATTTGTGTCGAAAAAATGACGGTCCTCGTCATGATAATCCAGCATCCAGAGGGTATTCACTTACAACGCGACCCATTGTGGCAGTCCTCTGGCGGTCGGAGGGCTAGGTGTTGTCGACGGTGGTGATGGTTGCGAAAAAAGCGTCGAATTTCCACAGACAATTTTGCTAGAGGGCCGCTCATGCACAGAGCTTGTGTGAAATTGGAGGGCTCTCGCTAGAGCACGTGCTTGGTCAGCTGACCCTATGTGGGTCTATCTGCTGGCGGGAAACCGAAAAGAATGAAAAATTCAGGGCGGGCCGGGCTGGCAAGGTTGATAGAAGCTCGGACGGGAAAAAAATCCACGTCCAGGATGCGGCGCGGCCCCACTGCCCTGGAGCTCCCCACTGCTGTTGGCCAGCCTCGACCCGTTTGCCGACGCTGCATCGCGTCACGATCTCCGCACTTTACCCTCACCTCACAAACGTCTTGTTGCTGCCTCGTTCGCCTTCACCTACGACATGCTCGGTGTTATCATGCGCCCGCGATGCTTCAACGTTGTTGCACGTCCTGGACGGGTCAACACGGCCTGTTGATGCACGACATGTGTACAAATTAATGATTGGGTCTTCTCCGCTGTCCCTGTTCTCTGCATTCATCGCGTGGCTGCATTTGCTAAATCGTTGTCAAGGTCGAGAAGTCCGACTGCGTGTGTTGTGGTTTGCGGGCGGGTGCACTTTAAGAACGACTGAGTCTGGCGCAATCTCGAGGTGACCAGTCTCTGGGTTGTGTGTCGCAATACGTGATCCAGCGATCACCATTGCGGAAATCGCGCCCGAGCAAGCTTGTCGTGTCTGCGTCTGCGCCTGTCTGCGTAGTGCACCATCTTGTTTTTCGTTCTCGACTGATCCGACACAATGCGTGTGTTCATTTTCTCTCTATTGGATTCTCTACGGATGACTCGGGCAGGCTGGATCAGCGCGTACGGCTGCAAAGGATCGCCGAGGCCCAGTAGTTAGCTCTACTGAGGCACCAACGAAAACGTACTGGTGTATTCCACCGCCCACGCATGAGAGTCAATTGTGTCGACGAAACCCACGGCACGAGCGCGCTTTCGCCTGCCAGGCAAAGCTTAGTGGAGGACTTGGCTGCTGCCCTGCTCCGTCCCTCGGAACCGACCAGAAGCTTGCCATGCATGGGGTCGCAGGTTGATGTTGTGACGCCCTCGTCTTTTCGACAGCTGGAATGCACGCTGGTGAGAAGATGGCGGAACCAGAACATATACCTGGGTATCCTTTATGCTACTTGGTCATGTGACTGTGATCTGGACCGCTGGGCAGCGAATAACCCACAGGAATGCTCATCAACTCTCGAAGACCGTTAAAACACCGCATCAACTTGAAAAGCAAGGCTGCTCGAGTTCACACCAAATCTCATCATCGGCGCAGAAGTCGTTGCGTTTGGTTGCTGAGAAGCGACCTGGGATGGACTGCTGGGATAGCGACGGTCAACTGCGTCAACCAGCCAAGCTCGAGGGTCAAGGTGGGAATGGCGTCAAAATGCTAATCAGCGAGGCGGGATTTCGCAGCAATGTATTTGGCGGGCGATAAAAGCGTGCACCCTTACGACGGGCAGGGGTATCACAACTACGCGCTACTACACACGCACTCACCGCGGTTCCACGGCAAAGACCCCACCACAACCGTCATCATAGGGCCAATTTCACAGACACGCGAATGAAGAAGTTGGCCTGCTGTGTACGCACACCGTCGAGAGCCTAGACGGAAATGGAGGAAGGTGTCAGCGGCGGGGAGAAAAGGTTTACATACCAGGATGTCTTGGACGCCATTGAATTGGGGTATCATCGAGGTGGGTGCTGCGTCAACTTTGTGATGACAGAGCGGCCGAAGCACTTTGGCAGGTCAACAAACAGATTAGCAGATGGCCGGCAGCAAGCCGGATGAGGATGCGCTCGCCAGCTCATAGAAAGGAGCTCAGCAGATGCCGAATGGATGGCTTTGATGTACAAGGTAGTCGGCTTCCAGGAGAAGGCAGGAGATAGCACGGCGTATTGAAAACCAAATGACTCGGACCTATCAGAGAAGCAGGCCTAAAGGAGATGCGGCTCAAGGTGATTTAGTTTAGTACCGCGGGTGGGCGTTGAAACCTCCTCGCTCGACGTACACCGTCGCGCCAAAAACCTCCACCCACTTTACCTCAACTGCTGTACGGGTACTTTACTTGCGATACCCACACCACACCCATCAATATTCTACACAACAGACAACAGCTCCCGAAAAGCACGAAGATCGTAATCGCAAGATGTCTGATGACGACTCCTCTGATTTGTCTTCGCCGCCGCTGTCTCCCGTTCCCTCCGACTTCGATTCCGATGTCGAGCCCGAGCCCGAGCTCGAACCCCAGACCAAGAAAGATGGCGGCATTATGAAGTTCTTCCCCAAGCTCGCCAGAGGCAAGAAGGCCGCAATCGCGAAGAAAGAGCCCTCGCCGCCTCCGCGCAAGCGATCGCCATCCCCTCCACACGAGACTGCCTTTGAAGATAACCCCGACATCGCTGTACGTCCAATTGTCGCGTCGAGTCGCGTTCAAAACGCGAGACTTCGCGCTTCCGCACGTCATAGGTTCGCTAACAAGCCTCCAGTTTCTCATCATGTTCCGCAGCCGATTCAACGATGCCTTTGCCAAATCTCTTGCCAACTTTGGCCCCCAAGAGCTCGAGCGCGATGTCATCGACAATCCTCCCGGCGAACGAGTCGAAGCTTTCCTCTGCGGCCTGCTGTTCTTGCTGCTCAACCGCAAGCAGGATGTCAAGTATGTGGATGCGCCCATGCATGCAAGGTCTATAAGGGATACTAATTGACTGGGCAGGCCTGGTCAATACTCGAAGGCTCTGGATGATGCCCTCTCTACCCATAAATCGCAGTGGCCGCGATCATGGGAGGGTGTCAACCCACTGGCAGGTGGCAACACATTCCACACACTTGCACCTACCCAAAGAGTACGTACAATCGCTCTGTGCTACTGTGACACCAGTGGTCCTTTGACTGTGCTGTGCTAACTGGTCATTAGCTTTCACTGCTGCGCGCGTTGGCTTTGTGGTCTCTCTCGGCCTCCGAGACAGTCAAAGGGATCATCAACAAGTCATACAAGGGCAACCGCCATGAGGATGACCTCAATCAACCACTCTCGGTCCAGCCATGGGGCTCTGATAGTGACAAGAGACGCTACTTCTTGGTCGAGGGCTTGGATGATACTGCATTCCGTGTCTACCGTGAAAGCAACCCAGCTGGCTTCAATCGCACTTGGTGGTCTGTGGCTGGGACTATCGATGAGATGAAGGCACTTGCAGAGAAACTGGAGACAAAGGATGGCGGTCCCAAGGCCAAGAAGCTTGCAGACAAGATGATGCAAGCCATCCCCCGTTTCGAGGCTACTGAAGAGGTATGGACCTTCTATTGCAGCTGGCACTGGCAGAAGCTGACCATGACAGAAACGCCGACGCAGAGAATACCGCCAAGCCCAAAAGGCTCGTTTCAAGCGCCCTGAGCCTGGCTTCTCTACCTATGAGGGTCGAACCCGTGGAAAGCGGATGAGGTACACATACTCAGATGACGATGATGACTTCCTTACCGACTCTTCAAACCGACGCTCGTCACGCAACACTGGTACCAACACTCCCGCTGAACCCGCCGGCCCGGTCACGACTGCCAGCGGCCGCCAGATCAGAGCCCCCACGCGTCTCAATGCTAGCAGCGCCGCTGGTAGTGTCAACGGCGACTCTGAGGATTCCCGCCAACCGTCTGAGCCTGCCGTCGGCCGTGGTGGAAGACCCCGCAGAGCTGCAGCCGTGAACCATGGAACCAATGGATGGACGCCCAAAAGTCGCTCTCGCGGCCGCGAGTCGATAGACGACGATGACGAAGACAGCCCCGACCTCGGTGATGACGAGGAAGAGGATCATGTTCCTGATGAAAGCGAAGATGACGAGGATGACTTGGAAGGAGATGTCGAAATGGCTGACGATGATCTCATTGAAGGGCCGAAGAAGAGCCTCATTGTCAAGTTGTCGGTCAAGAAGACGCCGCCTGGGGGCAATAAGGTCACCGCCACTCACGCAACAGAGGACCGCGAGGGCACCCCCACCAAGAACGGTCACGCAGATGAGATTGTCGCCGCGACCAGAGAGAAGACGCCGGAGCCCGTTATCAACGTGGCTACCGACAAGCAGATTCTGAGCCCTGCAGTTGCGCCAACTGCGCTGGCTTTTAGAGGAAGCCCGGAGAAGGCGCAATCCCTACAGACGGCTGTTGACGTTGGCTCGAAGAAGTAAGGTTTGTCTTTGGTCGCCATTCTTGCTTTGTAAGGCGTTGGACGGTAAAATCCAAATATGGAGTTCGGATAAACAGCAAGCACGTCGGGTCGAGTGCGCATTGTGTATGAGTAGTTGGCTCTTACAGAGAGAGGGGGGGAAGAGAGATCAAGTGCACTACGACCAGTGCCGAGGCTTGTCATGCATTCAGAAATGCCACGGTACTAGAGAGTACCCAGGTTGCAGAGGACGAACCTCTGCTTCGTCTTAGTTAGTTGTACAGATACCATGCCCTTCACGGCCCATTCTCCATCTACATCCCCTAGCGCCTACAACTCCCTCTTGAGCCTCCATTTGTTGCCGCTCCTTTGCGGCGGCAGCGCCCAGTTGTTGACCCCATACCACCACCTGCGCACCCTCGCGCCGATAGAGCCGCCGTGGACCTGAGCGTTCTTGTTCCAGTGGTGCCAGCCAATCAGGAAGAGGTTGTAAATGACGCCCTGTGCCAACGGCATCATGACCTTTTGACTCCTAGTCAGTGCATCGGATCATCTTACGAGGACTCTGAAGTCTACCAACCTGGTCTCTAACAGTGATCCACGCTACCCGCCCCCAGGTGTCCGCCTTGGAGATACTGTGCAGGTAGCTCTGCTCGAAGCGCAGGTCGGGCATGGGCGGCAGCTTGGCCGACCGCGGCTTGGGGTTCAGCACGCTGTAAGGGATTTCGTCGTCGAGGTCGTCATCGTCGAGGTCCTCGTGCGACGAGACAGGTTCTAATGTCACTGGCTCCTTCTCGGAGGCGGCTGTGGAGGGGTTAAGGTCGTGCGTCGGAGACGGCGCGCGGTTGATGTGTGCCGTTTGTATCGTCTCGGCGACCTGGATGGGAATGTTGGCGGCCATCGTGGGTAATCACTGATGTCCGATCTGGGCGGTCTGATGGATCGCGATACCTCCAACTTGGAAAGCTGGGGTACTAGTACTGCTTCTGAGCTGTAGCATCTGATAGTGGCCGGGCCAGGAGGTTGCGATAGACTTAGCTCGTTAGTTGCATGGTCATCTTCGGTGCATGATTGCCCGGAAGCCATTTCGGTTTAATTGCATATCAATGCGGATCGCTGAGGTCATCTATTCATGGCAACCTGAAGCAAATTTTGGTTTGGCTGCTGCAACCACTAAGGTTTTCGCCCAGGCCCTTTGATTTCCACACCACCGTCATCGCTGGATGGCCATGTGTCACTCAACTGTGTACAGAACACACAAGTCTTTTTTGCCTTATCTTTTTTTAGTAGTAGCTCTCACTTTAGGCTCCCACGCGTCTGAAATGACTCACTGTCAGGCAAATTCAATTGAAGACGCTGATTGTTGCAGTGTATCTGAATGGGCAACCGTGCCTGTGTAGGTACTTAGGCAACGGTAGAATTTGAAGACAAAGCCATGTGTTCATCTTGCGTAGTACCTCGTATGCCTTCCTACCTCAAGCTACCGCAGGTATTCCCACACCGTAAATACCATAGCGAGGTACTTTGCGGTCGGCTGCTCAGCCCCACTTGAAGTTTTGCCGCGGTATAGAGTACACCTAGGAACATCGTTCCAGTAGCTTAGTTGTAGGAGGAGCAGGTACCGCCCGGGTTCTCCTCTCTTCGTTCTTCCCCCAAGCGGGCGGGCTCTTTTCTGGCACGGAACAAAAATTCGGAATAAGGACGACGTGCCAACTTTTTCTTCCACCCTAGCATCGCATCGCATCGCAGACGACGACGACGACGACGACAAACCCCTCACCCGTCACGCGACTGCGTCCCTCATTTTGTCTCCGACTCAATCCATACCATCGCCCAAGATGTCGGACGCCAACAAGGACGAGGCCGAGAAGAACGTGAGTATCTGTTTTTTTGTCCCACGGTGGTGGCCTGCCGGCGGAGCCCCTCCTTTTGCCCCGCGCCCCCGAGGCTGTGTGCTGACTCTCGCCGTAGATCGAGATATGGAAGGTCAAGAAGCTGATCAAACGGCTTGAAGCCGCTCGCGGCAACGGCACGTCCATGATCTCGCTGATCATCCGTACGTTCTTAATTTTTTGATGGACCTGGTCTCGACGACTGACGCGCTCTGGCCGCAGCTCCCAAGGATCAGATTTCTCGTGCCGCCAAGATGTTGGCTGAAGAATACGTATGTCTGGGAAATCTTCTGCAGCGAATCACGACTGATATTGTTCTTTTAGGGTACCGCATCGAACATCAAGTCCCGAGTCAACAGACAGTCCGTTCTCTCCGCCATTACCTCGACCCAGCAGCGCCTCAAGCTCTACAACAAGGTCCCTCCCAACGGTCTCGTCGTCTACTGTGGTGAAATATTGACCTCCGAAGGTAAGGAGAGGAAGGTCAACATCGACTTCGAGCCTTTCAAGCCCATCAACACGTCCCTGTACCTCTGTGACAATAAGTTCCACACCGAGGCCTTGGCCGAGCTGCTCGAGTCCGACCAGAAGTTCGGCTTCATCATCATGGACGGTAACGGAGCCTTGTTCGGTACGCTCTCTGGAAACACCAGAGACATTGTCCACAAGTTCTCTGTCGATCTTCCCAAGAAGCACGGTCGTGGTGGTCAGTCTGCCCTGCGTTTCGCCCGTCTGCGTGAGGAGAAGCGGCACAACTACGTCCGCAAGGTGGCCGAATTGGCTGTCCAGAACTTCATCACCAACGACAAGGTCAACGTTGCCGGAATCATTCTCGCTGGTTCCGCCGATTTCAAGAACGACCTGAACGCCTCCGACATGTTTGATAACCGTCTGGCAACCAAGGTCATCAAGGTCGTCGACGTCTCCTACGGAGGCGAGAACGGGTTCAACCAGGCCATCGAGCTGTCTTCCGAGACACTGGGCAACGTCAAGTTCATCCAAGAGAAGAAGCTCATCGGAAAGTACTTTGAGGAGATCAGCCAGGACACCGGTCGCGTATGCTACGGTATCGAGGACACCCTCAAGGCCCTGGAGCTCGGTGCCGTCGAGACCCTGATTGTCTTTGAGAACCTGGAGATCACCCGCTGGAAGCTCAAGGACAGCCAGGGCATTGAGCAGACCCTTCACACCACCAAGCAGCAGGAGACCAGCAACCGCGAGATCTTCATGGATAAGGAGACTGGCCAGGAAATGGAAGTCGTCACTCAGGAGTCCTTCCTTGAGTGGATTGCCGAACACTACAAGGACTTTGGTACCAACCTTGAGTTCGTTTCCGACCGCTCAACCGAGGGCAACCAGTTCGTCAAGGGCTTCGGTGGTATCGGCGGTATTCTGCGATACAAGGTCAACTTTGAGCAGTTGGCTGATATTGACGACGACGACGACGAGTATTACGATGGTACGTTCCTACCGATTGCCGCACTCACCCCTTTCCGTCGTCCAGCCGTCACCCCCTACCCTCGTCCTTGATTACATTCGTCCTGTACTTGTTCCAGTCTGTAATATTGCGTGCCCGCCCGGTGTGGTGTTTTCACTTATTGCCCTTGCCTCTGGTGGCTTCTTGGAGCTTGCCTTTGGAGCACAGCTAACTGTTCTAGATTGACCAATCGAATCCCTCGAGATTGAGGGATCGACTCAAGTATCGTCTCTAAAGCATGACAGCGAAGAGGAGCCTGCGTACGCAGCGTCGCAGCCCGCGCTCGCGCTCGCGCCCGCGCCAAAGCCTGTGGCCGCCCACAAGCTTCTGGCAAAAAGCAGCACTAAGAGCCCGGCCCCCACCCACCAAGTGGCGCGCCCGAGCCCGCTTCGGTCTGTCATGAAGGCCTCTTGAGTTGAGAACTAGTCTACAGGTGGGTGATTCACATAATGAGTTGCCTACAGGCATAGACTGACAGCTTTCGCAGATACTCCTCTAGTAGGTAGAGGACATGAATAAGCGGTTAAGAGCGTATGAGGACCTCTTGCAGGCAGCTAGATAGAATGAAGTCAAGATATTGCTTAGTCACTCCTTACTTTGCTCATATGTTCTGAGACTGGTGATCTTCCGAGCGTGCTGCACACCGGATAGGCTACAGAGCTCGGGTACTCGGTGCTGATGCTGCCCTCACGCAAAGGCCCCATTCATGGATTGCTGCTAGCCAGACTTGCCATGAGAGAGCTTCGGGGGCAAGATACCCGCGACCTGGGCAGTAGATAAGCTGTGGTGGTTAGCCAGAAAACGGAGATGACGGAGGGCGTGCCCTCGGGTGATGAGAAAGCTCATACTGCAGAGAGGGTGCTTTTGCATACCCAAGCCGTCTGAACAGGATTCTGAGACGCCAGGTCGACGCCTGTACACATGTATACTTACTGCCTCTGCCCATTAGAGAGCTGATAATCGGGACAGCTCTAGTCTGACTACTGACTGCTGCTAACGGTGCCGGTTGAAACAGTCCGACTGTACGCCATGATGCTTACCAACATGACTCGGGTCAGAGCTCGTCGTGTACACTCTCCATAGGCACATCGCCCCGAGCAAGCCCACAGTTCTTTATGTTCACACAGGAGGCATTCGCGTCGGTGGCGATCATGAGGTGAGCGAATGTCTCTCTGCAGAATGTCTCTGGTACCTCCGCAGAGAGACATTCGCTCTCCTAGCCCTTAGAATCAATCATTCTTGTCGAAGAAAACCACAAGGAGCTCCCGGTCACCGTCGTGATGGGCTTCTGGCCGTTTCGCCCTGGAGTTGTGGTAGTAAACGTGGGTAGTCGGATGCAGGAGTTGATATGCAACTATCACATATACCCTGCTTACCTGCAATAGGTAGTAACGTGAAAGCCTCCAACTTCGTCACTCACCTACGGGTGTAAGTCGGTGACATATCAACATGAGGCCCCTTGCGCCGCGGTTCAGGGCCTGTCGGCGAAGCTATTCGACGCGCGATGGCACTCAATCGCTAGAAAAGGGGATGGCCCAGATACTTCACAAGAGCAAGGAAATCCTGGATCACCTTTCCCCGACGCCATCCCACCTCTTGAACCTCTTATTTTCCGACATTTTCCGTTCCTCTGCATCGGGAAAAACACCTCCAGACTACCCGTCCGTATCGAGCGTTCCCGCATCGCTGCCACAGGGCCATCATCTGGTCTACTTTCCGCTGCAGGCTCCCCCGTCGGGGCTGATGGCAGACGGCACGGACCCGGACCACTGCCCCGGCGCGCCGTTCACGCGTCGTCTCTGGGCCGGCGGGGAGGTGCGGTTCCTCGAGGGCTGGGAGGACGCTCTGAGGCTCGACGGGCGGAGGGCCGGTTGCGTCGAGAGCGTGGAAGGCGTGAGGGCCGAGAAGGAAAGGGTCTGGGTCGAGCTGTGGAGACGGTACGCCGCGGGGCCGGGGCAGGAGGTCAGGATCGAGGAGAGGAGGACGCTGGCTTTTTTGCCTGATGTCGACGGTCCCACCGTGTCGAGGCGGAGCTTAAAAGGTGTGTTCTTTCGTTATTGTTTTCCTTGTGTTTTCCTTGTCTGATTATTATCCTTGCCACGACGAGCATGCAGCGTAGAGGAAGACAAGTGCTGACGAGCGGCAGCACCATACGAACCGACGTCGTCGCTGACGCTCACGCCCACGCAGAACCTCCTGACCAACTTCTCGGCGCTGACGTACAACGCGCATGCGATCCATCTCGACGCGGCGTGGGCGGGGCAGGAGGGCCATCCGGCGACGCTGGTCCACGGGCCGCTCTCGCTGGCGCTGGCGCTCGCATTCTTGAACAGCCTGGGGCAGAGGGTGAGGTGGTACGGGTACCGGAACCTGGCGCCGTTGTACTGCGGGCGGGAGATGAGCGTCTGTGTGAGGGACAGGGGCCGTGGGGAGGAGGGGAGGAAGTGGGATGTCTGGATCGAGGGGGAGGGCGGGATGAGCGTCAAGGGGAGTGCCGTCACTGTCGATGTGTAGAGTTGGTAGGTGAACTTGGCCATTTGGGACGGTCACGATTTTCGCCTGAACGGATTCTGGCCTGGATATTTTATCTACTACTAATGAAAGCTCTCCCGTGTCCGTTTCCGCAGCAGCACCATATGCCATCCATCCCACAATCCCCCCCCCCCCAGCATCCTTCACCTCGGTGATTGCGGCCTACCCATCAACTCCGCCACGTGCCGGGGACCGCCGACCGTGTTTTCCGCAGGCGTCTCGTGCATCTCGCTCGCCGGGACCTCCAGCACCACGGACAGGTGCTTCCGCTTCATCGCGTAGGCGTGGTGATGCGGCTGCTGCTCGTCGTGGTCGTCGTAGTTCATGCCCCTCGCAAACTCGGCCTCGCGGTGGGCCTCGCGCCTCTTGCGGAGGACGAGCCATACCACGAAGTAGGCCGTGGTGGCCACGAACGCGATGCCGCCGACGAGCGCGCCGACGATGATGCCCACGTCTGCCGACTCCGAGGGCGCGTCCGGGGGGTAGGACGACGCAGTGCTCGCGGGTGCAGAGCTTGCGGGCTCTGCGGCACTGGAGAGCGGCATCGACGACGACGACGGGCGGGGGGTGCGGTGGTTCGGGACGGGTGCGCCCGATGCCACGATCAGGGTTGTCGGGACCGCGATGTTGGGCGTGGGAGCGCTCGGCTCGGCGGAGAAGGTGTAGTATACCGCCGGAGGCAAGGAGTCGTCCGGGCTAGTTGCCGAGGCGGAGGCGGAGGCGGAGGCGTCGGCTCTGAGTCCGAGTTTGTGGATGAAAGAGGGCGCGTCAAGAGGCACGAGGGCGAGTGTCTCGTGGGCGGCGGTCAGGCCGAGAAGCAGCACTTGAAAGAGACGCATCGTGAAAGCGGATAGACGGTGAACTGCACGTCTTGGAGTGATGTTTTTGCCAGTTTGTTCCCGTCTTGGAGACGACTCGGTCTAAAAGTGAGCATTTTCGGGAAGACGACGGCCTTCTTCTTGTCATCCCTTGAATGCCCTCCCCCTCAGTGTCTCAGTTCCGGTGTCGAAACAACATGGGGAAAAGCGTGGTGTTGCAATTCCCTCTTTCCGTTCCTTGTGTTCTTGGCCATTACTGAGCAGGTATCCTTAATTTCGCTGTTTCTCGTGCATGTTTCGCGTGTATGTCATCTCATCCATGTGATACGCCACTATTAAGCCCTTCATATTATTTAAGTGCCTCGTCTGGAGATTCATCACCTCGACTCTGCCGCATCACCTCAGCTCTGCCGCGTTGTGGCGACTTCCAATCGGCGCGACGAACGGTGCTTCGTGTATCCGGTTGGGCGGTGCCTCGTTCCATCGTGATGGGCGTTGCGCACACGTGTCTGCTCTTGCCTCAAACCCTCGGTTCATGTGTGCTCCGGGTGGAAGAGCTTGCTGCTGCATCTCCCTGTCCCTTGGATCCTCGATTCCATTCCCAGTCGCTCCAGTCTCGCTTCTCAGCCGTTCCTGTCGTCTTCGACGAAGAACGAGCCACACGGTGAGGGACACGGCTATTGCGATGATGAGGACGCCGCCGACGACTCCTCCGACGATTGCTGCCGTGTTTTGGGCCCGCCCGGTCTCGCCTGCGATGGCCCTATCCGTGCGTCAGTATTTCTGATGTGATGGGGTCGAAGATGAGCCTACAGCATGCTGCCCATGGCATCATCGAATTGAGACGCAGCAGTTGGCGCGCTCGTAAACCCAGCGGGCCAGGCTACTGTCGTTGGCGCGTCCCTGGCCGCGATGTTCATATGTGACGGTGGATTCGATGTCTTTGGGCTTCGAGTCCTTGAATTGAGCCTCTTCAGCTGCGTCAGGATGAAACCTCCGTTTGCTGCGTCTTCAACATCAACAAGTGCGGGTGCCATTCGGCGACGGTCAGGAAGATTGATGGTATGCCCAGACCCGACTCGGAGCGTCTCGTGGAAAGCGGCCAGGGCCAGGAGTAGAATCGAGATTGAACGCATGCTTGCAATCTCACGAGGGTCTTTGGCAAGTCGCTCGTCACATGCATGTAACATCAGGTAATTGAAGACTATAGCGAGTCCAAATACGGAGACCACGGCTCGGCTACCTGCTTGTTATGGGAGTCTCATGTCGTTCCTCTGTGTCTCGCCACCGTTGGCAGAGCTTGCTCGCAGCATCATGCCACCGTGCAACCACCATCGAACTCTGCCTTGCTTCGTAGCACCCAAGCTCACCAGCGACGACTCCCAAGAAATAGCAGCCTCCCAGGGCCGTCAGCCAAGTCTACCAGGCAGATCACCAGCCACACACACACATATCCCCCCTCGTGCCCCTCAGCCCTGCGCAGGACTACTTTTGCATCCGACCGTGGACGCATCCTCGGAGACTTCCTGGATCATGTTCGCTGATGAACGTAAGTGGACAGGTTGATATTCGTGCCTGTATCGATGACTCGGGTGCGTGGCGTAGAGCTGGGGGCTGAGACGCGTCGATCTCGAAAAGCTGCGGCAGCTGCATGTTCTCGTCGGGCGAAGACCCCCCCGCTGCAGCTTTTGATCTTTTGTTTTTTTTTTTGCTTTCAGACGCCAACGTCGCGGCCTGCGTGGGCGATGGCGAGGGGGACTGGGCCGCCGGTATGTATCCCCCTCGTGTCGTTGCTGGGCGGCGCTCGGAAAGCAGACCGCCGAACCCTTGTCTTCGACCAACAGAGGACAGCCGACGACAACGACGGCCAATGAGACACATTACCCATCGCTCTTTAAAAGTACATAAGGTCGGAAACGTAATGAAAGCGGATGATTGGTTCTGGGAAATCAAAGATTGTGAACAGCAGGCAACGCCAGCTTTGCTATAAGGGGCGAGAGTCCTTTACAATCATTCAATCCTCAGTCCATGGCCGCGAAACGCATCAAGATAGTAGCGTCACCGTAGACAAAGCGCTCGCGCAAATTTCAGTTCAGTCGTAGTCCCCACGAAGCACCGATCGATAATCGCGTTCCTGCATCCCATCAGAGTCCAAAAGGGTCGACATGACATACTTGTGGGGTGGCGAAGGGTAAACTTGCCAGAGTAAGTGGTATGCAAACCTACCATCATGCTCTGGTAGTCGTAGTGATGACGTCTGACGACTTACTCGTAGGGAGTCCAACGGGGGGGTCTGACAACCCCGAAGGTGTTCGGCCCGAGCGACCGGGTATCGATACCCGCTTCTCGGGGCTAAAGTGCGGGTCGGTCTATCGGGGCGGACGATGCCCCACTCCGAGGCCGCCGGAGCCTTTTGCCCGACTGGTCCACCAACACGGCCAGACATAAAAAGAGGTGGTTTTCTCTGGAGTGAAATACTGATTTCTTGCATAACTCTGGGCAACCAACGGGTCATTGCGAAGCAAAGACCCTTTCGCATTAAACGTGATCAAACACTCTACTAACAATCAACAAAAACTGCATCGCTCTGGCTCCTACCAACGCCATTCAACGCCCCAATCGCCACTAAACAGATACTCCATGAAGCTTCAAGTACTATCCCCCCCTGTAATCCTCCCAGTTTCCATCGAATCAATGATCTGCCGGCATCTCATGAACCGCCGGAACTGGGCGCCGCTCTTCCTTGGCGGGAAGCTCATGTGTGTACTGCGGTGCTGGGGTGGCGCTTCTCCGAGGCTGCTGATGTGCGTTCGAATTCAAGTAGTCGTGGTGGCTCTGATACTGCTGTCGATCTTGCTGGTAGTATGGAAAGTGTTGTTGCTGGTTGGCAGGAGGCGCCATGTGAGACGAGGTTCCTCCGGGGGCGTCTATCGGGCTCCTCGACATGCTCGTCTTCCTCTGGTCCTGGGTATTCCTCCTCCTGCGCACGACGAGCCAAACGAGTGCCAGAATCGTGGCGCAGAACAGGGCGATACCCCCGACTACACCTCCTACTATGGGGCCTATCGGCGTTGCCGGATGGGGCTCGGCAGTTTGCGTCTGGCCCGCCTCGGAGGTTTTGGGGCCGTCGCCGGGTGAAGAGACCAAGCTTGTCGTGGCCCCTGACGTGGATGCGGTGGTCGCCGCGATGGTCCCCTCGGGCTGCATCCAGGTGATGCCGGTGCCAAGACTCGGGAAGAGGACATGGGAGCAGGCGTACATTGTCAGGGAGGTCTCGACGTCGACGACCTTTTGGAAGCGCATGCAATATGGCTTGTTGTTCACATCCGAGGCGGTGCTGCCAGTCCGCGGTCAACAAACGACGCAATCTAAAACGTATGGAGAAGCAAAAAGAAAAGGGGGGTGCGTACCAGCAGAGCGTTTCGGGACCCACGGAACCGCGACACTCGTGTGCCCCTCCATCGAAGCACGCGGCGATCGGTTTGTCTTCGCAGCCGAAAAAGGCTTCAGAAGTATGGCATATCTGGCTGACGCCGGCGCCACACTGGAAGTGGTACGGCGTGGCTGCTGTTCGGACATGAGGACGCGGAAATATAATGAGGGGCGGCGCTGTGGAATACATACTTGCGCTTGACGAGTACCAGGATCCGCACCCGTTGCCTGTGTCTTCTCGCCGAGGAAGCCCAACCTTTCTCAAGAGCAGATCCGGCGCCCGTGTCGGAACTGGAGATGTGCCAGTGCTGTCGAATAGAAACCCGGCAACAGCCGTGCTGCGCGGGGGCGCAAACGTCACAGCTGCCGATGGCCAACTGCTCACAGATGCGGTCAGTATCGACGAAGAGGTCATGGTGGCTGGTAGAAGAGCTATGGAACGAAGAGAAGAAAGTGGAAGAGGACATATGAAAGGGCCAGACTATATGAGTGTGTAGCTGGAGGTTCGGCTTCGTGGATCGTGTTCAGTCACATCTAAACCCGAATGCGTCCACTCGTTCAAAGGTTTCATCATCGTCCGCTTCAGCTTTCTTTGAAGGCTTCCGCCCCTCTCGTTGTTGATCAACCTGGGCACCTGAGCTCAGAAAAGATGCCCGTGGCACAGCCGAAATCTCAATGGACTCCCTTGCTGGTTCATGATGACAATTTCACAGGCTTCGTTACACTTGACCGCAGGTTTGCCCCCTTTCCCATCGATTATTACGGAGACAAAGACGGTAGAGGTAGCACGAGGCGTTGTTGACTGTGCGAATTGTTTGCCTCCCCAAATCAACCGTCTTGGGCGTAGAGATTGTCCATACCCGATTTGAGAAAATTCGACGGTCGAATTTGTGTAGTTTGCCACGTCGACCGGTTGGAGTTTACCGACGCCATCAGCTTGAGTGTCTTCGAAAGCAGAAGCAAGAGACTTTGTGTGAATTCATGTTTTGGAAAGAAGAGAAGCAAAACTGGAAGATGGGATCATGTTTTCGGGTTTGATTTTGAAAAGAAGTAAGATGCAAATCACCTCGTAGCCATAAACCAAGCACAACGAACGCGATGTGACGGTCCCGGCAACCCCCCCAAACTCCTATCAAACCATGTCCGCGCCAACTCCGCCCCAACATCCCAATAATGAGGTTTTCAGCCCAGCTCAGCTGGCTTGTTCGGGCTCCCAACGCTGTAACCGACGGGCGACTTGCAAACCATGCCATAATCCGTCTCCGACCTATAATGTGCCGGCGACATGGGCGACCCGCCCCGCGCCTGGCTCTGGTCCTTGAAAGCCTCGTCATTCGGCGTATGCTGGACGTCAGAGTGGCCGCCGTAGAAGCCGTGAAACGCCGACGACCAGTGCTGGCGGATCGACTCCCCGTGCCGCCTCACAATGAGCCACACGACGATGCACCCCGCGACGGCCAGGATGGCCATGGCGCCGAGAACGCCGCCCACAATCGACCCGACCTGCGGCGGATGATCGTTGGGGCTGCTCGGTTCCGGCACTGGCGAGGTTGTGGGCATCATGACCAGCGGGGGCGAGGATGTCGGCGCCGCCGCCGGCCCCGGTGTGCTGGACACTGATTCGGTCATCTGGGACGACGACACCTCAGTCTCGGTCCCCGATTCGGGCGCGGGTTGGTAGACGAGGTGTTCC
Source organism: Colletotrichum lindemuthianum (assembly GCA_001693025.2). Classification (NCBI taxonomy): domain Eukaryota; kingdom Fungi; phylum Ascomycota; class Sordariomycetes; order Glomerellales; family Glomerellaceae; genus Colletotrichum; species Colletotrichum lindemuthianum. The sequence continues at coordinate 151,946 of MASP02000142.1, read as the reverse complement.
GCGGTGTACATGGTCAGCGTCGGGGTGAAGCTGACGCCGGCCTCGCGGCATGTGAGAAGCGTCTTCTTGACGTCGCCCTCGACCCTCACAAACGTCTGGCATTCTGGCCTCATGCCGGAAACCGATTTACGACTGAGGGTGGGAGAGTCAGTCGTGCCACAATCATACCAAATCCTGGCTTCGCTCTTCACCCGACGTACCAGCAAATAGTCCCCGTTCCGATCTTCTTCCCAAACGCGCACTCTTGAGCGATGCCGGCAAAACACGTCGTGGCCGGGACGTCGTCGCAGCCGATATACCTGCCCGTTCCCTGACACTCGGACGCCACGTCGGGGCAGAGGCGACTATTCAGTCCTGGCAGAAACACACACGTCAGCCGTCGACCGCCTCCAATCTCGTCAAGTATCCAACGGGACATCCAACGGGACAGGACGTACTGATGTCGTTCGGATTTGTGTAGAAGCCGCACGTGTTGGAACCCATAGATTTGTTCTCCAACATCGAAATCTGCCGTCTGAGCTGTGGTGCCGCTGTCGGAGCCGGCGAGATGCCGTCATCGTCGAGGTCGAAGCGCTGTGCCGCGAGGGTCTGCCTCGGCAACTTGTTCCTCGCCCGGATTCTTTTCTTCTCCATAATGTCTGTCTGGCTGTTGGAAATGCTCGACGACCTACACGGGCGTGAATATGAGAAACCGCTGCTGCGAGGGTGGTACTCTTGCTCCCCGGTCTCAGTTCACTACGCGCGACCTCGCAACGGCACTGTCTTCGAATGATATAAGAACCGACAAAATGGCCAGGAAGTGAGGTGAAACGAGCGGTGAGAATCTGGGCAAGGTCCATATTTGAACAGGAGCACGTCCATCGTCTTTCAACTCTTGTTGCCTCTCCACGCCGGCCAGGCAAACAAGAGAACGAAACCCCCAAGGGAACAGTGATTGCGGCCTCTTCCCCCACCCACCGAGCTCGCTTTGTACAAAAGAGCCAGTCGAGGTACACAGGCCTTCTCAGCTGTTTCGACTCTTGGAAAAAGCCAGCGCCCAGAAGAAGACCAGATCGATCAAACGTCGTATTCTCCGAGTTTGGCTGTCCACGGTGGTTGACGTGCAGGAGGGCTGGGCTTCCCTTGCCTTCGAGAATAAGCTCAGCCGCACTTCTGGTTTGCTGGTTGTGGCCATCCCTTGCATGGGAAGTGGCAAACCTGCTTGTCGTGGTACAGCGATGGCTACAGAGGCATTTGAACCATGAGCTCGACGTTCGTGGTGTCGTCCCTGAAACGTGGTTCGTGATGAGTGAAGCTGTCGTGAGTCTCTCGAACGCGCTATGCCGTCGATTTACGAGTCCATACCGAGTGAGTAATATGACAATATCTACCATGTATTATGTATTACTGCACTACAATATCCATCCCCAATATCGTGATGTCCTCACGGACTCAAGTCAGACCTCTGCCTCACGCTGTGGAAATCGTCGTTGCCAAAGTGTCGAATGACAGGCGACTCCGGCATCAAGAAATCCTCCTCCCGCCTCCTGCCCCGATGTCCTCCCGCGTCCAGTTCGCACCCGGCGTGCTCCACGGGCTGGTCGGCCGGCAACTCCGTCGGCCCTGAAACCGCTGGCGGCTTTCTCGTCCTGACCCACACGACGAAGCAGACGACGAAACCCAGGATGACGAGACCGCCGATAACGCCGCCCACTATCACGGGCGTCTGCGCAGGAGTGGACGGTACATCGGACGTCGCCGCCGGTGTTGCGGTCGATGTGGACGTCGATAACGGCCCCGTCGTGCTGGTCATGCCAGACGTCGAGGCGTCGGAGACCGTCATGGACGACAGGTTGTTCGCCGTGAGTCCGGTGGTCTGGCCAGAGCTCCTCGTCTGGGGAAGGAGATACGCCGTCTCCTGGTAGAGGAAGACGTTCGTCTCGTGGCCCAGGGAAGTCGGTTCGCAGACGTACATTTTGAGCGCGATGGGGTTGTTACTCCTGGGCCCGATATAGGTGCGGCACACAGGAGTGGCGCCATCCTTCTCTTGGCTAACGAATAGTCAGCTCGATCGGTTTTGAAATTTAGAAGTTGATTCTTAGAAGTGCAAGTCGCCCGTACCAACATAGAGGATGTGCCGTTTCTGAGGGGTTTGCCACTGACGGACACGGATCGAAGACCTTCTTGACGACACATTCCGTGTAAACTGTTGTGTGGCACGCGAGAAGCCCCGGGAAGTTGGGCGAGGCGATGCCGCAGGTCGTTCCAAAGTCGCAAGAACGCGTCTTGATATCTGCGCGTCCCTGTGATTAGTATTCACATCTCAAAGAAATACGGAACGTCACCCTCTCATGGAAGAAACTGACCTGGATCTCCGGATGATGTGTAATATCCGCAGATACTTCTAGGCAGCGGCCCGACACCTAGAGACCGATCTGTTGATGGAGCGGCCGTGGTGAGCGAGGAGGAGGCCGTAGGGGAGGTGTTGAGGACGCTTGAGGTTGGACTCGGGATTGAACTCGAGGCTGCGCTTGAGGTTGGGCTTGGTGGTGGGCTCGGTGATGATGATGGTGATGGTGATGGTGATGAGGACGGTGACGATGACGATGGCTGTATCGATGTTGATGGCGATGGTGCCTTGCTCGATGACGGCTCGTCATCCTGTGTTGAGCTGGTCCGCGACGAAGACAGAGACGTCTGCGTTGACGGCGGATCATCCGTCGTCGTCATCCGAACGCATGGCAAGACACCGGCAACAATCAGTACTGCCGCGAGGATTCGCATGTTGAGGATACTTCGGACAACCGATGTGTCATGGGAACTCGTTCATTTACCGCAATAGTCCCGAGAGAATGGACGGAAGCATAGGAGCCATTCGGCAAAGGGCTGAAGAAAAGAAGCGGAAGGAGTTTTAATATCAGAGATCCAAATCCTGTTGTGTGTCAGTTCTTTGGGCAACACAAAATCACAATGGTTCATGGTTGGAACCTGTTTGTGGGCATGAAGCCCAAGCTTCGCAAATTTTTCGCTTAGACACCAGGACAAACATTCGACGATGGCCTCTGGTTTGGCGGTGCTCGTGGATTGCCTCCCTTGCGTCTCGACCTGACAAGTCGTGTACCCCAAGCGTCGACGATGTCGGACGAGCGAATCTCCCGCTCAGCTCGAAGGATAATATAATGGCGCACGGTCGAGGATGAGCATCCTGTAATATCATGCCATGTCACCATTCCATTCTCTAGCAGATTTGGTCCTGGCTCGTACAGCTTTGGAGGTCTTCATTCATCTTACCTGTTGACCTAGTTCGGGTCCATGACCGCCACCTCTCTGTTCTCTTGTAATTGTTTGTCCAGTCCGTGGGCCGTCATTACAGCAGACTCTTTTCCCTGTTTGCTTTGGGTGTTTCCGTGTCCAGTGGCAACGAGCAAATGAGCATGCTGGCCCTTTCGCGTCGAGCAACAGTCGTTCCAGTGCGGGTCGACGGCGCCCTTGAGCTCTTGCCTTATCACGGCTTCGTTTTTGACAGTCTTGTGGCTGGTAGTAGCGAAGCTGGCCACGTTCGGGTCCAGTCGCTCTACACGCCGTCGCCTTGGAGCCCAGTGGCCATGTTGAGCGAACAGCTGACGTTGTTAGACTTGTTCTAGTCTTCCCCAATCTGTCTTGGAAGTCGCAAGTGCGCCGAAAAGGCAGTGGTCTTCGGAATGCAGTCAACTGTGTGATGTGAACGGGTTGGTTGCAGGAGGCAATTCTCTGGCGAAAGAGGTGGTTGGCTCTACACGCCAAGAAAAAGTCACAGATCTGGAAAAGAGTTATTAGCAGCAGGCTGAATGGGTTGAATTACGTATGTGTTGGAAGAAGACACCATCATCGTTGACAGGTTTGTAGATCAGCTTTTTGCTCACCAGCTTGTTGGCCACATAGCTCCAATCTCCAGAACGTCTTGCCTTCCTCCAAGTGGTGGCTCTCGGCCGACTTTGTCGTCTGATTGGCCATTGCAGTAGGGAGTAGTGGTTTTGTGTATGGTTTTGTACAAGGCAGTTAGAGAATACGAATCTGGACACAAGTAGGATTCTGGGTTTGCGATGCATGACACCAGAAGGACAAAAAAGACTGGAATGTGCCATCCAGCGTCACGAATATCAGCAAAAGCGGAAAGTACAAATGGTGGAAAGACGTTGCTTCGGAAGGTGGCGGACAGTTGGCTGGTGGTATGTAGCACCGCCTCGTCGCTAACACCACCAGCCACAGCATCGTCGCGAACCACGACGACATGTCGTTGAACCGGTGCTGAGTGATGGCAGGTTTTGTGCCAGCAGAGCGTGCATAAGAGAATCATCCTTCAGTAGAAACTGCTTTCAAAATCGTGCTGCTTTGTCATTCCAATACGCCGGGATCATAAACCCCAAACATGTGCTGTCTATCCATCATGCATCACGAGGTTCTTCGCGCTAAACATCACACGTCCAACTCAACCCTGGAGATACAGCCTGCCCTCCCACGGTCTCAACACCCTCTTCTCCCCCTCTTGAGCGACCCTCTGCTTGACGTCGTCGTAGTTGCCCACCCGGATCTTCAACCCTTCGCCGGGAACGTCGACCTCCTGCTCCTCGCTCGTGAAGTTCAACGCAATCACGGCAGCCCTTCCGTCCCGCGACTTCCTGAACACAAACGTCTTCTCGTTGTCCTCGTCAAACAGCTCAAACGCGCCGTGCGTGAGCAGCTCGCCCTCCTCCTTGCGCAGCCTCAACATGGCCCTCCAAAAGTTGAGCACCGACTGGGGCTCCCTCTCCTGCTTGGCGACGTTGATCTCCGGGTACAGCTCGTGCACCCGCATCCACGCGCCGTCCTTGCTGTCCGTGAAGCCCGCGTACGGCGAGTCGTCCCACTGCATCGGCACGCGCGCGTTGTCCCTGCCCAGCTTGTTGATGCTGTCCATGACGTACTCGAGGAACTCGCTGCCCTCGCCGTGCTCGCGCCTAAAGTCGCTGTAGAAGTTGCGGCACTCAATGTCCTTGTAGTCCTCGATCGGCCACGACCGCGGCACGTTGACCATGCCGATCTCCTGGCCCTGGTACACGAACAGCGTGCCCGTCATGGCGCAGTTCATGAGCGAGAGCATCTTGGCCGACGGCTCGCGCCACGGCGGCGCGTCGCTCCCGAACCGCGACACGGAGCGGCCCTGGTCGTGGTTCTCGAGGAAGGCCGTCGTCCAGCCGTCGGTGCCCTCGACGAACTGCTGCCACTTGGCGACGACGCGCTTCATCTCGGGCAGCGTCCAGTCGACGGCGGTGTACTTGCAGATCTTGCCCTGGCCGAGGTCGACAATGTCGAACTGGAAGACCATGTCGAGCTGGCGGTCGCCGGCGCCGACGTAGCGCAGGACGTGCTGCGGGTCGGGCGTGTGCGGGAGCTCGCCGACGGTGACGGTGTCGTAGTGGTTGAGCACCTTTTGGTTCATCTCGCGGAGGAACTCGTGTATCCTGGGGCCGTTGCAGAAGATGTTGTAGGCGGGCTGCTCGTAGGCGTTCTTGTCGACGATGGGGGCGTCTTTCCACTCGACGCCCTTGCTGTACATGTTGACCGTGTCGACGCGGAAGCCGTCGACGCCCTTGTCGAGCCAGAAGCGCATGGCGCTCTCGTAGATGGCCTCGCGCGTCTCGGGGTTCTCCCAGTTCAGGTCGGGCTGCTCCACGGCGAAGAGGTGGAGGTAGTACTCGCCCGTCGCCTCGTCCCACTCCCAGGTGCTGCCGCTGAAGAAACTCCTCCAGTTCGTGGGGGGCAGGCGGGTGCCGTCCTCGGCGTAACGGGGCGGCTTCCAGATGTACCAGTCTCTCTTGGGGTTGGTCTTGGAGGACCTCGACTCCTTGAACCAGGCGTGCTGGTCGGACGTGTGGTTGACGACGAGGTCCAGGATGAGCTTCATGCCGCGCTGGTGGCACTCATCGATGAGAACTTCCATGTCTTGAACGGTGCCGTACGGGCGGTGGACGTCTTGGTAATCTGAGATGTCGTATCCCATGTCGACCTGGGGACTGGCGTACATGGGCGACACCCAGACGACGTCGACACCAAGGTCCTTTAGGTAGTCGACCTTGCTGATGATTCCGGGAACATCGCCCAGGCCGTCACCGTTTGAGTCCTTGAAACTGGCTGGGTAAATCTGGTATATGACGGCGTCCTTCCACCAGGCCCTGTCGCCCTTTTCGACGGTGACGGAGCCCATGCTGAAGACGGCGTGAGATGAAAAAGCGGTGCGAGATTTTGAAATGACAGCCGGCTGTGGTATAGAAGCAAGTACGCGTCGAGCTCGCTCAACACCGAACAGTGAGAAATAGTAAAAAAAAAAGAAAACGAGACTGCAATCCGATGGGTAATTATGTAGGCGCTGGGTGAGGTCCGGGATCTATGTCACGGAGCTTCGTTCGTCTTAAATAAATTCAACAGCTGTGCAGTCAGGCTAACCCCAGAGCTCCATAACCCCCCCCATGTCTCTCCGACAATACTTTAGCAGAGCCACCAGACCCGGAGCGGAAGCGGGATACGAAACGTCGGGTGTGGACCACGCTGCGGGATGATCGTCCGCTCGATTGCAGGCCGGTGCATGCAAGCGCCGAATGCGGTAATCCTGGACTGAAAATACCGTCAGTCTCCGTCGGCGTTGGCTGCCCGCTTGAATGCGAGTGCTGTTGTGGATGTCAATAGTAGTAGAGTCGCGTGGGTGTGCTGACGGGAGATCAGTCAGACAGATGGCAGTCTAGATCAAACCACAAGTCCAGGGCCTGCGGCGAACAATCACGCGAATAAAGCCCGTCAGCCAATGATGCGATCCGTCCCAAGGCGAATTCTCGCTGGAAAGCGTGGGGGAATATGTATCCAGCCGCCCACCCCACCCCCCATCCAACCACGGCGGCCCAAGGTCGCGGATGAAGCTGATATTCGGCATACTATGTACTGTGGTATGCAGATACGTGGGCGGGCATTCTCTCGCTGAATTGCTCATTTGCTGCGCTTCCAAAACACATGAGATGATCACCTCCAGAGACACGCCGCGAACCTTGGACCGAGAATAAGTGCTTAATCTTGCCATTTTGAGCTGTGACTATGCACATGGTAGGCTAGTGGCTGTAGCGCCCACAAACCACATCCACGACATCGTGTGTGTGCAGACAACCTCAACTTCGGACTCCATATGTATCCGTACACAAACAGGCGAGAAAGCGAGAAAGCGAGAATACGCATCGATCCACTCTTCGCACCACGTATGTATGTACTTCAAGTGCACATACCACGCCCCGGGATGCTGTCACGGCCACTGGGTCGAAAGTTCGTTGCAACTTGCGTTACTCCCTACATAATTAGTAGGTACCGTCTACTGAGGCGGAGTTTCTCCGACGACATGCACGTCATAGACTCACCTACTACCCGACTTGACTCGACGCAATTCAGCGAGCAAACCCAATACTCCGATTGGTAAAAGTCGTCCCGTCCACCGCGCTTCTCATCCGACCTTGCGACGGTCGACGTCTCGTCTCCAGCGCGCCGGTGCAAGGCATCTACTTGCTCGCGCCGGCAGAGACTTCGTTGTGCGTACGTAGTACTGCACAACTTCTGCCTTGCCAAAGCTTTCTCGCCACATTCTCCTACTTGTAGACTTGGACCAAGAAACGAACGTTATCGTGGACTCGCAACCATTGCTGCGTGTGTGCGGTTATAACCATGCCGGTAATACTGCTGCAAGTGTGGTGAGTTGTCAGCTCCGTCCTTCTCGGTCGAATCCCCGGCTGAACCCTGCTTCGTGCCCCAGACCCAGACCCGGACCCAGGATGCTTCCCAAGCTCTTGGAGCGCGCGGGGTTAATTTCTGCAAATTGCGCCTTTCCTCTCTTTGCTTGCGGGGTAAAGGCGTCCGCCAGCTAACCATGGTATTGTTGTCGAATGTGCCGAGTGCTCATTCATGGATATCTCCATCGAGTTGCAAGTCAAACAGTTGACTTTGTGTAGCGGCAGCAGCACAACTCACCGTCCTCTGTGTGGTGGACTCCTCTTCGAAATCTTCGAAGCATTCTTCCAAGCATTCTGGTCACCCGGGGCCCCGTTACCTGAAAGCTGATGACAAGTCTGGGTCATTACGTGCCATTTTGTGCCATGTCTATCCTATCGTACCTAAACTACAGACGTCGAAAGAGATGCAGACGCAGACGCTTTTTGTGTGATTCACGCCACTGAACGAAAAATTGGCCATCCAACCTGCTCGCCTCCCGTACTCCGAGGTTCAATGTCGAGGACCGCGCGGGACCTCTAGTCTTCATCGTCATCTGCCATGCTGGTATCTGCTGCCGGCCGAGCTTCGTCACCGTCCTCGTCATCCGAGTGCCCGCCCGCGCCATTCTTGCTGGGTCCCTCGTCGTCCTCGTCTTCCTCGTCGCTCTCAATGACTCTGCCCCTTCGGGATCGTGAACCCTGCTGTCGCCGACTGACACCGCCATCGTCATCGTCATCGTCGTCCTCTTTGCCGTCGACCACCATCCGGTCTTCGTCATCCCCGCCTTTGTCTTCAATCTCCGACAGAGGAGAGCTGGCCTTCTCCATGGCCCGCTCGGCCCGCTCGAGTGCGTCTTCGTCACCGTCGTCGTCGCTGCTGTCCACCACAATCTCCGCAGACTTGTACTTGGAGTTAGCCGTGGTCTCCTTCGTGAGACGACGCTTCTTCTTCGTGGGCCGTTCTTCGCCAGAGTCTTCACCGTCCGTATCCGCCTTCTTCTTGCGTGATCCCTTCTTCGGCCGGCCCTCACCGTCGCCTCTGGCTGACACCTTCTTCTTGCGTTTGACCTTCTCGCCCGTCTCCTCGTCCGTCGTCATCTCCGCTGCTTGCCGCTCTTTCTCTTCTTGTGCACGCCGCTCGGCGATCTCTCTGTCCTTCGCCGCGATCGCCTCACGCTCCCTGCGGATGATGTCTTGCCTCTCGCGTTCCTTCTCCAGCGCCTTTTGACGCTCCTCTTCGCGTCTGCGCAGTTCCACCTGGCGCTGGTCGAGGGCCGCCTGAAGCTTCTCCTTGTTCTTTTCCTCGTACTCTTTTTGACTCGTCATGGCTCTTTCGAGCTGCTTGCGTTGCGTGTTGCGAGCCATGTTTGCACGTTGCTCAACGTCATGCTTGGGGTACGGAGTCTGCGGGTGGCCTGCTATCTCGTCGAGCGCGGAAATCGCAGACTCGAGACCGGCAGCCGCGTCCTGGAGTTGTGAGAGAGTGCGCTGGTTTTCGTTCAGTGCGTAGACTGTTGTTGCCATCTGGATCTGAACGAATGCAACATTAAACTTGTAGTGCACCTGTTCTGGAGCTGCCTCGAGAGCCTGGAGAAATCGTTAGTCGCATGCTTTGTCTCCAGCTGCTGCAGTAAGTACAGGGTGCATACCTTCTTGGCAAACTCGAGCGAGTGTCGGTAGGCTTCCAAGTCTCGCTCGGAGCGGCCCTTATTGAGCCACGTGCGACCCAAGCAGGCCAGGATGACCGGGTCGTTGGCCTTGCCGTCTTTTGATAGCGCGGTTTCGTAGTTCTCGATGGCCTTGCTCCATTGCCTCAGCTCAGCATAGATGTGCCCGAGGTTGACAAAGACGTGGGAGTCCCTGATCGTGTCCTTGATCTTGACGAAAATACCAAGCGCAGTCTTGTAGTCCTTCTTGTCCTCCACCAAGGCGATGGCAATGCCCTGGGCAGCGTAGGCGTTCTTGGGATCCAAAGAGAGGGCCTTTTCGAAAAACTCAACTGCCTTGCTGTACGTATTACTTCGCTTGGACTTGTCGCTGTCCGATTCGCGTCTCATCTCACGAGCTTGGTGCAGGTAGAGGTTGCCCATGCCGACCAGGGCATACCGGTCGTGCTTGTCGTAGTTCTGCAGCGTGTGCTTGTAGTGACGGAACTCGTGATCCTCGGCAATGTTACTTGGCCGCTTTCGCGAATGCACCTTGCCCATGTACCAACCATAGAGGGCCCGCACTTCGAGATCCTGCGGGTTTTCTTGGTACAGCTTCGCCACGGAATCCGGTCCCTCCTTGTTGGGGCTCTTCCTGAGCTTGATGTAAGCCAGTCTCGTACGGGCGTCGGTGTAGTCATCGTGGCGCTTGAGCAAGCCTTCATAGACCTCAACGGCCTCGTCAAGAAGACCGCGAGACTCGTAGCTTCGGCCCAGGTTGAAGCTGATGGTGGTCACAAGGGCGTCAGTGTCGACTTCGGAGTCCTTCTCGCCAATCTTCATGCAAGCACCCAGAGCAGCCTCGAACATCTCACTGGCCAGCTCATGCTTCTCCGCCTGGGAGTAGAAGCAGCCGATGTTGTTGAGAAGTTGTGGCGGGAGGAACTTGCGCAGAGCAGCGCGCTTTTCGGCTTCGTCTTCGAGGTCCGTCGGGTGGTCTTCGTCAGGAATCTGGTCGAGTTCCAGCTGCTCCACTTGGAGAAGACACTGTTGGGCCTTTTCGGGCATGTCGATCTCGTACAAGCGAGCGAGGTTGAGAAGAACAGCGGCGTCCGGTAAAAGATTCTTCTTGGGGTCCCTCCAGGCACCGCGTACTCCCTCCAGCAGGCCAATCGCCTTCTTCATCTCGGCAGTCTTGTCCTCCTTGCCGTCCGAGTCCTGGTTGGCAAACACCTCCTCCGCGTACAGAGTTCCGAGCAAGATCATGGCCTCGTGGTTCTTGGACAGCTGAATGATCTTCTCTAACCGCAGCTTCGCTTCGCCCAAATCGCCCCTGAGCACCGCGAGCTGAGCCGCTCCAAACTTGGCTGGCAGGTAGCCGCGCTCCGAGCCACCACGTGCGTCATCAGCTCTGCGGTAGAAATCGCCTGCGCGGTCTGGCTCGTCGGAATAGTGCTCCTTTCGGGCCAGGAGGTACCAGCCGTCACTGGCAATCGCATTAACATCGGTGTATTGGATCGCCTTGTGCGCAAGGGTGTCGACTGTGGCGAGCTGTTTGCGGGATAGGAAGTAGCTTGCGAATGTTGAGCACGTAAGCGGCATGTTCTTGTCGAGCTTGAATGACTTTTGCGTGTATTCCGTCATGGCCTTCTTGTACAATCGCAGGAACTCGGGGCTGTTCGTAGGGATGTGGCCGCTCGCGTCGAGGAAGTAAAGACCGATAAGGACGTTGGCGACCTTGTTCTCCGGGTTGATCTCGAGGCACCTATCCCAGGCCTGCTTCGCATCGTCCTTGAAGCCCAGCTGCCAGAAGCAACAGCCAATGCCGATCCGGGGGTCAGGATCCACGAAGTCGGGCATCTTCTGGAGTACTTCTTGGTAACATGCAAGCGACTCGGGGTACTTTCCGAGCGAGAAAAACGTTCTCGCCTTGCCCATTACCGCCAGCATGTTCTTGCCTCCTGATACCCGAATTGCGTCCTCGAAGGCCTTGAGGGCTGATCGGAGGAGGTCGGCCCTCTCGTTGTCGACTTGGCCGGGACCTGTCGCCTTGGGTGTTTGCAGCGAGGCTCGGAGCAACTGAAGGACCCCGCGAGCCAAGAAAAGTGGCGGGTAGGCCGGGTTAATACGCGACGCATCGTTGAGGGTAGTCGTGGCCTGTTGAAGATAAAACTCCTTCGTCTTGGCCTCGGAGGCCAGCTCGCCATCGGGCGGCAAACGCGGTGCTTCACGACTCTTCCATAGATACATCCAGCAGAGGCAGCCAATCATACTCAGCTTCTCTCTGGGGTTGTTGTCGCGCATCGCGTTTCCACCACGAACCAGCATTTCGATGGCATGGTCAATCTTCTTCTGCTTCGCGTAGGCCAGTGACACCGTCATCCAGTACGTGCGAGCGGCGCGCTCATTTTCGAAGAGGGTGCAAAGCTCGGTTGGGTCGTCGAACAGCTCGAGCAGATCGATCTCAACGGCTTCGTCATCAGCCTCACCCTGGACTGGCACGTCGATGGCGGCTGGGATGTCTGAGAATCGTTTGCTGACTGGCACAGCCGATGCGCCGTTGGCGCCATTCGTGGCGCCGTTTCGGAGGGCTGACATTTTGACGGGTATGAGGCTATGACATGCCTAAGTTGTGTTGTGATGATGGTAGAGTAGACTTGGTTCGAAATTTGGGAATGAGGCTGAGGGAAGGAAGGCACGATTTGGTACGGATACTCTGTAGCGAACTGCTGGTCGCGTTGGCCTTGCACAACCTTCCAGATTCATGTGGGTCCGTACCTTATAAGTAGAAAGTGAGGTGGGTCTGGAGCTGATGATCAGGGCTGTTCGTGTGTTGTGATTGGTTCAATCATATGAAGGTAGTGAGTACCTCCTGTTGGGAAACTGAGTACTGACGAACACGAGTATCCAGGACTTCTAGGCTCACTTACACTCTTTCCAGGCGGGTCTCTATATGCTCACTCACCCTTGGTAGTGAGGAAGGCAAGTTAAAGATGAAGGAAACACCGCAGTGATGATTCGTTCGTCTAAAGAAATTCTACATACAAACACTGAGTAAATAACTATTAATTGATAAATGTAAAAATGTACTGGTATCAGCAGCCTCTCTTCCAAACCAGGAACTAGGAAGGAGCACTGCAGTTGTGAGTGCCTGCCTCATACCAACCTACCTGACTGCTCAATTATATGACTGGTCTATTATACTCTGCTTTTCATCATCAAAATGTTCTTCGAGGCTTCCTCTTCCCAAACCCGAGGCTGAGTAAGGTACCGTCACATGGAGTAGCCCTTACCAGTTTGACAGGTTTCTCTGATCGAATCATTGCACCACCAGGCCCGATGATGATGTAAAGAGACATCATGCCGGCTATACCAGAGTTTGTTTTAATGTCCTCTGGATCAAGACATGGAGATCAATTGGTTCGCCGACAGGAAGAACCGACCGCGCCCTTGCCCCCAATCTCGCCAGGCTCAGGATCACGCTGTTCAGGATGGAGATGCCTTACCGAAGGTCAACAGGCCGGTATTCTCGTTTGCATCTCTGTGGTTTTCGCCGTTCTAGCCTTCGCGCTTTGGTTCTTCCTGCGGTCCAAGAAGAAGAAAGAGGAATGGATTGGTGGAGACTTGGTCTTGGTTCGTCGCCCTCGGAAACAGCCCAGCCGAAGCAATTCGGTGGTCACTCAGCCATCAGTTCTTTTCAGACACTACGGCTTTCCAGCCGTGCAAGAGCCTCCTCAGTTCGCTCTACCGAGGATTCTGAATATTCCACCTCCTCCGCCTCCGCCAGTTCCAGTACTGCTTCCAGCACCTTTTCCCGCTCCATACCCAATGCCGTACCCGGCGCCATTGCCTCCGCCTCAGCCCATATATCCCATCGCCTACCAGACATACCCGTACGAATACCCTGCTCGACACGCTCCGCAGAGACATGGAAGCAGTACTGCGCCGGAATTTCCTACCAGTCCCCGTGACAGAGGACCATCGTGGCAGCCGCCTCGCCAGTCAAGGCACGTCCCCCGTCATCCACAGCACGGGAACCCCGCTTGGCCATACCCGAATCCCTATCAACAGCCTCCTCCGCAGTCACCCAGAAGGAAGCCATCGCTTGGCCGCAGAGTCCTACGCATCTTCAATACTCCAGTAGGAAGAGCTTCGACAATTGCGAGCTCTGACTCTGGGTCCCTCCGTGCCCCCTCATTCCACGACAGCTATACTTCCAGGGTATCGGTGGCTTCTATCAGCACTCCTCCCTCTCTCGAGACTGCAAATGTCCAGCAATTCGAAGCCAGCAATCTCGTTTCACCTGCCCTGGCGACCGTCCACAGCGATGATTACATGCTTTCGACAGACCGCCCCGACGACCAACCTCAGCCGCGCGATTCGGAGCCGGCCAACGTCCGCTTGGAGATACGGCAGAGCCAGCCCGAAGGCAAGGGCAAAGCTAAAAGAGAAGGGCTGCAGGAAAACAGAGGAGCAGTCAGAGGCCATCGCCGTGGCAAGAGTGTCGAGGCTGAGGGGAAAACCAAACACGAGTCCCTTGACAAGAAGCCACTTCGCAGGTACGGAAAGACGGTCTAGGGGACACGAACAACTTTGCTGACAGCTTCAGCGTACTAAAAAAGCCAACAGGCGATGGTAGTCCAGTCAATGTGAGGATCTCTCAAGCCACCAGCCTTGTGCCTGAGATCTCAAGGTGATACTACTTCACCACGGAGAAGTGACCGCACATGCTGACAGCTCTACAGAGACGAGAGTCCGAATGTCAAGGCCCGGACCACATCATCAATGGATGCTCATAGAAGCCCACGCAGTGAGCCTCGGTAGGCAAGCATGACGGGGACGACTGGCGTGACCTGACTGACACGTTGATCAGCAGCGAGACTCATCACGGCAACATGAGACTGCAGAAGCCTCAAGTCGACGGAGCACATGCGTCGAGATCCAGCAAGCCAGAGCCTTTCGAGTCCAGTCTTCGCGCTGTTGAGCTCATAAAAGAGACAACAACCGTCGACCCTGATCTGGGAAAATCTGGCCAGCAGCAAAGAGGACGTCAGAAGGGAATACAGCAAGACAGCCGAAGCAAAACCCAGCATTACAGGTATGTCCCGTTGCAAGGTTATCGAACGGGGGCTGATAATAATGTACTCAGCAATTTCCATGCAACTGAGAGAAGCAATGCAGAGGAGCTGGACGACAGCCCACCTCCATCTCCGTTGAGACCAATCCACCAGGGAGGGGGCAAGTACGCACCTGAGCAGCTCGAGATCAAGCGACCCAAAAAACCCTAGTGGGAGTAAGAGGATTTGGGATGCGGAGCTGATGAGAGCTGGAGGTATATCTGTGGATGATGGATGAAGAAAAGAGGCTCCCAAGGCAAGGGATTCTCAATCAAGATATGGAGTAGATGGAAGAGGATAGCAAAACGGCATTAGACCCTGCATGGTAGTTCAGAGAAAATAAAGCCAGGGTAGCCCCCAACAGAGCAATGAAATTTTCATTGAAAGCACTTCCAGACCATGCCAACAACACTTCCCTTGCTTCTTCTGCTTCTCTCTGGTGTGTTCATGCTAATTAGTTGATTCACATTTCACTTGACAGCCGAAATGTGCATGTTGCAAAGCATTTTTAGCTGACGGGATACATGTGCATGGCAGGTGCTAAAGCAGGGGTATGTTGGGCAGAAAGTAGTTGTGTCACCCCAGCCTGTGCACCTTGGAATGACAGTCGGTGTGGGGACCCTTTCCGGGTGCGTAAAATGGTAGAAGCACTGCCCTGGAGACTGGACATGGAGCAGGGGCTGGAGGTGGCATCGTCATTGCCTGGGCCTCCGGTACTTTACCCAGAGGTACAATACCTCTACACTTCCCATGGTAACTGATGGCGCCTGGAGCTTACCTACCTAGGCATCTTACGTACCTTGCCTAGGTACCTGCTAGGTAGTCCAACCTTTCTCTCTCCCAGTCCCAGTCCCGATCGCTCCTTCCTTCCCACGCCTGACCAAGCCTTCTTGAGTCCGTACCTTACCTTACCTACTTGCCTTACCTACCTACCTTACCTCACCTTGCTCAACCAGACCCAACATCCAGAGCAATCCAGGGACTATTTTGATTTTTCCACCACCACTGAACTGCCATATTTCTCCTCGACTGACCGTTGTAGTGCTGACCACCCAAGTGCTCCTTGTCGCATGCCAACAACCGCCTCTGCACCCCTCCCCCACTACTCCCGGCTGAGCTGCGCATCCCCTCGGCGCGCCGCCTGACTGAGACTGCAAACCATCCTGCGCGCAATTGAAAACCAGCCTGTGGCTTTATTCGCCGCTCTTTTGCTCAATTCACAAGCTGCAAGATGTGGAACAACGAGGACAACAATCCCTATGGGACCAGCTTCGACCACCGTCGGGATAGCCTGACTTCCTCTTCAGCCAACCCATCTTCTCCTACCTCTCGTGAGTGTATCCCCAGAAGCTTCATCCTCAGAACAAGCCAGAAGCCCCCAGAAAATCTGCCAGGATGATGGAAGATATTCCCTTGGACGAATCTTCGGACAGTGCTGACGGCGACTGGGAAGCTCTAGACCGTTTCGACCTTCCGCAGACCCCGTCTACCACGAGCGACGAGAATCGCGGCCGCGCCCACGAAGACAGCGAAGCCGAGAGCAGCGACAACGAGCCTATTGCTAGAGACAGAGGCGATCTTGTCCCCCGCCCCAAGCCCGGCGGCTACGAGAGCCGCGTCGAGCAGATCCTCTACGAGAACCCGCAGATGCCTATCCTCATTACTGATGCGGGAAAGAGCGCCGAGAGTGGTGGACGGTACATTGTCTACACCATTCGGACCGGAGTAGGTAGCATGGCTGGTACTCGAGCGGCCCGTTACTAACAGCGCGCAGAATCTCGAAGTCCGCCGTCGATACTCGGAATTCGCTTCCTTGCGCGAAGCGCTTACTCGCCTTCACCCGACCCTGATCATTCCTCCGATCCCCGAGAAGCACACAATGGCCGACTACGCCGCGAACCCGACGAATGCGAAGCAAGACCAGCAAATCATTGACTTGCGCAAGCGCATGCTTGCCGTCTTCCTGAACCGTTGCCGGCGCATGGAGGAGGTCCGAGTTGATGGTGTTTGGTGGCGATTCCTGGACCCCAATGCTAGCTGGGTAAGCTTGACAATGCGCCAACTTGGAGAAAATGCTGACGACTTGACAGAGTGAGGTCCTGCATTCCCACCCGGTGTCCTCGATCCCCAAGTCCGTTCTGAAGGCGCCTCCTTTGGACCCCGCGAACCCCACCCCTGCCCACAGCTTCCTCCCCGTGCCCACTGCCTCGGCCAAGCTGAAGACGACTGGCGGCCCCGGGGTCGACCCCAACGCGATCGCCGGCACGGGCTCCCATGTGTTCGGACGCTTCCCGCCCGACAGCCACAACCTCAGCGAGCAAGAACTCGACCCGTACTTCATCACTTACGAAGCTTCGATCAAGGAGCTGGAGGGACTCTTGAGTGGATCCATGGAGAAGGTCAACCGACGTACGCTCAGTCACTTGTCGGCCATGGCTGTGGACCTCTGCGAACTGGGCTCCAAGTACAACGCGTTCGCACTCTCAGAACAGGCACCTTCACTTGGACCCGCCCTCGAAAGAGTCGGGCAGGCAGCAGACTCTTCTTACATAGCAACCGAAGAGCTTTCGGGATCCCTAGGCGCCAGTTTTGCTGAGCCCATGCGCGAGAACGCGCAGTTCGCCAGCGTCGTCCGGAGTGTGCTCAAGTACAGAGTGCTGAAGCGGGTGCAGCAAGAGCAAACCAGCGACGAGCTGAACAAGAAGATTGCTCTCCTCGACCAGCTGGAGCGCAGTGAGCAGGAAGCAAAGCGTATCGAGCATTACCTCAGCAGCAGCCAGCAGATTACGCCCCCGCCCAAGCGGTCAACCAGTCTTAGAGAGACGGGAAACTCGCATCACCAGCGCGAGGGGAGCGCAGAGGACACCGCGTCGATTGACTCAGACTTTCCTCCTACTCACGGCGAGCCCGCACCGTCAGCGAGCCAGGGTGTTCCGCAGCGAAGCAACTCCACGCCTGGCCATAAGAAGGCGGCGAGCAGTAACTCGATCACGAACAAGATTTTCGGACCGATTCGTCACGCTATCCAAGGAGTAGCGGACGTCGACCCGGAGAGAACGCGCCGTGACACGATTGGAAAGACCCGGGAGAGCATTGAGCAGCTTGAGCAGGCGAAGGTGGTCTCCGAGCACGATGTCAAGGAGGCCAGCGCCAGCATCCTGAAGGACCTGAAGAGGTTCCAGGGCGAAAAGGAAGAGGATCTGCGCCGTTACATGGTAGGTCTCGAGATGCTAGTGTCGAGAACTGGGCTAACACGCAACAGCTGGCGTACGCGAAGAGCCAGATTGAGTGGGCCAAGAAGAACAAGGAGACTTGGGAAGATGCCAAGGCCGAGGTCAACAAGATTGACGAGAACTAAGGGTTGTCAAAGAGAGTGCTTTCAGAAACCGACTTGCGTGTGCGTGCGGATATCAGAGCAGCCGGGCCCAGAGGCCATCAGTTTGCTCACATAATATGACGAGGCGTTGAGTCTTCAGGCTTGGTTGAGGTTGGGTCGTCACTTGACGAACGACGATGGTCACTTGGCGTTTACGAGGGCATGCCATCCGTAAAAGCCATTGAATAGCCGACGAATAATCAGATCATTTCAAACAATGCGTCTACTGCTGGTGACTTTGGTGTCAATCACTGTACTCGGTGTAAGCTACCGCTCGGGGCCATCGACAGCGAAACGGGCAGACGATCAATTTACGGCCATCGCCGCTGCCTAGCAGCGATGACGCCATGATGAAGACGAAAGCTTAATCGAAGTGTAAACCCAGCCATTTGTAGGTAGCAAGCGATTGGCCTCAGCGAGGTTACAGTTGAGTCGGGTGCCTAGTTACTCGTTGAGAGTGTGCGACTCACTACTTTGAGCAGTTGAAACACCGTGAGGACACACTTCCGGCAGCCCCATTGGGGCCAGCTGCCAAAACAAATCATGGACAAATAATGTGTTGACAAGCCACCTTAAAAGCTTGAATTGCGAGCACCTTCCTCCCACCACTGGGGAACCCCATTAATGATACAGGAGGCCAACCCCGCGGGTCTTATCGATAAAAGATAAGCGGCCGATAAAGCTCCGAGACTTTTCGTCGCAAGGCTAAGCCGAAGCAACCTGTGCTTTCTCCTTTGCGCAACACGACACACAAGATGGACGGCGTACAGGGTCCGCCTCCCGAGGGCCCAATTGCCTCGATCGCCGAGCCCGGCATCAAGGCCGAGAGTCAACTGCTCTTCGATCTGCGCCGAGAGGTCGCTACGCTTTTGCATCGCAACCAGACGAGCTTCCCCGGCGCGCAGCCCGTCAGCTTCGCGCGCAAGCACCTGGACGAGCTACGTCACAAAGAGTAAGTCCACGCGACGCCGTGCAGCCATCCCGCCATGGTACGGGGCAGCAAGGACACCAAGAAGGGCGGCCATGAAATGTGCTGACTCCGGGACGCGACAGTTACTACGTGTGCGAAAAGTCGGACGGAATACGATACCTCCTATACCTGACCGAGGACGATGGCCGCGAGATCCACTACCTCATCGACCGCAAGAACGACTACTGGTTCATCAAGAACAGCAGCTTCCATTTCCCACGAAAGGACGACCTGACGAAATTCCACACGCGCACGCTGATTGACGGCGAGCTGGTCATGGACGATGTCGGCAAGGGGCAGAAAGAGCCGCGGTTTCTCGTCTTTGACTGCCTCGTCCTCGACGGCCAGGACCTCATGTCGCGCACGCTCGACAAGCGGCTCGCGTACTTCAACGAGAACATTTACAAACCGTACCGCGACCTGTTCAAGCAGTACCCCGAGGAGAAGGGCTTCCAGCCGTTCTGGGTGGAGATGAAGTCGATGCAGCTGAGCTACGGCATCGAGATGATGTTCCGCGAGATCTTGCCGAAACTGCGACACGGCAACGACGGGCTCATTTTCACGTGCGTGTCGTCCGAGTACAAGCACGGCACCGACCCGCACATTCTGAAGTGGAAGCCGCCCGAAGAGAACACGGTCGACTGCCGGCTGCGGCTGGAGTTTCCCAAGGTGCAGCCGGACCCGGTTTTTGACGACTTTGCGGAACCGTACGTCGACTACGAAAGCGTGCCGCACTCGGAACTGTGGAGCTTCTTGGGCGACGGGCGGTATCAGTACTTTGCGGATGTGCACATCACCGAGGACGAGTGGGAGACGCTCAAGGGGTTGGGGGACCCGCTGGTGGACCGCATCGTCGAGTGTCACAAGGACGACCAGGGCAGGTGGCGCATCATCAGGTTCCGTGACGATAAGCCCGAGGCGAACCACATTTCCACCATCAAAAGCGTCATGGAGAGCATAGAGGACCGCGTCACGGAAAAGGACCTGTCCGAGGCGGCCAAGAGCATCAAGGACAACTGGAAATTGCGCAAGCGATAGTTGTTGTGAGGGTGTTGGCGGGAGAGTGAGGAGTTTGGTCGTCCTTTACAATTATTTGTCGAGTCTAATTAAAGGCACGCGTGTACGATGGGGTTTTGTAGGTGTGCGATTCGCATGGTCATCGGCGTTGCAGTCTCAGGATAGCAGGCATACCGGGGATTCTTCTTTGGGCGAGAAATGGGATTCACGGGCTTCGCTTCAGGTAGTTTAGCCATTTGTTCCGGCCGCCAGTCAGGGTCTGTTATTGCGAATTCAACAAAACAGAAGTTATGTGTTGTCTAGAAACGGCCGATACTGCTGTGATGCAGAGGCGCCGAAACAAAGCCTTTGCGCAAATCCGTACGATATTCACATGCAAGATGGAACCAGGGAGTGTCGCGCAAACCACGAGCCATATCAGCACAGCGTGGCCAAACAACGCCAGCCACAGCAAGCCAAGGGGGGAACGAACGCATGCCTCGCGTGGTGGTGTCGACTCGGGTCTCATATTTAGGCTCGGCAGGGTCTTGGCTGTCATTTTCCCCGAGAGATCAGGGAGATATGGAAGGTAGGCTCGGTCCAGTAAAAGTACACAACATTTTGGGGGCAGACTGAAAAAACCAGAGATTCGTTCGTGGTGTTCTGCATGTGAGTGAGGTGATGATAGGTACGGACGGACATCCGCTTGCCTGACCAGGCTTGGAAGGCCAGCACTGACAGATTGGGCACCTTACCTCGCTAAATATGCGCTTGCCAAACATGAGCACTGCAGATCACCCTGCTGTCTGTCTACCTGCCATTTCGCATCAAGACGCCATGGCGAGTGCGTTTATCGCCGTTTCGGGGAAAGCTGGAAATAGGTACTTTCCTACCTTTCTGCGCAGAGGTTGTGCGCAGCTACCTACCACTAATTACCAGCCTGTCCTCATCGAACTAAATAAACTAAGCAAGCCCAAGACGCTCTCGCTCGCTTGACCTCATCGCAAGGCGTGAAAAAGCTAAAGTGCTCCAGGCTCCTTCCCAGCGCCCGGTACTGTAAGGGCAGCTCTATCCTACCCCGCCGGGCACGCCCAGAAGGTAAACTAGGTCAAGTCCAGTGCCTCGAGGCAGAGGTAAGTAAGGCACGGGCGACCTGGAAGACGTCACAAAACGCGCGCCCCGAAATCTCCCTCCCACACTGCGACATCTTAGGCCCTCGACTCAACGTCTGGCCTTTTCAAGGGAGGCACGGAATAGACAAAATCTCGCATCCAATCCAGTTTTCCCCCTGCTTTTATAATATCTGGGGTCTTTGATTTTTTGGATTTGCAACACATCGCATCGTGATAGCCTCAATTGGCACCATTATAAACCATCCCGTTACCTTTTCGAAGCTCGTTAGGGCTTCAACCAAGCATAGGCATGATCCTCGGCCCGGTGTCGTTGATCGACTGTGCGGTCTTTGTCGTATTCCTCATACCACAGCTTCTCTGGAGACTGAGTTTGTTTCAACTCTTGAGAGTCGCCGCATCGGCGTTGCCAGTGGTTTGCGTCTCGATCCCGCTTCGCATGTTGTTGGAGCGGGTTCTCATGCCATACGACAGGCGATCGCCATTCGTACAACGGGCCACGCTGTTCGAAGACTTTGTTATACGTTGCGTGCGATGGGCCTTTGCTAACCTGGATCCCAATGTCGGCCGAATCTTCTTTTCCAAGTACATTTCGATTCCATTCTTGCGGTTTCGCATGGCTAGACATGGATACTTCAGGCCTCCTGTAAGCTGGCGCGAGGTCGCGGAAGATGTAAGTGCATGTGTCCTGGACGTCAGTCATCTTTGCACTTGGCTCACCTGCCGTAGGGACCGAGGGGACACAAAGGCATCTGGATCGAGAAGGACGCTTGCAGGAACCCCGACATCGTCATCTACTATGCACATGGCGGCGGTTTCGCTATGGGGTCCTCATACTTTTACCTCGAGTTTCTGCTGTCGTGGCACGCTCTGCTGGCCCAACACTACGATAACCCTGCAATCTTCGCGCTCGAATACACTTTGGTTCCTGACGAAAAGTATCCTGTTCAGGTATACGAGACGTTGGGAGGTTACAAGCGTGTCTTGAGGGCTGTTAATGGAGACCCTCACAAAATCGTCGTCGCGGGAGACTCGGCCGGAGGGACGCTGATGCTGTCCATGCTAATTGAGCAAGGTCTGATGAACGGGTCAAAGTCTTTTCCGAAACCGAACGGCGTAAGGGAAGGGCTGCCAGGAACGCAAGGCCAAGAGCTGAGGCGTTCGGCATCGGAAACGCCGCCACCGGAGCTTTGCGTGTTAATATCGCCGTGGACAAAACTGATCACTCGTCAACATAAGAATACGGAGAGCGACTATCTGGACCACACTACCCTCTGGAAGTACGGCCTCAAGTACGCTGGCTCGGCAAGCACTCAAAACTGGGCAGTGTCGCCCGGGCTATGTAAAGACATAGATTTGTGGGCTCAATCAAGCCCGCGTGGTGGCTTTTTCATAACATATGGATCCGAGGAAGTGTTTGCGCCGGAAATCGAGGAGTTGCTGACCAAGCTGTCTGGTTGTACCAAGGTCGAAAGCAGCAAAGAAGTCGGCGGTATTCACGCGTGGCCCGTCGTGTCGCTGTTCCTGTCCAGCGCCAGGCATCAGAGGCTCAAAGGTCTAGAGTCCCTGACGTCAGCCGTGAAAAAGAGCATTCGACGTCAGAGTACGAGTATGGAGGGTAAGAACCAGTCACGATCAGATTAGATCAAGTAAAAACTGTCATAGACGGAGGCGCGCCAACGTCGAAACCAGAGCGGAAAGAACTCGGTTTCTGCGGTTGTGTCCTGTAATTGGTCTCCAGCCAATTCTCTTCTTGTATCATCATTCATGACAACCGATAGAGGGGTGGCGCTGGGGCGCAAACAAGAGAATTTTTTTCGTTTGATTACCTGCATGATTGGAGCGTGTTCCTGCATGCCGGGCCGTCGGCCGAGGAGGAAATTGCGGCGGCAGTAGCGGGAATCTCGTAAGGTATGTCGACAGGCATTCCGCAAAGGCGTTGAGGGATGTTCGGGGTTGGGGGCGAGTTCATGTTGAAAAGCGAGTCCGACTCGAGCGTGGTGGCATGAAGCTCAGACGGGTAGGGAGCTATTGTGGGTCTCTGGTGAGGTCATGAGCGGGTGCAAACAGAGGCGAGTCGATAACGCCCATATTGCGACGGCAGAAGTGCTTTTTGTGAGATGTCGGGGTTCCTTGACGACGACGAGCGGCGAAAAAGGTCTTCAGAGGTAGTGTAGGCCACGTCGGTCGTCACAGCGTGTGGGTACGATCTGTAGGTGTAATCTGCATAGTTCGTCTATCTGAGCTAGTGGGCCTGGTGCCCTATTATAGGTATAATCACCTAACTACCACCTAAGGTAGTGTATACTATAGTTACTCTTATTCTAAAAAATATATTAATATCCTTATTAGTATATAGTTATTATCCTATAAATCCTCTAATCTATTTATTTATTATATTATTTCCTATAATATTAATTTTAATATTTTATAGTAAATCTACTATCTATATCTACTATACTATATTAAATATATTAATATTATAAATAATATTAAAAATATTATAGAATTCTAAAGTTTAGTAATATCTTTTTTCTATTATAAATTCCTTTAGTTTTTTAAGATTACTTTCTCCTATAAAATCTGAAAACTTATATAAGTTATTATTCTCAATATAGCTTTCTAGCTATATATTTTTAGACTTAGAATTACTATCCTTACTTTCTAATTCTGAAATATCTATCTTAGAATCTAAACTCTTAATATTAATAGGAATTATATTAGTTATATTAGAAATTATATTCTTAGTTTTTATAATTATAAGAGTCTCTCTACTGAGTCTCGAGAGATTAGCTATTCTATTTAGTTCCCTCTAGTTAAGATACTCTATATTATCTCCCTTATAAATATTAATTATTATTTTTACTATTATCTTTAGGATATTCTATTCTCCTCCTAAATTCATTCTTTATAATATAGTAATATTAGCTTAAGTAATATAAAAAGTAGTCTATATTTCTAATTTATCTATTCTATTATCTATAAGAAAGTAGAATATTACTTTCTTATATAGTATATAGAAAAATTTAGATTTAGTTATCTTTATAACTAGTAATTTAACGAAATTAAATATTTATTATTATTATAAACTTAAGTTTTAGAGTTTGTGTGGTATACAGTTATTAGGGCTCTACATAGCTGCTATACTTACAGTCTAGTAAAAAGTTTTCACTCTAAGTGTAAACTCTTTAAGTTTATTATAAATTTATTTAGATATTACTGAGATCCTTCTTATAGCTAGCCTCTAATATTAATAAACTTCCTATCTAGATTTAACTTAGTAGTAACTAGTAAACTAATTAAATAATAGTAGATATTAAGATAATAATAGATAATAATAATATAGATCCTAATATAGAGGATCCTACTAACTAATAATAACTAGTAGACTAAACTGTAACTAAGAATTAGACTTTTTAAGAAGTTCTTATAAAATTCTAATAGAATTAAGTAACTTTTATATAGATAATATAGATAATATAAATTTCCTATGTTAAGTGAAAGTTCCTTCTGATAGATACCCCCTTTAATAGTAATATTCTCTATTTCCCAGTCTGGAGGATAATAATTTAGTATAAATTTATAATTAATTAGTTTTTTATTAGGAGACTAGAGGACTTTTAGTAGTTTCTATAGATTAACTTCTTATTAAAGGTTTAGATATAAATTAGTAATTTTTATATAATTTAGAGGTTTATATATAAATAGAATATTAATATATTCTTTTAGTATCTTACTAACTATTATAAGAATTCCCACTATAGTATCTAAACTTGAGAGAAGATTTAATATATCTAATAGAAACTAAAGTAAATATTTACTAAATTCTTTATTAAGTTTAAATTAGCTTTAGGATAGATTAGAGGGTATACTTAGTTAGGTAATATTCAGTTTAATTACTTCTACTTAGCTTTCTTATATAGAATCTATATAGTTACTATTAACTGTAAGATTAGCTAGATAGACTATTATACTATAGTTCAGTATTACTATATAATTACTATAAATTTTAAGATTTTTAATATAAAGTTATAGGGTTAGAACTAGTCCCAATCCTAACTATAGGTAAAGTTAGTAGTTAACTAGAATGGGGATATACTAATAATAGGTGTAGAAGCTATATAGATTACTCTAATACTAATATAACGCTGTAATATTACTAATATTCCTCACTAGGGGGAATTTAGTAGTAATAATATTATAATAGGTAGGTTATAGTAGTAAGCTATAGTAGATATATAGAAAGCTTAGTAGGTAGATTTAACTATCTTTCAGATTTATATATAGATTAGTATTTATATTTATTATAATACTAAGGACTATCTTATTACTAAATACTGACTATATCTTACTTACTTACTAATAGCTCTAAATATTAATATCTAGATTATTTAGATGGATAAAGAAATTATAAATAATAAGGGAAAAAATTAACCTCCTAGAAGAAACTCCCTAGGGAATGAGATAATATAATTACTAATAATATTACTATAGTAATAGATAAAACTAGAAAGATATAAAACTAGATAGATAAATTATTTTTCTTAGTTTCTATATTAATAAATAATAAATTTTTTATTTTTATCTAGATTAATAATAATTATAATTATTATAGAGTGGTTAATAAGAATTTTATATTATAGTATAATTTTATATTTATTAATTTATTATAGTCTCACTAGCTGGATATTATTCTGAATACTAACTAGAGTATAGAAATTACTAAGATAGCTAAAGCTTAGATTAACTTTAATAGCTAGATATCTAAAGTTTTATTTTATATTATATTTAGGATAGTATAACTAATTATCCTGAGGAAACTATAGTTATAATATCATTAAGTAGTTTTAAACTCTATAAAGAATAAGATAAAGATAGATTCAGTTAGTAGTTTTATAATATAGATTATTAGTAATAAACTAAAAAGTAAGTTTATTAAAAGTTTTACTAATTTTATTAAGTTACTAATTTTAATATTTTTAGAGTTAGAATAAGGAGAATATAAATAGCTAGTAACTAACTTATTATGAATTAATATAATTTTTATAGTTATATTATTAATAATACTGAAGTAAGAGATACTAACTTTACTAGCTATCTATATCTTTTTTATAGATCTATTTAATAAGGAGAAAGTTTCTAGTTTTCTACTATACTGGAGAATATATAATTATTATATTCACCTAAAGAAGAATCTAGATAGAATAAAGTTAAACTTCCTATAAGGATCCCTCTATAATATACTAAGGGAGTATCTCCTTAAAATCTACTACTAAGTTACTAACCTAATAGATAAAAGTTAGATTTAAACTAATTTCTCAGTAGTAGGAATATCTATCCTCTTAGTAAAGAAACTAGAAAGAAAGTAATATTTTTATATTAACTATTAAGCTCTTAATACTATTAGTTATTATAATTACTATTTTTTACTATTAATTAAGGAGACTCTATACTTATTAAATAAAACTATATAGTTTATAAAAATTAATATCTAAATAATATTCTATAAGATTTATATTATAGAAAAAGATAAATATAAAATTATATTCTAAATATAGTTTAGTTTATTTAAATAACTTATTATATTATTTAGGTTAATAAGTATACTTACTATATTTTAGTAATATATTAATAGGATATTTTAAGGGATACTAAATAATTTTATTATAGTTTATCTTAATAATATCCTTATTTATAGTTATAAATTAAAGAGTAACTATAAAGTTAAGATTATCTAGATTCTTAAATAGCTATAAGAAGCTAACTTATATTTAGATTTAGAGAAGTGTGAATTCTTAGTAAAGAAGATAAAATATCTTAAGTTTATTATTAAAGTAGAGAAGAATATCTATTATAATCCTGAGAAGGTTAAAGTTATTAGGGAGTGGGAGGAGCCTAGGAATATCTAGAGTATTTAGAGCTTCTTCAGCTTTATAAACTTCTACTATAATTTAGTTAATTACTTCTTAAACCTAATAGAACCTCTTACCTAATTAATATAGAAAGATATTCTATGCTACTGAGATAAGATATACTAAGAGGTATTTAAAGTATTTAAATTAATATTTATTTTAGAATTAATTATAATCTAGTAGGATCCTAAAAAACTTATAATAATTAAGATTAACTATTTAGAGGTAACTTTAGAGAGTTATTTTTTATAGGAAGATAAAGAGAGTATCTTTTAGTTAGTAGCTTACAACTCAGTTTAGTTAACTTTAATATAGTAAAACTATATAATTTATAATAAGAAACTATTAGCTATTATATTTTACCTGAAAATATAATTAGTAAAGTTACAGAATATTATAGAACTTTTTACTATCTTTTCTAATTATAAAATCCTAAAATACTTTATAAGTCTGAAGTTTATTTTAGAGAGATAAACTAAATAAGTAGAAATTCTATTAGAATTTAGTTTTATCCTATAGTATTACTTAAGCTACCTTATAATATATCTAGATATTTTATTATAGTAAGGTTAGAATAATATTATAGAGTTATAACTACTAATATAGATCCTCTAGCTTATTTAAATTAATATTAAAAATATAATAGAATCCTCCTAAATAATCCTAATTAGGATTACTAAGACTGAGGAGGAGGATTTAGAGGTTATACTAGAGGAGATATACTACTAATAAAATACTAGTAAATTACTAGATATATATTATATAGATACTATAGTGGGGAAAGTATATTACTAATAAGTTACTAATAGATTACTAGATAGATATATTATTTTTAAGAGTATTATATTACCTACCTTATAAAACTAAAAGATTATAATAATATTAATATATTAAATCTACCTTAAGATAGTCTAATAGATATTAAGAATATTTCTGTTTATAGTAGATATAAAAATATAGATAATTAACTATTTAGTAGAATTTAATAGAATATTATTATACTAAAGTTAAATCTAGATTCTAGAGTATAAGTTACTAATAACTATAATCTTTTAGATAGTTTATAACTTCCCTATTTTTAGCTATCTAGATATTAACTTAATATTTATAACTTTCTTACAGAATTAATATTAAGATAGAATATTAAGAGATATTAAATAGTTTATATAGATATATAATATCTACTACTATTTATATAAAAGTTAATAATATTATTAGAAACTTTTATAGTTTCTCTTAATTTCTAATTAATTCTAATTCTAAATCTTTATTAATTTTATAATAGAGTTACTATCTATAAGGAATAAAGACCCTAAGTTCCTTATAGTTATTACAGATTAATTATCTAAATATATTCAGTTTAAAGTAATAATATTAATATCTATAGAAGTATATATAAAATATTTCTAGAATATCTAATAGTAGTTTTATAAGTTTTCTATATTAATTATTACTAACTATAATTTAGACTAAATAGATATTTTTTAGTTAATATTATATTAGCTTATAGAAATATAATAACTACTTTTAATATTATTCTACCTCTAGATAGATAGTAAGATAGAATAGGTAATATTAGAGATCCAGACTTTCCTATAAGTATATATTATTTTCTTATAGCTAGACTAGCTATTATATATTACTATATATTAATTAGTATTAAATGATAGAGATTTTTCTATTATTAGAGTAAATTTTAATAAGCTTCTAAATAACTTTAAGGTAATATTAATTTTATCCCTTCAGGTTAAAAACTACTCTACTCTCTCAGACTCTAGGAGGATTTTAATATTTCTTACCTACTTTAAGGAAAATATTATTCTTACCTAAGTAGTAATAATATATATATAGTAATATAATAAGATAGATATAAACTAGAGGTAATAAATAATAAAGAAATTCTAAGTAGATAATAAAATTTAGTTTTTATTATATTATATTAAGATAAATTAGCTAAGTAAGAAACTTAACTAAATAGCTTATAAATACTATATTATTAATATACTAAATCTACTTAATATTATATTTAATATCCTAGTGAATATATATTCTATATTTTATATTAACTTTATTAAATAGGCTAGAGATAATATTTTACCTTTATAATAATATATAAATACCTATTCTAACTTTATTTTAGTATTAGTAAGAGAGGATAGAGAAATATAGAAAGAAAATAAAGTAGAGGAAATCCTCACTATAAAAAATATCCTAAAATAAGGATATAACTAAAATATATTAGTAAAATAGAAAGAATATAATATTCTAATATAGAAACTACTAGAAAATCTTATTAATAATAAGATAATATTATATTTCAAGTTATAATATAGGAATATTAAAAAAAGTAATAAGCTAAAATTAATTTACTAACAATAAAGAATTATATAAACTATAGACTAGAGATTCTAATAAATATAATAAACTACTAAATTATAACCTGAAAGCTTACTTATTATTACTAAAAATATTATTATCTTTCTGTATTTTCTTTTCTTTCTTATTATTTTTAATAGTAATTAGAAGCTTCTCTTTATAACTAGAATATTAAAGCTAGAGGTAGGTAGTAGTAATAGTATAATTATAATAAATAGGAAAACTACTTTCAGTAAGACTGAGAATATAATTATAATAGTAATAGAGGATATTTTAAACACTAAAATATATCATAATATCCTACTATAGGATATTAGCTTAATAAAAGAAAAAAGGAAGGAGGAAGATAACTTACTATTATTTATATAATACTAATAAAGCTAGTAGTAAACTACTAGAGGTTAAAGATAGGAGCGGAAGTGAGGATATTCTTACTATAAGTAGAGAGAGTTATAAGTATAATAGTAATATATACTGGAGGCTCCTACTGAGTATAATAGAGATACTTATTATAGTATTAGACTGTAGTAGAGAAGGTAGCTAACAGAATAGAAATATAATAACTTTTAAAATTATCTATATTAGTGGGAGCTATACCCTCTGTGAGGATAGTTTAGCTTATAGTAATTAAGTTATCAATTTAGTAACTAATAGTATAAAGTTTAATATTTATAGTAAAGAGGTTATAACTCTATCTATACTTACTTTTTATTATAAGATATTAATAATAGGAGAAGTTACTATTAAGTATACAAAATTATAACTTCTTAGTATAATTCTACTTAATATAATATAAAAAATAAGTAGAGGAGACTAACTAGGGGGGGAGATTAGACTTATTATTAGAATTATTTTTAATAATATAATTACTATAAATATAAAGGGGAGGGAATCTGGGGAAGTTATTTAGGGGACTAATAGTAGTAGATATAATATTAGTAATAGGGAAGGAGGGTAAAGTTATAGTAATTTAGTAATATTAAGGTAAATGCAGAAAGGGGGGGTTAGATTATATATTAAAAGAAGGAAAGATATAAAGAATAGAGGAGAGGAGGGTTTATTTTATAACTATAAAGGAGAATCAGTTAAGGTTTTAGATTACTTAATTACTAATCTAGATATAGAGTAACTTAATTTTTATTATTAACTATACTGTCTGATATTAGAAGTATATCAGAAAGGTATAATAGTAGCTGATTTTTACTACTAGCTGGAGGTTAATATGTAACTGAGTGAGCTTGAGGCTTATAATAGCTATTATCACTATAGTAACAGAAGGGGAGATTAGCGGGAGGTATATTACAGACCTAGGTTTTAGGGTTTATATAGTATATAACTATTAGGGCTCTATACAGCTGCTACACCTACAGTCTAGTGAAGAGTTTTCACTCTAGATGTAAACTCTTTAAGTTTATTATAAACCTATTTAGGTACCACTGAGATCCCTCTTATAGCTAGCCTCTAACAATTATTATACTTCTTTAATTATAATACTACTAATATAAGTAGATTTTATAAATTATTTAGTATAAATAATCTATTTAGCTTATTTAGTAGACTGAAAATTATTATCTATATTAAATATAAAAGTTTCAGATCTTATTAGTATTTATATAGAACTTCTATTAGTATTAATCTTTTAAGATATAAGTATTATACTAGTTATATAGTTCTTATCTCTTTTCTTATCCTTACTTAGTATATTAATAGTAAATATAGATTCAGATTTATATTTCTTAGCTATACTAATATTTTCTATAGAAGTAGATTAGCTTTCAGCTAAGTTATCTAGTATTATTATTCTGAATATATCTTTACTAACTAATAGTTACTATATTATAATATATCTAGAAAAATATATAATTAGTTAACTACTCAGTATTAATTATATATTTTCACCTAATTTCTATAGTTATTTTTATTCACTATATTCACAGAATTATTACTAAGTTTAGAGACGTTAGTATTAAAATAATTAGAGCTTATATTACTAATAATAGAGATTAGTGAATTAATTATATCCTCCAGTTAGATATTTTATTTATTAAGTATATAATTAATCTTATTACATAATAGAATTCACTATAGAGAATATAGGAAAGTAAAATATAAAGCTTTTAGGCTGTAAGATATATATAAGGAAGAAAAGTTTTCACTCCTAATTTTTTATAAAATATATATTAAATAGTAGTTTAGCAAAATTTAGTTAGCTAAATAGAAGAAGTAGATAGTATCCTATTAATAGTTATAATAATATTTCATTATTATACTTATAATTACTAACATATTATATATATATAACTTATTATCGTGAGTCTGTTCCTCAGATATAGTATTCAGTGGGGCTCCTGTAATATTATTAAATATAAGTCTATATATAATAATATTTAGTAATTAACTAATTACTGAAGATTTTATATTATTATATATAAATTAGATCTGTAGGATAACTTAATTTCAGTATTTTAGGAATTACAGACTATAAATATAATATTAAATTACAGAAGAGATTATCTAGATAGTTCTCTCAGATTATCTATCTATCTAAGGGTAATATACTATTATATATAGTAATTTTATTTCTATTTCTTTCTATTTAACTATCTAGAGTCTAGCGAGGAATTTAGAATCTCTATCACTAATAATATATATCTACTATATCCTTTAATAATTTCAGTATAAGCTGAATCTCCTTAGAGAATTTATTAACCACTACTAGGATAATATCTTGATCGAGTTTAGAGATAAGTAATACTATTATAAAGTCGATAGTTATCATATAGTATAGGTATAGTAGTAGTAGGATCGGTTAGAAATTACTATATACTTTATACTTATATATTTAGTATACTTAACAGTTTAGACACCCTACTAAATACCCCCTCAATATTTTAAGCTATTATATATACAGAATCCCTATAACTATTTACTAATTCTAATATATCCTTAATAGTTAGTATTATAGATTACTTTAAAGATATCAGTAAAATAACTTCTTAGAATATAAAATCTCGCAAGTTAATAATTATTTAGTATTTTCCAGATAAATCTATTATTAATTATAAATAGCAGATCAGCTATATTAGTTAGGTTAGTCTTCACTAGATCTATATTATTTTATATTATCTATAGTATCTTTTTCCAGATAGAGTCACTATTATAACTTTAGATAATCTTATTATAAAAACTTAAGTTTAACTATATTATTACTATAGTTAGTCTCGGTTGAGGTAATCTAATTAGTATATCCACTACTATTAGTAGTAAAGTTAGTAGTATCAATCTTATTAAAAACAGGATACCTATAGAACTATTAGTAATATTATCTCTATTACTAAGTATCAGATTATTAGGATTAGAGAAAATATTCCAGAATCTAAATTTTAAGTAATTATTTATTATAATTAGAGTCTAAATGCTTGAATTTAGCTAAATATTAAGTTATCTTTCCCGATAGACGTTAAGTTATAACTAATTTGACTTCTTTAGATATATTCACAATTAGTAGGATCTATAGTAGTATTTATCTATAGGGATCGAAACCTGCAGCTAGCTCGAGATAGTCAATAGAGATAATATTATATATTTTCCACTTAGTTAGAAGTTCTAATTAGTATACTAATTACCTAATTCTTTCGATAACTCGGAAAGATCTCACTATCTAAATACTATACTTATATCTAACTACTATAGCCTATAGAACTAAGTATCCCTATCTTACCTTACGTGTGATAAGCGTTATAATAATCCTCAGGGAATTTATCTAAAGCTTCTAGAGTATTCAGGTTAGTCTTATTATTAGTATCTAATCTACTTAAAGCATCCAGTATAAGATAATCCTTACTAAACTTATATAAGATTATAATATTAAATTAGCTGAAATATTTTATTATTCTAACTAGTTTCTTATTTACTATAATTTATAATATAGAATTAAAGATATTTAGTATCTTACGAAAGCTGAAATTTATAATAGCTTTATAATTTATAAATAATATAACTAGTAATTTATCTATTTATTATAACTAATATTACATTTTTATAATAATCTATACTAAACTGCATACTTCTAGCTTAGTTAACTAATATCTCTCCTCAGCCTTACTAAATATTTAACTTAAGTAAGTAATTAATTATATAGATATTTAAAATAGATACTTAATCCTAGAGATATCACTATCAGCTTATTTTATCAGTTTTACCTATATTATATTATCTATATAATATACTATCATACTAATACTAATAAGCGAAATATTAAAATTAATAAATAATTAATATTATAAAGAAAAGAATATTAATAGTCTCTCTAATCTTCAAACCTTCTTAATTATATTAAATATAGTAATCTCCTTAGCTATAAGTAATAAAATATTAATTATAATTACCTAGAATTTATATATTAGTTTTAATATCTTACCTATCTTTAGTATTCTATCCTTATTATATTATTAGTATATTACTAATAGTAATATCTTACAATCTTCTAATAGCTTAATTATTATAGTACATTTTTAAATATAATATCTTAAACTTCCTACTAACCTAATAAAACTCTCTAATACTTATAATATAGTAGGAAACTTAATTACTTTTATTATTTTAACCTTACTCTTAGTTATTATTAATCCCCAGAAGTTAACTATTATTCTTAATATAATTATAAATAAATATTCAGTAAGAAATTTACTTAGTCCCAAGGAAATATTTCTCTAGTTAAGCTTACTAAATACCTTATTAGGATTTTTAATATATTAGTTAAAACTTTTAGATATAACTATAATATTATTATAATAGAAATCTGCCACTATTCCCTATAGTAGATTATTTATAATCCTCTAGATATATATATTACTATTCTTAAAACTTATAATAAGTATATTAAATATATATTATTCCTAGTATATTATAATTATAAATAGCTATCTATAGGAGGAATAAACTTTCTATTAATAGTAAAAATAAATTATATTAAAAATAGTAATATAAATTATATTAACTACTCTTAAGGAAATATAATTTATTATTCTTATTAGATAAATATTTATTATAATAATACTATTAAGAAGATAGATATCTATAATTATTCTTTCCTTATAATCTAGATTATCTAACTTCACCTCTAGTAATAATATTTTCTCAAGATAGTCTATATTGTCTCTCTAGATTATAAAAACTAAAAATAACTATAGTATTTATATTATATTTAAGGATATCTTTCTTAAGTTAACTAACTTACTAACTATATTTTTAATTATATATTTAACTGGTCCGTCAGTAGGATAAACTTAATATTTTCTAGATATATATTAATACTAATTAAGTTTAAAATAGACTTTTATCTATTTATCCTCTATTACTTTAGTGAAATTTATATTAGTAAATATAATAGTCTATTTATTTAGTATCTTTAAGATAGCTTCTATATTAAGTTATCTATTATAGATTTTAACTTCTATATAATATCTAACGTAATTATCTCTAACTACTATATAACTAAATAATCACTTTTTAATATAAAGAGGCTTTTTTAATATAATATCTAATACTTCTTTTATAGTAATCTAGTTTACTTAGAAAGTTTAAGTAGTCAGTTATAAAGAAACTAATTTACTAACTAACTAGTTAATATTAATATTTTACAGTTAGTTTAAATTATTATATATTAGAATATATATTATATTAGTATCAGCTAAGAGTATATATACTAATATTAATAGATTATCTCCCAGTTTAAATAATAGATCCTATTTAAATATACTTAGAATATTATATCTCACTAGTATATATTTTAACTATCCCAGTTAGATTATTATTACTATATTAATAGTAACTTTATTATTATATTATTATTTATTTCTCTAAGCTACTATAAGGATCTATATATTATAAGATTAAATAATAATATATTTTTTACTATTAAGAATATTGAATTTCTCTAGACTTATAATATCTATACTAAGTAATATATTTACTATTAGGTTATCTATAATTAATATTTCCCAGATTATTCTTATAAATATTAATTACCTATTTTTTAATAATTTACTTTAAAAGTTAAGTAATATAATAATATACTTAGAAGTAGAGTAAGTTATATTATTAATTCTCTTAATAGAAATTAATATTACCTAATTCCTAATAGTTAGATTAAGAAAATATTTAGTAAAGTATACTTAATCTACTAATATAATTAAGTAATTAGTATCCCTATAGATATCTAGTTAGTCTTTCTATATTATTAATAATATATCTAAAATAATCTAGAATCTTAAGTAAATCTAAATATAAAATCCGAAAATTATATCCACTTTAGTTAATATATCTACTAAAGATTATATTAACTTAGATATAATATCTATATTATCTATAATAAAAATATTATAGTCTCTATTATTCTAGATTATTCCCTAGTGTGAAATAATATACTTATAAAAATATTTCTACTAAAAATTTTTTTTTATAAATATTATATATTCTTAGGATAGTAGTAGTTATTATTATTAAAAAATTAGTAATCTTATTATTATTATTACTTATAAAATTAAAATTATCTCTCAGTTATATTTAATTATCTTATATTTTATTTTAGAATATTTTATTATACTACTCTATATAATTTTTATTAACTAATAGTTACTAATATATATTAGTCTAACTAGAAGTATCTTATCTAGATTTATTATTATTTATTATATAATATATCTTACTTTTTATTAGTTATATTAATAATTATCTATAGTTTTTAGGAATTAGTTTTTAGAGATTCTAGTAATTAGTTTTCTAATTATCTATATTCTAATTAAATCTATAGAATATATATCTTTAAATATATAAATTTAGCTAGATTTAATTAGACTGGAAAGTTAGATTTCTTCCTTAGTTAGATTATTATTATTAATCTCCAGATTATAATATTCTATTATTAGTAAATTATATTTATTATAATTTATCAGATCCTAATTACTATAAGTTACCTCTCTAGTTAGTAAATATAATATAATTTAGATAGAAATTATATTTAAATTAGCTACTAACTTATTATATCTTACTTAGATAGAATTAATATTAAGGAAATTACTCTCTAGCTAATATCTTAAATATAAACTTCTGAATTTATACTAATTATAGGAAACTATCTAAAATAATATTTAATATTAGTAATAGAATTACTAATTTAATTAATCTATTAAAAACTTATAAATAGTTTTTAAGTATCTAAGTAAATTATTAATATTATATATTTTTATATTTTATATTATAATCTAAATATAGAATAAAATATCCTTCCTATTAGTTATATCTTATAAACTATATATTATTTTCTTCTATCTTATTATTATATTATTATAATATAGTTAGAATTATTTCTTAAGTTTAGTAGTAATAGTAGAGATTAAAATTATCTTTAATAACTTTTAGTTACTATTAGATAGAATTTAAGAATACTAAATTAAAATTAATCTCTAGAGATATTAAATTTATATATTCTTAGTAATATCTTCTCTTTTTATTATAGTAAGATTATCTAATCTATCTATAAAAATAAAGATATTTATATAGATTATAAATTTACTATTTATTATTATTTTTAATTTATTAGAATCTTTAGTATTAAAATTAAATATTCTTATATTTATTAGTCTAAAATTTATATAGTTTATAATATTATTATTTAGTAAGTAACTACTATTAGTATTTTACTTTCTATTTTAGCTAAAAACTTCTACTATTAGAATAGTAATATCTTAAATAATATTAATATATTAGTTTGCTATTATTATATTTATTATTATTATTATTATTTCTACTATTAATAAAGTTGCAGCTTTATTACTAGGTCCTGAAAGTTAAGATATATTATTTTCACTCTAAAGTTATTTAATTAGAATATTAAAAAAATTAGTTATACTAAATATCTATTAAATATTACTTCTATTACTAAAATTAATTAGACTAATTATTCTATTAGTATTAAGTAAGAAATTAAGATATTAGAATCTCTCAGTTAGCTATAAAGTATCTAGTTAGGATATTTCCTCTACTATAAGTATTTAAAATAGGATAATTAGAACTAAGAAGTTATATTAGGTGAAAATTACTATTTTATAATATTAATTATATACTATAGATTATAATATTCTCTTAGAGTTCTACTTAATAGGAAATTAAATATATAGATAAAATCTTAGTAATTATATTAATTTTTTAATAGTATTTATAATCTTCCTTATATAGTTAAGGTTATTATTATTAATTACCTTTATATTAATAATATCTAAATAATATATAATATATTCTAACTTCCTCTTTAGGTTAAGATTAGATATTAATAGTTAGTAGTTAGTTATAGGAGGTTAGAGTGAAGTAGAGTATAATATAATATATTTTAATATTATAGTATAGAGTTTAAAAAAAGATAGGATTAACCATTAATTAGCTATTAATTAATTGAAAATAACTTTTTAATAAATACCTAGTCTATAGATCGTTATAAGTTATACTACTAACTGTAGGCTACGTCAGTCGTCACAGCATGTAGGTACAATCTGTAGGTGTAATCTGCATAGTTCGTCTATCTGAGCTAGTGGGCTTGGTGCCCCATTACAGGCGTGGTCACCTGACTACCACCTAAGGTGGTGTGTGCCACAGGTAGAGTCGCAGGGAGGGTGCTAGCTCCAAGCAGCATTCAAGACGGCGACACGCGGTTTGACGATGTGTCTCAAGATGATATCGGATTCGAAGCCAGCGGATGGACGAACGGACCCAACATGACCACTTACCTGCCTTGGGCAGACGGACGAAGTCTTGTTGTAGAGCCTGGGTTAGAGGCTGCCACAGTATAGCTAGTGAGCGAGAGGGGCGCAGAGGTGAGTAAAAGGCGAAAGCTGAAGATGTCTGGATGACACAGTCAGGCCAGGCCAGGCCAGCCCAACCAGCCCGCGCGTCAGCAGCAGGCAGCGCGCCTTTTTCAGCCTGCTCGAGGTTACTTTGCGCCGCCTACACCTGCGTTCTGCACGTGTGGCCTGCGCACCTCGCGACGTGCAGGTCAGAGAAGAGGCACGGCGCTTACGTCGCAGAGACGAGGCGGGCAGTCGAAGAACACCATGAGGCTGCGACGCGTCTTGTTGACGACAATTGCAGCGACAAGGCAGACGGCGACAGGTCCAATGGGGCTGCTGATTTTGCAAATCTGGTGAGTAAAGGGTGGACAATTGCAGGAAGGTGACGCATGGGAGCTACTCACCTGGCACCTGGCTAGTGTAAGGTAGCGTACAATTACTGCCTACCTTAGCGACTGCGGTTGAAGACTCACGACCACACGCGGTCAGTCGGTACTTGACCGCTCAGTCACGTTGTGCAAAGGAACAGCTGAAGAAATACATGACACCAAGTCGAGGCCCAGGTCGATGCAGGCGGGCTGTGTGCAAGTACGGAGTACAAGTACAGAGTACGGAGTATGGGTGTGAGAAACGGGGAAGCGTGGGCGAATTTTGGAGGATGCCGGACCAATCAGAGTCGCAACGTGACCCCTGTTTTTGAAGGCTGTCTTTGGGGAGGCCAAAGGGTGAGCTCTGACCCGCGACGCGCATATAAACGGTGGGCAATTCCCCCTCTACGTCCGACACCCCCGACTCGAGCCCACTTCGTGCTGTCCAACACCCAATCCAATCAGGCCAGTCTCCGTCAATTTTCTACATTTTTTTTTCTACCCGTCCCGTCCGGCCAGTCCGTCACCTCAGCCATTCAATTTGCCCAGCTGTCAACCAGTGCCGTTGCCAGTGTCCGCATCAGAAGCGCCGCTGCTGTCGCATCCTGCTTGTGCTGTCACTGCCCACTCACTCACTGCCTTTGGTGTGCATCTCCACACTCGATGGCCGGCATCTGTCTGCAACTCTGACGAGATAGCTTTGGAGCCTTCCAAAAACCCGTCCATCCAGTCAATCACATCGAAGCGTCCACTCCTTTTCTCGGCTTCTTTTCTTCTACGGCTCCCGACAATTGGTCGACACTCCGAGATTACCGCTGCTGCCCCGCACTCCTGACCGCACCTGTTCCTGCTGCTCCTGCTGCTCCTGCTCCTGCTGCAGCGCACTGCCCACCGCCTTCCAGCCCTGGACCCTCGGATCCAGTACAGAGTTCCAGTTGCCATCCTATCCTGGTCTCCTCCGTACACACCGAAACCTTATCGCGTGTCGAGGGGCACATCACGAAAACATACCTGCCTGACTCAGCAAACGTCCCGACCCCGACGTCTCCATCGTGGTATATTTGGATTTACTGTTGCCCGTACGAAAGCGGCACTGTCGAGTACTTTGTATGCAGCCCGGCGTCTTTCGCTCTCACGCCGCTTCAACCTGCAGTACCGCAGCTTCCAACCTCATCCTCATTAAAGCTGAGTCACAAGCATTGGTCTACCGCTCGAGTTTACGGTCCACGACAGGCTGCACATCTCAAAGTCAGGAACAAACGCACGCGGATTCAGATTCTGCCGTAAAGCAGCCATCATCGCTGCCTCTCCATCAGGAAAGGCAGCAGTGATCTCCGCTGTGTAGGCTGCATCCACCCCTTCGTTGCTGCCCCGTGTCTGCGTATTGGAGACCATGAGCCTCAACTCGTTTTGACGACGTGCTTGGCTGCCTCCTCTCAATGCGTCTTACTAGCTGTAAATCCAGCCCTGCCCGTTATCTTGGCTAAGGCTGTTTTGCATGCGAAAGACACAAACGCACTTCTGCTCTTCGCGATATTTTATACCCGATACCCGTTTAACGCTGTATGCGAATCCAGGATCGCCAATCCCCTGGTGCCTCCTTCACTGCCACCACCAAGGCGACACTGCATTAGCTCCGCCTTCGACGGACTCCATCCCGTCTTACGCATCACAAACCAGCGGGACGTAGTGCTGGAACGACTTGTTGCCGTTCATTGCCCGCCTTGCCCAACACCGCAAGCGGTAGCCAAGCTCAAATCAGACTCGCGCCGCCCATCCATATCGGGAGGTTCTCGGAGCGACCAAGTTATCTCGAACCTTTTGGCCAGTCACTCTCAGTCAGGCAGGCTGAGAAGCTCACTCCGGACTGGTTTGCCGTTAAGACACAATTCGGAGAGAGAACGAAGGCAATTTGGAAAAGAGGGGACGCTGCGGTTTTTGTTCCCCAAGAAAATCACCCCCCAACCCTTGCTCTTCGCTTATTCATCCGTCTCCACGCTGCAATTGGAACTGGAACTGGAACTGGGCACTGGAACCTTGGCCGCCTACGGTCCAGCAAAATTCGACCATCCACGTCCCCGGTCAGTTCATTGGCCCCCTCCACTCTGCCAGAGGGGAAGAGGTGTGGAAGAGAAAAAAAACAGCGGCCTTGCAATTTTTCCAGAACGGCGCCAGAGGGGGGGGTAAGAGAAGGGGGAAAAGTCATAAAAATGGCGGAGGACACTACCTACGCTCCAAAGTCGCCGGACTTCTCTTCTTTTTTCTCGGCAGCATCCGCCCCGCCTACACCTCCACAGCACAATCTGCAACTCCTGCACAACAGCCAGCAGCACCAGCACCAGCAACAGCTGCACTCATACCACCAGCACCCGTACCCTGAGGACCACCAACAGCACCAGCTATTGGGTCTGAACGTGGACATAGCCTTGAGCAAACTACGACAGGGTGCATCGCCTGTATATGAACACCACCCCCCCTCATCGCTTCCCTACCAATCTCAACAGTCTACTTCAACTCCAGTGCACCACGTCCATATCAAGCAAGAAGAACAGCCCCACTACGCGCCTGCCGCTGCAGCAGTAAAATCCGAATTCTCATCTTATCAGCAGTCACTGCAAGCCCACCACGACCAACACCAGCAGCAGCAGTATCTGTCGCCACAATACCACCAGCCTGCACCACCACCACTGCAGCCACCACTGCAGCCACAGCAGAACCACCAACACCAGCCGCCGCATCATCAACCCCCGCCAAGTGTTAGTGCGCACCAACCCTTTCAGTATCAAGATCAGCACCATCAACAATATCAGCCTACAACGCCCAAAAGCCAATTGTACGTAGACAGACAGCAGTACGCCGAGGCGCCTCAGCTTTACGACATACCTTACAACCCCAATCCGGAACCCCAAACACCAGGTTCCGCCACAATGCCTCCCAGGAAGAACACACAGCTGGCCCCTTCGCCGCCCCCGGTTGATCCATCCCCGGTCCGCACCAAGTTCCCCACCGCGAGGATAAAGCGCATCATGCAGGCCGACGAGGAAGTCGGCAAGGTCGCTCAGCAGACGCCCATCGCCGTGGGCAAAGCCCTCGAGATGTTTATGATTGCAGTCGTCAGCAAGAGCGCCGAGATCGCGAAGGAGAAGAACTCGAAGCGGGTTACGGCCCAGATGCTGAAGCAAGTTATCGAGAGTGACGGACAGTATGACTTCTTGGCCGATATTGCTGCCAAGGTCGGCGACGAGGAGAAGAGAGGCGGACGTTCCAAAGCCGACACTGAGAGCGACGAAGAGATGGAAGTCGAGACGAAGAAGAAGGGCAAGGGAGGTCGCAGGAAGAAGGCCGCCGCATGATGTCTTGTGTGTCTCCTGTAAGGCGACTTTGTCGACGGGGAATGTTTTTGAATGACGAGGACTATGAAAGGGTTATGAGGACTGGCGTTGGACTGGCTAGCATCTACATCGGCGTTGGGTGACACGACGAAAACTTGTCACCTGGGAAGGCATACCCAGGGAACACGGGAGGGAGGGTTAGCGTTGCTTCCTCGACTTGCATGCTGCGGACGAAAGGCTTGCGTTCCTGGCCCTGTCGCTGGACACGCGCTCGCATCGTTTAGAATGAATTGTTTCTTCATGTTTGCACACGGGCACGTTATCGTGAGGCTCATGACGATGACTTAGACCGTGACAACTTGGAACGTCTCTCTTCCCCATGTTCCCCTGCTCTACAACGACCCTCTCAATTTCTGAACAATCCAGTCTCAGCACTCATGAGACCCCTGGTGTGAGATGAGATTGCCGTCCAAGATTATCTGGGTGGAAATGAGGCTCTCATCTCTCATCCCTCATCCCCTCCCGTGCATGTCTCTTACCCACCTTAAATTCTATACTACTTACACTGAAGCTCCACCGCTAATTATAT
The DNA here is from genome assembly GCA_001693025.2 of Colletotrichum lindemuthianum. NCBI lineage: Eukaryota > Fungi > Ascomycota > Sordariomycetes > Glomerellales > Glomerellaceae > Colletotrichum > Colletotrichum lindemuthianum. The sequence continues at coordinate 109,552 of MASP02000142.1, read as the reverse complement.
TATGCAGCTACGTCACATATGCAGGTAGAGCGATGCTGCCCCGCAGACAGCAGACGACAGGGCCTCGGCAGCAGCTACATTTGTCCTAGCGTGAGATGCCCGCGTCCTGGCGGCCTCGACCTGTCGGCCTCGACCTGTCGACTCACGCTCCCTTCAGTGTTGCTGTACGTGTACTTTCCACAGCGGCCATGACCCCCTTTTTACAGGGCCAAGGCTTCGCGCTCCCGTACCTTACTTGAGGTGTGCAGTGGATATTAGAAGCGTACCAAGGTTGATGCTGGCTGATGTAAGCTTAGTGTTAGTGTACCTTACCTAATTTGAAGCCAGAAAATCGAGGCACTTTCATTCTAATGGCTGTAGCGGGTCAGCGTCGTGCTTGTGCAATATGGCCAATATGGCATTATGGGTCATTACTCCCACCTTTTTCCAAAGTCACGCCCTCAGATTAGTGGACAAAACGTCTCTCCCCCCTACTGAGAAAGAGGGAGCTGCGACGACCTACGCATGCAGCCCAGCATTACACCGACAAGCGACCGGGCCATCTTCACCGCGTACTACTGTGACCCAGTCCAGTAGACTGACCCCGTTACTTGTCCTCCGTTACGCTGCGTCGTGTCTGCATTTCGCATCTGCACCTTTATTGGCATCTTGTTCGCTCAATTGCTGTGTTGCTGCCCCTCACGCGCCGCTTCGACATCACGACGACGACGCCGACGACGACCACACTTCGAGACTTGAGCTTGCCAGCCATGCGAACCAGTCCTTCCAACTGCGAACCCCGTTCATGCCCATGATCAATGAGGCACCGAGCCTCGCTGCACTTGCATCCTTGAATTCGCTTTGTTGCGTAACCAATGTCGTGGGACCTGCTCAAGCGATTCCTTGAGTCCGACGTCTTCAACTCGAACCCGTTCCTCTCCGTCTCGTACCTATCGTGAGCTTCCCCCCTCCTTCTCTCCCTTTGACGCTGCCAATGCGCCGCCTAGCGCACCCAATTGGCGCTGCTGACATGTGTCATCGTGTTCCGGCTTGTTAACATGTGCCCGTTTTGATGATAGTCGTTACGCTGACCATGTGGGAATCCATTATGTCCTCTGTAACAAGCTGCGACAGTTTCCTTACGAAGATATCGAGTTCTTCCTGCCGCAGCTATGCCACCTTATAATCAGCGTCGACAATGAGTCCATGGCCCTGGAGGAGTTCCTCCTGGACCTGTGCGAGGAGTCTGTGACTGCCGCTCTGCTGGTGAGTCTCCTTCGTTTCCGTGTGCTATTGCCGGCGTCCGTTTCCCGCATTCTGACTGACCTCTTCAGACCTTCTGGCTCTTCCAGACGTATCTACACGACCTGTCATCCAATCCGCAATCCAAGTCCTTCCAAACCTGTAGAAGAGTCTACAACAAGGTGCAGCACATTGTCTTCGGTTTGCCCGACGCTGCGCACCACGAAAATATCAAAGAGAACATCCTTCCAGTCACGGTGCTTGCGAGCTTCGTCCTCGCCAGCGTTGCGGTTCCTCTGGTCCCGCAGTGGGCCGGGCCCCTCGCTGTTGCACAGGCCAGGAAGCCTCAGCCGTCCGACGACCTGATTTCCGATTCCCGAGACAACAACAGCAACCCCAAGGTGACGCGATCCCAAACTGTAACGGCGGGTACTACCACAAGGTCCAAGCGTACAAAAGATGGGGGACGCATCACCAGCGCCCCGGAGCTGGTGGTCTCGGGGGAGCTGCATCATCGGTCGACGGACCCTTCCCCCTCGAGACAAGGGTCGTCTGGTTCGAGGACGCCTGTCGAGGTGAAGCGGCTGCCTTCGCATCTCGAGATGAAGAACGCGGAAGCCAGACTTAGTTCGTCCTCGCTTCCGCTGCCCGAGCTCCGATCACCGAGGTTGGCCATCACCAGACCCGCGACCCCGGTCTCGGCAGGCTTTCCCTCTCGGCCAAGCGACTCCCTCAACAGGAGACACTCTCATCATTTCAAAAGCGGTGCCAGTGCGGCTGAACTGACGCCGCTGCAGAAGACGAGACTACTCAGGCAACACTACTTTAGGTGCGAGACGCAGTTCTTGACGGCACTTGAGGGTATCTCCAACCGTTTGGTCATCGTTCCGAAGCCAGCACGGCTCAGTGCTCTCCGCGCGGAGTTGGCCCTGATTGCTCAGGATCTCCCGGCTGAGGTAGATGTTCCGGTCATTTGTCCTCCGACGCTCGTCGATGGCTCTCCGGCGAAGAGCAGGCACCACCGCATCGTGCGCCTGAACCCAGCCGAGTCGACGGTACTGAACAGTGCGGAGAAGGTGCCGTATCTTCTCATGGTTGAGGTTTTGAGGGATGACTTCTCGTTCGACCCAGAGACGCCCGATAACAAGCGCCTTTTGTCGACGCTCATGACCGAGCAAGGTAGCAATCGCCGCATCTTTGATCTCTCAGACTCGCCTCGCATACCAATCGCGCCTAGAACGCCAGAGACCGTCATCGACAGCGTGTTTGAGCCTGTGTCTGGCGACCTCGGAAGCTCACCCATGCTCAAGCCATTTGACGAGGAGCCGACGCCGAAGTTTCAGAACAAATCCCAACCGAGCCAACCGCAGCGTCTACCCAGCACCGCAACGACGATGTCAAGCGGCGTCTCAGATATGCCGACTCCACGAAGTTCTGGCGCATCAACTTCGAGGTCGAGCAGCCCACCCGGTCTACAGCGCAAGTTGACATTGTCAACCCGTGGCAACGCTCCGGAGATGCAGCACGACTTCTCGGCACTGGCGACGCATATGCGCACCGCTTCACAGATGCTGGCTCAGCTTGAGGCTACGAGCGGCAAGCGGCCGAAACATGAGGTGCAGGCAATCAGGGCAAAGATCATTGCCAGCATGCAGAGTTTGGAAGAGCAGAGCTTCGACATGGACGAGCAAGGTCCGACTTTCGACACAATCATGGCGAAGGCGTCGACTGCACAAGCAAATGCGGCCGCGCAGGCCGTTATCGAACCCGAAGTTGAAGGCGAGTCGCCCATCGAGCCGGGGTCCAACGCCGGTGCTGGGCTGGCGAGAATGGAGAACGATATCAAGACGGGTGGTATTCAAAGCAAGGGTGACCGCGATGACCCGAGTGCAGCTGTTTTCGGCGAAGCGTGGCAGGCAAAGAAGGAGCGTATCCGCAAGACTTCGCCGTACGGTTGGATGAAGAACTGGGACCTGGTCAGCGTCATCGTCAAGACCGGAGCCGACTTGCGCCAGGAGGCCTTTGCTTGTCAGCTCATTGACGTCTGCCACAAAATTTGGGTGGACGCCAAGGTCAACGTTTGGGTCAAGATGATGCGCATCTTGGTCACGGGAGAGTCATCGGGCTTGATCGAAACCATTACGAACGGCGTGTCACTGCACTCGATCAAGCGGAGTCTCACCTTGTCCTTGGAGACCGGCCCAGGACAAAAACGACGATTTGCAACACTCAAAGATCATTTCCTCAAGGCGTTTGGAGCGCCAGACGGCGAGCCGTACAAGGCCGGTGTGGACGCTTTCAAGCGTTCGCTCGCCGCGTACAGCATGATTTCGTACATCCTGCAGCTCAAAGATAGACATAACGGTAATGTCTTGATCGACAGCGAGGGGCACATTGTCCATATCGACTTTGGCTTCATGTTGTCCAACTCGCCAGGGTCGGTCGGGTTTGAAGCGGCGCCGTTCAAGCTGACGCAGGAGTATATTGAGGTGCTGGGTGGCATCGGATCTGATGATTATGAAGACTACAAGAAGCTCTGCAAGCAGGCTTTCCAGGGTGAGCGTCTCTGACAGACACTTGTGTGACTTGACTAACACAGTTAGCTCTGCGGCGGTCTGCCGATAACATTATCGATCTGGTAGCCATGATGGGGCGGGACTCGAAGATGCCGTGTTACTCTGTCGGCGTGGCCCAGGCCACGCACAACCTCCGCCAGCGGTTCCAGTTGCAGCTCAGTGCGGACGAAGCGGAGCAGTTTGTCGAAACCGACTTGATTGGCAAGTCCCTCGGCAGCTACTACACGCGACTGTGAGACCCCCGGTCCTTGACTGTTCTCATTCATACTAACCTTGCCAGCTATGATACCTTCCAATATAGAACGCAGGGCATCTACTAGACGGCCGTGACGGTGGGACTATATCAGCAACTCGAGCGTTGGGACTTTGGCACGCATCTAGGCATCTGGGCGGCGTTGCGGTTGAATAGACGACTGGCTAATGACGAAGCCGAGGAAGCATACCCCCGGTCGGAGATGAAGAGACGGAGAGGGACGGTTCAAAGCTGACCGACCCCCTCTTGAAGATAGGATACAGAATAAGATGATGATATCCATGTTGATGTTTTGTTCTCAAGAGATGGAGAGTCCAGGAGTATATATATACATATATAGTGAACTTAGCAGACTGAAGCTGCGCTTCTTGGATGTCTGGTGTCTATCGCCAAGCGCCTAGCGGGACAAAGTATGCGTGTTTGTCCCTTTTGATAAGTAAAAGGGAAAGTAGAGCTTTGCTAACCTAGAAGCTTAAGCTGAAGCAGATGGATAGCGGTTGGAACAAGCAAGCTAACCTTGCGCCTTGATGTTGTAGTTTTGTCCCTCGCAACAAGGACAAAGGAGCCATGTTTTCAAGATCTGCTAGTAATGAAAACTTTGAAGAGTTGGTGTAACACGTTCTGCAAAACGGAGGTGCAGTGATTTAGATGTGTGTAGTTCTGCCGGGGAGCTCTACAACCAATAAGACAAGGATCTGGCTGCTTTTGCATGGTGAGAAAGTCGGCATGTGGCTATAACGGGACAGCAGACAGGATGGCCCCTGGGGTCTGCCTCATCTGGGGGAAAAGGACATGGTACTGACTCTGCCGTCAGCATCAATACTGACAAGTGAGGTTTGGTTATGGCCCAGAATATGCTTATTGTTGCAGTTTCAGTCCTTATTTCTGTTTACTCACCTGCTTATCCTGTGATAACTACAGGTTCGTTGCAGGAAATATATACTACCAGCTGAGGATGTGTGATGGACGACAGGTAGGTATTTCAGTAAAAGATTGCTGTTTAATCTAGAAATGTTCTCAGTACATAGCTGTAATAAATTATAATGTTAGATGTATGCAATTGTATCTGGTCAGATCTTAACACATAAGCAACAGGACAGGGAGCATAAGCTGACAAAATCCTGTTTGCTGGAATGTATTCACTGGGGATGTATTACGAGGGAATACGCATCAGCTGAGGACGTGTGACTGATGATGAATAAGGTGTTTGTAGAATGAACTGAACCAGCCGTGCGACCTGGAGCACCCTTACCAAGGTGGACAGGAACACACTCACCACATACTGCCGCCTACTGAGTAGTAGTCAGAGTGATTATCAGAACTTAACTTTATAGAAAGCCTCACAGTACAATGCTGACTTGATGATTCTAGATTATTATTATTAGGGGGTTGTATTTTTGACTATCTCAGGTTCTTATCAACCTGCTGAAATAATCTTAGGGTACGTGTTTAATATACAAAAGGAGTAATTTCAAGAATATACTCCAGAATTGGAAGTAGCAACCTAAAGCCACCTTCTTAGCGACGTTAAGCTTGAAAAGGGATCTGTATAAAGGTGTAGAGATTCAAGTGTATATCTTCTGGTCTTGCGAAAATAAGCAACGACGAAGCCTATATAAAAAGATATACTTAGCTGGGCATATTATCCACTAGCCCAGCGAAGCTAATTGAAGGAATAGTCGCAGGAAACGGAAGGAAAAAAAGAGTTCCCTACCGTTACGCCCACCCGGAATCGAGCCCGTGCGCGTCCCGCGAGTGTCAGAGAGGCTCGCTCGAGATATTTGTTTGGATTTCCCTAGCCTCCTCAGACTTTATCCGCTGTACCAATGTGATGACATCAGTTGGAACTGACTTGCGGAGAATGGACTCAATTTGACATATAAGGGTAGGCAGTGGGTGCAAAAAGTGGAAAATCATCTCTCAAGGTGATGCGTACCTCAGCTGCCTCAAATGCCAAAGGCCACAGGCCTTCCCTCCCCCACTGCATAGCAAGTGTACCCACGGGGCGGTGGTCTACTGGTTTTGTTACTCTATCTTGTCTCGGGCATCGCCAAAATCCCATGAGTCTCATGTGCTCCCGCTAGCTACATCAATACGACGAAGTTTTTGTTTTCGATTTTGGCCGGGTTATTCTCCGGCCCGCGATTCTTTCTCGTGGCCACTAATACAGATTCCAGGATGAATGATGGTGCCCTATCAAGTTTGTCGTATCATTTTACTGTGTAAGTCTAGAGGAAGGCTGTTGACCAGGCTGAGCATGTACTTGGCACTGGTGGTTTCTCTGAAAACAGGGAAACTTTCGGGCTGATGAATTCTCCTGGCCATGTGTGTTGGAAAAATTCGAAATCATTATTATTTGGTAGTACCTTGGCTAAAGGCGAGTCTACGTTGCTGGTGAAAAAGGGCAAGAAGTATTGGAGCGGGATGGATTCGAACCACCGACTCTCTGCCTCTGGTAGAGGTTATAGATTCTAGGTATACGGATAACGATACAAGACAGAGCGACATAACCACTAGACCACCGCCTCTTGTTGGTATCATTGCAGGTCATTGGACCTATAGCTGATAAAACCGAGGCCGAAGAGGTTGCCCTTGGAAGCGCACCCCCGCGGCCGGTGTGCTTAATTTGCCTTCTTCGACACAGTGTTGGCTGGCTGTAGACGCTCCAGGTTCTCAAGGCCTCGCTTGATGTGCAAGACACTCTTGCGAAGGAGGACTATGTCGAGTCAGCATCGCAATATCAAAGAGGGACACGAGACAACACACTTCCTGGAACAACGACCCATGGGGCGTTGAAGCCGATGTAGTAGACCCAGAAGTATAGGAACTCTGGTCTGCTATGGGAAACACCATTGAAATAATATTCAGACACGCTCGTGAGGTAGTAGAGTGCAACGCCGTAAAGGTGGCCAACGCACATGACGATGGTGAGAGGGTGGCGGAGCTGGCTTCCTCTGGCGATGCTCATGACGATGGCCCAACAGAGGGGACCCCAAACGAACTGGAAGGGTGTCAGCATTCGACATTTCATGATTCTGCAGGGCCAAGTCTGGCTTACAACGGTGATGAGCTCCACCGTGAACACGAAGGGGTCAGAGGTCAGGTAGCGAGAATCGGAGAGCGCATATTCCTTCCAGAGTTGGCCGAAGAGCGTCTGCAAGCTGGCCAGGGTGCCGTGGTTGAAAATGAAGTACGCTGTGTGTCGTTCAGCGACTGACCCGAATATACAAAGAGCCGCCACTTACCCTCGAAGACGCAGTGCAGAAAGCCGCCTTGGAATCTCATCAGCATCGATCTTACGTAGAGCATTACCCAGACGGCACCCACAGAGTGCGAACCATGCTATGGCGAGCTGGTCCGCGGTTAATAAATTGCGGCGAGCCTTCCTAGCGACTGCCACGGTTGCGAGCACACTGAGAGCGATTATGCCAACCAAGGCCGCGATGAGGACGGCGACGTGGGTTTCATTGGCGATGAAATGCTGCAGCGAGACGACGACTGGGTAGTACGGATGTGAAGGCACGAGCGGGTCCTTCGAATGATTCATGATGGGCGTGGAGGTTGTCGACGGCACGACAAGGACGTTATAAGATGCGTCGAGACTGCGCGTCAGCAAAGCGACTTCGTGTTTTGGCGGTCAAGTCGCTGCAGACCCGCTCTCGGCGTGTTTGCTAAATTTTGCAACAAGGAGGCATTTCGACATTGCAACAGAATTGGACTCAGGCTTTGACCCTGCCATTTTCATGAGATAGAAATTGTATCGAGTACTTGACAAGTCTTGTAGGACTGGATATCTTCACGGAGCTCGCTGTGCGAAGTTCGTTGCAGGCAGCAATTTACCGATGAGCAACTGTCATGGGACATGGTTGCTTGGAGGGTTGCGCCGACAGGCAAAAGTGTAGAGCTATGTACAGGACTTCCCGAGTCATACAGGCAGATACAAAAGACTAAAGCTTCCATCTTAACCACATTCCCTAGACGCATTCGAGGATAAATTCGCTGAAATAATTTCGCTGTGGCTACCTGCTGTCGAGGTAGAACCTATTACCTTAACTTTGTTGGTAGTGACCCCTGAAAGCATCGAGATACACAGTACTGAGGTCCATGGTAAGGTAGGTACCTCAGGTCGGGTTCCACAGCGCCGAAGGAGGACGTCGGACCGGCGATCTTCCGCTGCAAGTCATCCCGACGGCCGACGCCGCTCCTTACCGCCGAATGGCTCATCCCGTCCTTTGTCCGGTCAGCCCCCCCTGATAACGCCCTTTCAACTGACTTTCAACTGCATCTGACCCATCATCGTCTTTCTTTGCATTCATAACCAAATTCGGTCACAATGGGCGACGTACCGGTAGAAGAGGCTCCCTTTCCGTTGACTGCCGTCGACAAGTGGGTGCTTTCCCAGACGGATGAGGAGTTCAAGAAGCACAACTGGGATGAGCTAAAGGAAATCATCGGTGCGTCAAACGCTGCCAGGGCACTCTACATTGGGATTGAAGTTTATCTAACTATGACCAGCGACAAACAAGCTCGAGGTCCTGAAGCGGAAGCCCTCAGACTTGCGCAGGTACATGAAGTGGACAGTCGAGACCAAGGCAGAGTACGGTTCCATGACCAACTTCCTCCTCGTGAACCGTCTTCCCAAGATGTGGGGCGAGCCGCCCTTTACTCCCAAGTCGCTGGTTCCCTTTGGTGAACCCTCTGACTACCGGGTTCTCGTCAACGACTGGCCCTACGGACTCGATACAGGCATCATTCACATCGTCGTGTGGTCCCGCACCATCATCCCTACCGACCCGGAAACGGGAGACCTGACGCCAGAGAGCCGGCGCATCACGCAGAGGTTCGTCGACAGGTATTTCGTCGAGAGCCTCGGCAATGGCGGAGCCGACAGAGTGGTCTGGTTCAAGAACTGGGTGGCGCTGCAGAGTGTCCGGGCTCTCGAGCACATCCACGTTCTCGTGAGAGACGTCGATCCCGACATCATCAAAAAGTGGGCCGAGGAACAGTCATGGCATAGACAGAACTGAGCGACAGACCCAATAGATGAATAGAAGCTGCCTTTGCTGCCAAGCCCAAGAGAAACTCCCCTGGCCATCTATGCTGCGCGGCGCTGTCTGCGGTTGGCCGGAGGTGGAGCAGGCTCGCCACCCTGAGCGCCGGCGCCGGCGCCCTGCATCATTCTCTTGCCGGCCCCGAGAAGACCAACACCAGCGTAAGCACCATAGGCGGGCACGGTGAGCCACAATAGCCAGCCACCGTTGCCGAAAAGAATGACGATAACGACGCAAGCCCAGGTGACCCAGACGACGTCGAACATGTAATCGGTCAAGCCAGGGGCGGAGAGATCCTCGCCAGAAGCCTTGAGGCTGCCTCCCGCATCATACTTGGGACGCCCGGCCCTCTCGAGGACGAACTCGCAGATCAGAGCGGGCGCGGAGAGCAGGATAAACCAGAACAGAGAGCGCGATCGGACGAGGAAGTGAAAGAGCAGGAAGGCGACGTTGACGACGGCGGAACCGATGTGGAGGTTGTTGAGGGCGGCGGCGTTGGACCTGGCCCTATCCTTCTTTGCCTTTTGCGCCATGCCGACTGTTGATGCGGTTGTCGCCGAGTTGAGCTTGATTCAGAGGCGAGCAATAAATGCCACAACGGGACACAATGAATTTTTGAAGTGGACGGGTTTCTTTGACTGTCAATGTAGGGCGGGACCAAAACGAATGAATCAGATAGTTTTACTCATGTACCTCGATGAGAAAGCGAAAGCCAGGTTGTGAGCACTGGAGTTGAGGCTGAAGTGAAAGGGGTGGAGTGACGAAATCCGAGGCCACGTGTGGCTCGGGCGCAAGATCCAATGGGATACCTGACGTTAAAGTGGAGCGTGGCCCGTGGATGAGGCAGACGTGGCGGATGGACAAGGTGCCTGTGCCACCTGCACGTACCTTACCTAAGGTTACTAGTAATTACCTAGGTAGGTAGGCACCACGATGGGGGCTGGGAGGGACGCCAGGGGAGGTTGGTAGGCAGAAAGGCGTCGGCGCTTGAGTGCTGTGTTGTTGCTGTTGCTGGGTGAGGAGCGTTCCTGGTCGCTGTGGCATCGCATCGCATCGCATCATGTAAGCCAATCACGACTGCTGTACCACAAACATCAGGCGCGCAGCTAATCGCAGACTACCTTAAGGTACGGATACACGATTCTGATCTGGAACTTTCCGCGCTTTCCTATACATGGGCAAGGTCCCGAATTTTAAGTGACGCCTTTCGCGACGGCCAGCCCCCTGCCGTCCCATGCCATCCCGCGCTGAGAGCTGAGAGCTGAGAGCTGAGGTCGACCTGACGTCTGTTGACTTTTGGGGGTTCTGCCTGGCTTTTCCACATCCTTGGTTCATACCTACCATCGTACCTACTACGCCCCTCATCTTTTCGCTGTCGTTTGCTTTCGCTCGGGTCCTCGCATAGTGTGCGCCTTGTCATTGTCATCACAGTCGCATGAGCAGAATTCTTTGCATTCAGTCAGATGGACCGTTCTTCTGCTGTCTTCAGTTGCTGTGCGGAGCCGACATCGTCCACTTTTGTTGCCCACCTACGTCGTTGCGCCGTTGGACCCCAGTAGGGGAACCTGAACCCAAACATTGCACTGGACCCACCACGACAACAGCACTTCAGTTTACTCTGGTGTTTCTTTCGCCCAACATTTCAGACACGCTCGAGAGTCCGCCGTCGCCATCGTCGCTGTACGCCTTACGATACCAACTCGACGTTGCAGGCCGCTTCATACGGTTATTAATTGTTAATATCTTGCATTTGTCGATACGAAAACCGATACCCTTTACAGACAGCCTTGTGTGCAGTTTCCACCCCGACCTTCTGCGCGTCTTCCAACCTCGAAATTCACGGACGCAACTTTTTGCGCTTGCACACACCTCGACACCCAAGCTCGGCACAGCTCAACCACGCATCCCTACCGTAGCCGCCCACGCCCGTGGGACCTGGGCTGGGTGGATTGCTCCCAGCCATTCGATACGACGTATTATATCCTTCAAAGTCTGCGAGACCTCATGGCCAAGCATTGCCGTCGACGTTAACACCCTCCATCGAGCCGATTGCCTTTGTGAACCTCGCCGTGAAAATGGCGCCCACGAGCGCAGCCATCACGGGCTTGCTACGACAGGCGATATACTACCACGTCGACAACGACGCCTACGACAATGCTCTCTTTTTCGCCGAGAGACTGAACGCCCAAGACCCGAAATCGAGCGAGTCCGCCTACCTGCTGGCACTGTGCCACCTCCGCCTTGGCGATGCGAGAACCGCCTTCGAGGTCAGCAGGCCGTCTGCCTCTCGCGGCACCAACCTGGGCGCCGCCTGGGTATTTGCGCACGCCTGCATGAGAATGGAGCGGTACAAGGACGGCATCAACGCCTTGGAAAAGGCACGAGACAAGTGGATGGGCAAGTCAAACTTGGGAAAGCACACAACATCCACCCGTTCGCAACATCCCGACGAGCCTGCTGTACAATGTCTGCTAGGAAAGCTATACCGAGCCTATGACGACCGGAGACGGGCCGTCGAGTGCTTTGAGAGCGCCGTAAGGATCAACCCCTTCATGTGGGACGCCTTCCAAGCGCTCTGCGACATGGGTGTCAAGGTCACAATACCCAACATCTTTCAAGTCTCCGACTCTCTTACCCACGCTTTTGAGCAAGACGTCGGCACCACGTCCCAAGAGCTCAGGGAGACCACGACGAACTCATTCGAGCCCAAAAAACCCTTGTCGCGAACGGCCATGGACTCATCGGATCCCTTCAACCTCCACCGGTCGTCCACCTACCAAGATATGCCCTTCAGCAACAACCTCTTCGCTGCCGAGGCCGAGGAGAACGACTTCATGTCCAAGATTACAGCTGCGAGGTCGAGGCTAGCGCCACCAGTCGTGACAAATGGAGACCATGACTTTGTGGAAACTCCGACGGGACCTGTATCCATGCCCGAGGTTCCAACGTTGCGCACCGCGTTCGCGGCTGAACCGCCACAAGCACCGACGCGGAGGACGCGGACTGCCCAGGCCGTGGAGCCTGGTTTCCTGGAAGCACCCCCAAAGATGAGCTATAGGTTGGGCGTGAAGAGGAGTACCAGGAGTCAGGACAAGGAACAAGTCGAACTCCATTCTGACACCGGCACTGGTACTAGCCTTACCAGGGCCGCGCCGTCTGAGAGGAAGCGGACCGTGTCTGGACACCCAGTACAGTCCAGACAGCATTCGGAAGAGGCAAACGCACCCGCTCAGAGGAGAAGCGCGAGGCTGAACATGTTCAATAAGCCATCGATAGCCAAGGCGAACTCGGGCGCCGCTACCATCGGTGCCGCGGCGACCCGCGAGCTGAAGAAGGCTAGGCCCCAAATCTCTCGGATCATGCGCCCCGGTTCTAGTGGCTCCAGCGTCGGTAGGGTCGTCAGCGGGAACCGTAAACCAATCGACGACGGCGGTATGGACGTTGATCATGCCGAGACGTCTCGCGTGAGGGAGCCTCATCATACAGTGCAGCACACGGCCCCGAAGGCTGCGCCGACGGAGTCAGACAATGTCAAGATTGAAGAGGCCTTGAGGTGGATCTTGGAGCTGCTCAAGAAATTCGCCTCTGGCTACTACGCACTCAAGCAGTTTCGTTGCCAGGAGGCCCTGCAGTACTACAGCTCCTTACCTCGTAGTCAACAGGACACCCCCTGGGCCTTGGTCCAGATGGGCCGGGCGCAACACGAACAGGCTTCGTACAAGGAAGCAGAGAAGTATTTCAGAAAACTGCGGGTAGTAGCACCAACGCGGATGGAGGACATGGAAATCTACTCGACCATCCTCTGGCATCTCAAGCGCGAGACGGACCTTTCCTTCTTGGCGCACGAGCTGATCGATGCCGACTGGAACTCGCCTCAAGCCTGGTGCGCGGTGGGCAATGCGTCTTCGCTAGCGCGAGATCACGAGCAGGCTTTGAGGTGCTTCAAGCGCGCGACGCAGCTGAACCCCAACTTTGCTTACGCCTTCACGCTGCAAGGCCACGAGCACGTCGCCAACGAGGAGTACGACAAAGCCATGGGCGCCTTCCGATCGGCAATCACGGCAGACCGGCGCCATTACAACGCTTACTTTGGCCTGGGTGGCGTGTACGAGAAGTTGGGCAACTTTGAGAAGGCCTACTCGCATTTCCATACGGCGTCGACGATCAATCCGACCAACGCAGTCCTCATATGCCGGATCGGAGGGATCCTCGAGAGGCAAAAGCAGCTCCTGCCGGCGCTGCAAGCTTTCAGTAAGGCTGTGGAGCTGGCACCCAAGGCTGCCATGGTTCGGTACAGGAAGGCACGTGCCCTCATGTCTCTGAGGCAGATTGAGGCAGCGGAGAAGGAACTCCTGATCGTCAAAGACATGGCACCCGACGAAGCCATGGTGCACTTCCTTCTGGGCAAGCTGTATAGGATCGTCAATGAAAAGCAGATGGCGGTGCGGTCTTTCAGCAACGCGCTTGCTCTGGACCCCAAGGTACGGTGTTTGATACGCGCGGCAGTAATTCTCAGCTAACAGTTAGCAGGCCAGTCAGTCTATCAAGGACGCGATTGAAAGCATCGAAGACGACATGGGGATGGAGGACTCCATGATGACGTAAGCGCTCGACGAGGTCATCATTGGCGACTGGCAGAGGGGATGTGCGAGTGCCTTGCATGTTTACAGGTGGCACGACAACAAGAGATGAATCTGAATACGACGGAACGAACAGGTTCGCCAAGGTTGGAATTGGGCGTGGTATAACAGCACGATGACAAGGATTCATATTGATCGGCATGCTGCATGGCATCGGCGTTTGGGAAAGCAAAGCAGGGAAGCATTGGGAAGGCGGTCGGTCTACCCTGTTGCATTGTACGTTATGTAAAACCTCGTGTTGGTCATGGTCGGTCTTGACGGTGTGTAGCTGTTATGGAAGTCATGATGCGATTATGGTTGTGGAGTGCAAAAAAATGAGTCGAGTTCTATACATGCGAGATCGTGTCCCCATCTTGAAATTTTCCGACTCGGAGCCGCCTGGAAAAGGTGCCCGCACCCGCCGACTACGTGGAAATAACTAGTGGCGGAGGCTAGCACATATCGAGAAGCTTTAGGTCCATCAGTCACTCTTGGGCCAGCGATTCGAGCTACATCGTGGCTTTTGAAGCGGTAGAGACCAGATGGTGAGTTGGGTGATGGAAGCGTTGTGGGAGGGAACCACATTCACAACCTTAACTGCGGGCGACCTTCCAGTAGGTCCCGTGATTGGGGGAATTGAAAAAATGGCTATTAGTGGGCCCCTTGCACGAGCCCAGTGGGGAAAACAGCCAGCCAATAGAGAATCAGGTCGTCGGTACCCGTCAACGTTTAGCGACGGTAACCTGCGGAATAATAGCGGCGCGTGACAATACTGGACCGGGGGAACACCGGACAGGCACGGGCCATCTTTCAGTCGTTTTTATTTTTATTCTTCATGAAACTGCCACTGACATCCCTGCTGGTTCTGCCAACTGTGGCCGGGCTAGAAGGAAAAAGGCGACGTAGCGCACGGAGCATGCTGCAACCATTATTCAATAGCAAGACCCAACACGCGCCTGTGAAAACAACGATCTGTAACAGACCAAAAGTGACTTACAAAATACCCGCCAGAAAATAGGGAGCTTACCGTCTCGCTTTTTTTCACATTTGAGCACTGACCAAATCCGGACTAGCTTACTGATCTCATCCCCTCCAGCGCACCACACAATCAGTAACCGGTCCCCCAGACTTTCTGCACTGCCATATTTATTTCCCCTCCCCTCTGCCTCTCCGTTCCCACTTCTCCCATTCCCACACCTTAACGAATCCATCACCAGTCAACCAACGGCATCAACCGTTTCGTCAAAAGACGCGCTTATTCCATCCACTTCAGTAACCACTTCAAACCATATCATCAACATGACTGGACGTAAGTACAACCATTTATATACTTCGTCGTCGTCGCTGTCGCTTTTGGCGCGCGTCTTGCATTGTGGCGCACCCCGCCGTGTAATGGGCAATTGCCCGTTGGCATGCATCACGCATTTCGACGCGTCTTCCCACGCCTAGCGCGGTCTTCACCATGACTGCCTACTTCTCTCTAAACTATCATACTGATCTTTCGTTGCAGGCGGCAAGGGCGGTAAGGGTCTCGGCAAGGGCGGTGCCAAGCGTCACCGCAAGATTTTGCGTGACAACATCCAGGGTATCACCAAGCCCGCTATCCGTCGTCTCGCTCGTCGTGGTGGTGTCAAGCGTATTTCTGCCAGTAAGCTCCGTCTGTTCCCCGCCATACCCCCAGCGTCATCTAACAAGTCTGCTAGTGATCTACGAGGAGACCCGTGGTGTCCTCAAGTCCTTCCTCGAGGGTGTCATCCGTGACGCCGTCACCTACACCGAGCACGCCAAGCGCAAGACCGTCACCTCGCTTGACGTTGTCTACGCCCTCAAGCGCCAGGGCCGCACCCTGTACGGTTTCGGTGGTTAATTGTGTGCTTTTGCACAGCTTCGCCTGCTTGCTTGCAAACCGCCTCTGCTGTATGTCGGACGAGAGCACAGCTTAGAGCGCAAGGTTCATTGGTCTTTCTCAACGGCTTTGGGGTATGGATACATCACGTTGATTTACGGCGTTGGGGATCACACGAGACACTGGGAATGATAGTACTCAAGGGCGTCGATAGGCAGACGCGTTTGTCTGAATTGAAACACCATAATGGTGACTTGAACATACAATTATAACAACAGCGACCTTGGCTGTCTGAACAATGACTCGTGACGCGCTCTTTTGTCTGGATCCACCATCGCGGAATGGCTTGGCGCCTTGTCGAGCTGTTCGCCCTTGTGATTGGTGCTTCTTCAAGAACACCACCGCCTGATTACAAGTATTTCCGTCCCGCGGCTGCCACCCTCGCTCTAAACACGGGGCTCCTCACCTCCATGTTTAGACTATAAAAGGGACTCATGATGGCCTTGACCCAGTTCTCGTACACCTCTTGGAAGAAGTTCTTGATGGCCTCTTCGGTCGCAGGGCTCGTGGGGTTCGCCCCGATGGCGGCCGATGACCTAGACGACGCCGTATTGGACGGGGCGGAGGGCTGGTGCAGGAGGAGGAACTTTACGTTGCCGCCCGTCACGAAGCAGGACACGTAGTTGTTGAAGAACTTGTCGACGACCTTGAGGTACCTTGTTGACATGAATCGTCAGCACCAGAGCAGAGTTGTTGGAGTGGAAAAGGCGGAGAAGGAAGAAGAGGGTGGTGGCTTGGTTTCGTACATTTGTCCCTGCGCCCATTGCACCTCCTCGACGATGTCGAGACTGCTGTGCAGGATGAACTGGTTCAGGTGGCGGATCTGCTCGTTGAAGCGCGAGAGGCCGTCGCCGCCCTGCTTGGAGGTGCCGAACTCGTACTCGAAGAGGGGGTTGTCCTGCGTGCCGACGATGGCGAAGTAGTAGGACATGGCGTCTTTTTTATGATGGCGACATGGGCTTTTTGCCCGGATTCGCGCGGTCCTGTTGTTGTACGTGAGTATTCGATGGCAGTATACAAGGTTCGTGTATGTGTATCCGTCGTCGGGGAGGTAGTGCGTTCCGCTGGGGGGGTATTTCGTTGTTGGCTGTCGACGGGCAGCTAGAGGTGAAGCTATCGCAATTGCGCCGATGCTGCGTACCGGATAGGGCCCGCAGGGCGGTCACTGCAAGGGGGAGCGGTGGGATACACGCCGGGGGGGTGCGTGTGCTTCAGTGGTGCTGGCGCTGCGGCGCGTGCTGGGAAATTCCGCCCGTGAAGCCGATTGAGTGGAATGGGGATCCACTTATTTTGCCAGCTCCAAAATTTCCGGAGAGGTTGTCAACGCTCGCTATTGCACGAGGGCGTCACTTCATCATCGGAACCAAGTACACTTGCCTGGACGCCAACCTTCCTCCCATTCGAGATCGCTCATATCGACAGAAGTTCTCGTTGCTGCCCCGTGGGAAAAGGACACCGAAGTTCCCACGAGCCACCGAGGCTCAGCATCGCACACGACACACAACAAGTACACAGGGGGTGGGAGCAACGAAACGGCAATGTTCGGCGCCTTCCGCATCACCTCGCCGCTGTCGGGCGGTCTGCTCTGGAAGATCCCGTGGCGGCTGTCCAAGTTCCAGAAGCGCAGGCACCGCGAGCGCCTCCGCGCCGTGGACGGCGTCATCGCGACGGTGGACGCGGCGCTGGCGAAGCAGGGGCAGACGGTGGCGGCCCTGGAGCGGTGGAAGGCCGAGATGCCCACCGAGGCGGAGATGCTGCCGCGCGACAAGTACACCATGTTCGACCGCAAGGAGAAGCGGTACCGCAAGGGAATTCACAGTATGTCGTTGACCCCTTTTCTTTCATGTGTCCGTGATGGGGGAGACGCTGACGTGTGTCGTGTGCAGAGCTGCCCAAGTGGACGAGAGTTTCGCAGAGATTGAACCCTCCTGGTTACTAGACGACGAATATGCTAGGGATGGTGTCAAGGACGGGGGACTTTTATGCACTGGCGAGAGGAGGAACTCGTCGAGGAGCGGTGGACAGAGAGCCAGGTTGTACGATTATGTACTCTACGCTTGATCTCGACGGGAGATCGACTTCCATGGATTGGAGGCAGACATCCAGAGCCAGCTCATGCAGCAGCTCACTGTACATTACGCGTCTGTACGGGCACAAAGGAGCAGATGTCCGTTACAAATGCAGAATCACGTCGTGCTCACGAGCACATAAATCACCATGTACCAAACCATGTGAATTTGAGGGTATCGAATTGCCGCGGCCAACTCATTTGCGTCTACGAGATGTAGCATGTGTAGTATTTTTCCAGTCCCGCCACGCCCGAGGTCGCCTCGCCCCATAGCGCGGCCGTTCCATTTCTCTTTCTTTCCCCGGCCCAAGCTTCACGCCATACAAATGGTCTTTTTTTTTTTTCAGCGGCCCTCGGCGTACTCCTCTCCCCTCTCGTCCCGTACAGCCCTGCCCAAGCCGCCGCGTCCCTCGTCAAAGTCCTCGCGGTACTCGTCGCGCACCTGGCCGCCGCTCTTTCCGCGGCCGTACTGCCTTCCCTCCTCGAAACCCGGGTCGAGATCGGTGCGGATGACGCGCTCGTCGAGCTTGGTGCCGCCAATGTACTTCATGCAGTCGAGGGCGTCCTGGTGGGTGTAGTACTCGACGAAGCAGAAGCCGCAGGGGGTCTTGTTGAAGCGGTCGAGACCCATGACGAGGCGCTTGATCTCGCCGCACTTGGAGAAGAGCTCGTAAACCTGCTCCTCGGTGGTGTAGAAGGAGAGGTTGCCAACGTAGAGGGTCGTGGCGTTGGCGAGGGGGTCTTCTGCGGGTTCGGCTGGTTCATCTTCGCGGTCTCTTCTGCGCTTGTTCTGAGGAAAAAGGACGTCAGCGATTGAGGGTTGAAAAGGTTGGAGATGCGGCGATGGGTAGTAGTACCCTGCTGTGGAAGTATGCGCTCGGCCTGTCGAGGCGGTCTACTGTACTTCTGACCTGAGGTCGCATTGTATGTTGTAAGAGTACTTCAAGAGATTTTGATGCTGCGTGAAGACGTAAAGGTTCGAAGGTCCGAAGGCAGACGCTGCGGTTATGGTAGAGGATTTGCTCGAGGTCGAATGCTGGTGTAGGTTCTAACTTCTACGAAAGGTACTTGAGGTCCAGTTCCTGGGGCAGGCGCCAGGTGGATTGCTTCAAAGACGTCTGTCCGGAGAGTGGTCCGTGCACCTGTCGATTTGAAGTGAGAAAGGCAGCCTTACCTCCAGCTAACATCAAGAGACTTGCAGTGGTCTATGAGCAAGTGGTTTGAGCAGATATCTTATCATCTTCTATTCAACCTCTAGTTAAGTATGGAGTAGTGTACCTGATTATTGGTGGCCGTATAGGTTGATGGCAGTGTAGAGTATCGAGAAGGTGCTTTCACTACCTATGAGGCCAATTTGCGGGAGAAGAACCACCTATCTGCTATGACAAACATTCAGCAATATAATCCCAAGGCACTTACTCAATTGGCGATGCTGTACGTAGTAGGCGCTCTGGAAGAATTCACCGAAGCTTCGCCAACTCTGATTGGTGTAGACATTCAACAGGTAGCTTGCATGCTAAACCCCCGGGGGCAGCCACGGCCGGAGCTCAAAGTGGGTCTGGTGTCCTCGCAGCAACCGCGCTGGGATTTTTGCCAGGAACATTTCGGTGACCAGCCTCAAACCGAACAAAAAGACGAATACGATTCACCACCGCGATCAACCGCCAGCCAGCTCCAAATCTGCTGTCAGCAGCAGAGACCTATCGCCAATACACACGACGGGTATCAGCCACGTAATGCCCAAGGTTAAGAGCTATACGGCTCCGTGGCTGTCCCATGGCCCCGGTCGCAGCTTGTTTGCGCCTCAGAGCGACTCACAGGCCCTGAGCGCGTCCTCGCCCTACCCCAAGAAGAAGAAGACGATCGGACCGAGACGAACAATCGCGAGACGTGGCACGGAAGTCTTTGTTGCCGTTGGCAAAGAGCTGCGATGGGGCGATTTGGCCTACCTCAAGGAGAACTGGTCCACTAAGTATGGCCATCGACGGATGGGGAGCCGGGTCAAGCGCGAGGATTCGACACAGTCATTCGACGAGGCAATTCCTACGACGGAGGAGGCTGCCAATGCACAAGGCTTCAGGGTATGATTCGTCTTTGGGAAAAACACGGCGTTGTCGCTAACAGCAGACAAAGACAATCAAAACTCCAGTCTCGGACGACATTCGCCAGCTCGTCATCTCCCCCAACTCCGACTTCCTCGCCATCTTGACATCGCATACCGTCCATATCTGCGTCGTCCCCGACTCCTCTCACCTGACCGCCGACGACACCAGTCCCCTGCGACCCAAGATCTGGACTCTGGGCCCTACAACCCACGTCACTTCTCGCTCTTCCGTCGCCACGGCAGTATGGCATCCTCTCGGTGTCAAGGGTTCTTGCCTGGTCACCATCACCACCGACGCCATCGTCCGCCTTTGGGAGCTGTCTCTCACCGACCGGTGGTCGTTCGACACTCCCTCGGTCTCGATTGATCTGAAGAAGCTCGTCGACGGCACAACTCTGGACCAGGACTACACGCCTTCCACGTCTGCTACGAATCCTAGTTTCTCGCAGTACTCTTTGGAGATGCAGGTAGCGTCCGCATGCTTTGCCGGACGTGGTTCTGGAGGATGGAGTCCTATGACTCTGTGGGTTGCCATGAGAGAGGGTGACGTCTACGCACTGTGCCCGTTGCTCCCCCAGAAGTGGGCTCCGCCTCCGACTCTGATCCCATCGCTGTCGGTTGCCATCGTGTCCAAGGTGGCTGCTCTTGAGGACGACCCCGAGGTATCTGATTTGGATAAACTCTTGGCTCAGCAGCAGCTCGACTGGATGGGCGAAATCGACTCCCAGGAACCGCAAGTCATTGACACAGCCCCCGGCGAACAACCTGTCGAGGTCTACACGCGCCCCTCTCGGCCGGCCGTCGTGCCAAGGCTGCAAGGTCCGTTTGACTTCGTCGCTGACCCCGATAGCGAGGACGGGCTCGACGGGCTCCTCACCGACATCACCGTAATCGGGAAGAGGGTAGACACCGAAGACCTCATGAATGGAGAGGACTTGGACTTGGACTTCGAAGACGGGGATCAGGAGGGTCTGTCACTGTCCGTCGTCTGCTTACTTTCCACTACCGGTCAAGTACGAGTCTTCTTGGACCTGGAGGATGTCGAAGCTCAATGGCTGCCCCCACGAAGCAAGTCAAGACTTGGGCGTTTGCTGGCTATCGCCGACGTGCCATCTTTGCTCGCATTCCAATGCATCGACACCATGGCCGACAGTGAAGTTGACGAGGACGCCTGGCCGACCTTCTCGTCGGATGTCATGTCACGGTACTCTTTGTTTGTCACGTCGCACGCCGGCATCACTTTCCTCTCCATGTCGCCCTGGGTCTTCCGTCTGGAGGGCGAGCTCTCGGGTGAAACAGAAGCCGGCTCTGACTTCAGACTGGGCCTTTTGGTCAATGGGCAGAACTCTGTCCGGGAAAGACTTTACACCCAGTCCTCGAGCGACGTCTCCGTGCCACTCGCCGCCTGTGCCGCCATTAGAGATCCGGACGTCGGCTACTTCCTCCTGTCGGGGACTCCGTACGAGCCCGTGGCCCTAACTTTCGAGACACCCGAAGAGGAGTTCACGCCCGTCCGCCACGAGACGCCCTTTGAAGAGAAGCCTGCGCGAATGGAGCCTCTGGACTTTTACGAGCCTCGTCCGGCTTTCCAGCCGTCGCACGCCTTTGAGCAGCAGTCTGACCTGCCAGAGCTCATCAACAGGCTCCGCAGCTCCCGCCACAAGACGATTGTGAACCAGGAGATTCGCTTGTCTCCGGTTACCCTGCAGATCCTCACGGACGCTCATCGCATCTTGGGCGAGGACACCTACCGCCTCGGTACTGCCGTGGCGGAGATTTTCCGCCGCTGCGCTACCCTACAGGACGAGCTTCGAGATCAGATCAGGAAGGCTAACGAGGTCAAGGAAAAAATTGACAAGATTGCGGGCAACGACAAGGACGGGGACGGCGAGAGCGACGAAGTCAGGTTCGAGCGGCGCATTGCAGAAGCACAGGAGCGGCAGAAGCGACTGAATGAGCGGCTCGAGAACGTCCGAACTTATGTGGGCAAGGCGGCCACGCGGGAGCTCAGCGTCAAAGAGAGGGCGTTTGTGGAGGAGGTCAAGAGCATGGAAGCCAGCTTGGTGGGGTCGGAGAACGGTGCGGCTGCAAGACAGCAGAACCAGCTCAAGAAACGTATCGAGGACGTGCAGCGGCTACGGGACGAACTGGTGGCAGATGTGGAAAAGCTACAGAAGCCGGTCGACGGCAAGGAAGTGCAGGATTCGCCATCACGCTCCTCGGAGCTCAAGATCCCCTCGGAGATCCGCAGGGCCAAGCTGCAGCAGGTTAGGAGCCTGTTGTCTCGCGAGACAGCCCTGGTGGAAGCCGTCACTGCACGCTTGGAACGGTTACAGACCTAAGTCGTTGGAACACATAGGTATGGTAGGATACCAAATGTATATGTAGCGTTATTGTTCCGGTGTCTGAGCAACATGGCCTTGTCATTTCGCGTTTAGGCCCTGTTGAGGAACGAAGAGCCGGTCAGCTGCTGTCAACTTGCCCCGGGGTAAGACGATGAACCATGTGGCAGGACGGCGGCCGTTTGTTTCGCATGCACAGACTGACATGGCTCAACACCAGACTTCAGTCACTATTTCGTGGAGTTGGGTAGATCAGCGTCGAGGCTATCGTGGTAGCATCCTCAGCAAGGAAGATGCTTGAAACCCAGCCTTACATGCACGTGGCGTCGTCACTATCACAATAGCCATCGCTCGACAGGTCTGTAGTGCCGGCAGATGGTTCGACGACACCCAACTGCCGATCATATGCAGGAGGTTTTGCCACTTGCCTCACTCGCTGCGATCAACATCATCATTCCACACTTGCATACGACTGTCATGCAGTGTGCGGCCAGGGTTACATTGATATATCCTCTAGATGATTGTGCTCACAACATCGCACATGGTAGGTTCCCCAAGGAGGCCCTACTGCTGCGAAACCCTCGCACTCCGTTACAGCAAGACGTGGCGGACGGCCCGTCCTGCAGCGAGCGGGAGGCTACAACTTCCATGCATTAAGCAGGGTCGGTCATGCAAGGAAGCCGGCAGGCATCTTGGCAACCTGAGGCTTCGCTATCAAGCAACTTGCGACGATTCTAGCTTCGACAACGTTTTCTTCGGTGTGGTCGTGTTCTTGAGCTACGCGACACGGCACACGGTTGCGCTCACTCTCTCGCAAACCGAGCGCTGATGATCAGCAGGTAAGGCTGTGGATCGTCTCACCTTGGGCCTCATTTCCCCCCCCCCCATCTTTTTCCAACCTAGGTGCGGCTGTAGAGAGGTCTAGTCGGTGTCGGTGCTGGCTATGCCTCATTTCGAGTCTAGCTATGACGACAGATGCCTCAGATTGCTCCGTGGCAGCATGCTTGAGGACGACGGACGATGTTTCCGAGTGGTTGAGGCTCCCGGGACGCCACGAAGCCAAATGGCGCTGCGTGCGGTTCTCTGCTGAAAACGCTACAGGAATTTCAGTCACGTCGCAGAGCTTAGTCTGTACATGCCAGAGCAGAGACACAGCGCCGTCGGTCTAATACGAAGCAGACTAGAGTGGTTGGCCTGCCACCGGTGCAGAGAAAGAGTGCAATGCTCTTGATCGATGATGTGCACTTTTGAAGCATGTCTAACGTCGAGGTACTTGCAGGTGATGCCGTAAATTGTTGCTCGCTCTGGTGAGATATATCGAACCCAGTATGAAAACGACACTGCGAGGCGCGCTCACATCGTTCCTCGACGAGTCAATGTCTCAATTGGGCTGAAATTCTTTGCCAATTAAGCCTTGTGTTCGTCTAGCAACGACCCGTCATTCTCGTCCGCGTGCGCAAGGCGTCCGGCGGCAGCGTGGGTTTCTTTTTCCCCGTTTTCTGGTAGGTTTAACCTCGTTGTACGCCGTCTGGGCTGACGCCGATGATTAGATGAATGTCTGAGATGCCAACGTGCATATCCTTGCTAGGTATGAATGGGATGAAGAGACACATCGAGGTTGGACCAGCTTACACGAACGGCTGGCCAACATTGCTCCAAGAACCTGGGACACGCCGTTTACGGTGTCTGCCTCACCTCAAGGTGCACTTGTTCGATATCTTGTATAAGAGCTTGGCTGGACCCTCACCTTTCGAGATGTTCAGGCACTACCACTTTGCGTCTACTTGCTCATGCTGGTTATCCTGAATAACACTCCTGCACCCTTACTATCACTGCGGCCAGAACCAAAGACGATGGCACCCAATCCGCTGTGTCTCGCTTGGCGAGAACAGATCATGGGTATGTAAAGACTGTGTACGGCGGAACTCTCGCGCTGACAAGCCACAGACAACCTCCGACTCATCTCTGGTCGTAGTGCCTTCATCGACATCTACACGTCTCGTCACCCGAACAAGACTTACACCATCTACGCGGTCAAGGTCCACAAGGGGAAACGCCAAGAGATCCTGTCCGCCGCGGGCCGCGACCTGGAGGACGCTTACGAAACCCTCCACACCAAGTCCGCCCAGGAGGTCCACCAGTTCATCGAGCTCAACGGCTTCGCGTTCCCCCGCGGTGTGAAGTCGGCCGGCGACGACCACTCGGACAGCGGCTCCGACAGCGAGGCCTCGACCCTGGAAGCTTCTGTGCTCTCCGCCGGCTCCGACACGGAAGAAGACGAGCCTGTCCAGAAACCCAAGGCCAGCCGCAGAAAGAAGAAGTCCAAGAAGCACGTCGTCGTGTCCTCTGATGAGGAGGATGAGGAGGAGGAGGAGAGCAGCTGCTGCTCCGACGTCGAGACCCCGCGCAGACGGCACGTCGTCCCCGTCAACGCGCGTCCGTCCTACATCCCGGCGCCGCCCATCGCCAACACTCAACCTCCCCCTCCGCCGCCAGGCTGGCGCGGTCCGCCCAACCGCATCTACCCCCGCGGAGGAGGCGTCCCCCCTCCCCCCCTGCCGCCTCCCAACAGATACCCCCCGGCCGGTATGCGCCCCGCCCAAGCCATGCCGCCTCCGCCTCCCTCGGCGGCGGCGGCAGCGATCACGCTGCCCCCCTGCTCGACGCCCGCGAAACCCGTCCGCCTCGTGATCAGGTGGGCAGGCCACGGCGAGCGCAAGATTGTCGAGCACTGCCAGCCGAGCCACCGCGCCATCCAGCGCGCGGCGCTCTTGCACGTCCGCGCCCACTGGCAGTCTTATGAGAACGTCGTGCTGCAGGAGATGACGCCCGGGAGGCTGTGGGCCCTGGGCGCCAAGGTGAGGCGCGTTGCGTTCGGGAATGACATGTACGCCATCTCGGGGGCCGCGGGCGACGATTTGGGCATGTACTTCAAGGCGGACGACATCCCAAAGTTTGAGGTCGAGGTGGATCACGACGGGAGCATCATCCCGCCGCCTGCGCCGCCTGCCGCCGCGCATCATCACGGGCGGTAGGTGCGTGATGCATTGGAGATTTCAGTCATTGGATTGCGAGCCTCGCCGAAACGCGGGCTTTGGACTTGCTGGTTCGCAAGGTGAAGGACAGTGATACAGTTTCTGGGAACTTCTGGACATGGTGGAAAGGGGCTTGAGATCTGGAAGTTCTGAAAGCGAGGTCGAACGTTCACATTAAGGCGAGATTGGATTGGGCGTTGAGCGTTGCATGGCATCGAAGCATCGTCGACAGGGCAAGTTTCATTGGTCTCGGTCTAGACTGTATCTGTACCGACTGTAGCAGTAAGAAAAGTAGCTTTGTTCGTTACGAGGCTTCGTGTTTAACATGCTGTTGTACAACCCCTGTGTGACTATCATCGGATTCGGCAGAACCCCCCTTGCTCAATATCTCGTATCTCGCACGCCACCCGCGGCCATATACCGCGGATCCTCGGAATCTGCAAACCTGTACGGTGTACATTCATTGGGCATCTGAAAGAGCGGCACAGCCGAAGAATTACGTGGATCTGGGGTCTTTTCTGGGGGCGGATAAGACAACCGACGTCACGCGGTTGGGTATTGACAGCCCTGCAGCTCGCCTCGTTTTCCATCATTGGATATCACGGGGTTTTAAATCTGTATATATCATGTACTATAATCATGTACGCCCCGATTTATGCAAGTGGTAATTGGCTTCCATTGTCTCGGGTCCGTTCAGCGATGGATGTCACACGGGGTTGACCGGTAGAACGAGCCGGCAGCGAGCCAAGGGCTTTCCCCCAAGTTTTCGCGTGGCTGGGCACGAGTCCCGCAAAGCCTTGGATTCGTGGGTGGGATGTGACTGACTTGGGGGGGCTGTGGGTTGTGAGAGAGTCTAGTTTGCTCGGCGGACTGGGTATTGGATGAGAATTATTGTATTCATTGGAGGTAAGTAAACAAAAGGACCGTAGGGCGGGTATCGACGGGGGATCGGCTATATATGCTGGAGGTTATCATGAGCTGAGTGGAAATGGGCGTCTAGAAGCTGGCGTAGGGCTCTGCGACGTCGTCCTCGCTGGCCCTGATTCTCGTTTGTAAAGACGCCAAACGTTATCTGAGGTGGGAGAGCGTACGGAAATAGAAGACACCGTTGTGGTTGTATCTAACCAATCAGTCTTTCGGAAGTGAACCAGGCTGCGTTGATCAACTTATTGGTGAACAGTTCAAGACCCTCTTGCAAACGCTGGTGGAAGACCTGGTTTTGTCAACTGAACAGGGACAAGATACAAACAGATGTCCAAGCATCTTGAGTCATCGATGACAACTGTGTTGAAGCGTTCCCACTTGATGAATCGGAGAAGGACAAAGATATCCGCGCTGTAAACTACGGTCAGAGTTTCCGTCCGGGTGACTGTTATCCCCAATGTGTCTGTCTCTCTGCCAGGGTTTTCAGTTGGCAACTGGGAGGAAATCCTATGTCCAAGAGAACTCCGCTGCCCTGGGGCTCGGAGTTTTTCGAGTTGAACATGTAGAATTGAATGTAGAATTGAATGCGTAAGCTCCGAGAAGTAGGTCCTTCAGATGTAACCCATCAAATAACCTCATGATAGCAATATGTTGCAGCCTATATTTGGCTCACCGCCTGCAAGTAACCAAGCATTTTCAGTGCACCTTCAGACTTGATTATTGAAGGAAATTAACTATCATTGCAAACCATGCCTGTTGACATGAGACGGCCTTGATGGCTTTATGGTAACAATCCCGAGCAACCTGCAATCCAGTCGCAGCACTTATGACGTACTACGTCCAGATAACTCGAAGAGTCCCTTCTCGTGGCATAGAGATCGGCCCTTGACGTTAATAAAAATCAGGACTCTGTCAGTTGGGCGGTGGCTCTTGTATCATTATGGATAGAGACACTGATACTCCAGTTCGTAGATGATATCATCCCTTCTGGGAAGGGACCGAGACACACGGAGATGAAACTACTGAGAGTCAAGGGCAATTGTGAGTAGAGCTAGCTAATTCAGTCAGCGTATCTACTACTAATTATCAGAAATCCGACAACCAAATGGTGATGTTCAGAACAGGCACCCTGTTGAATGTATTAAATGTCCAGATGAAAGTGGACGTCAAGGTCGTCAACGGAATCGAACATGTCCTGCGCACAAAATTCGGCACAAGTCCTCCTTGGAAAGCCTACCAGGCGTTTCCTGCCGTATGTGGAGAAAAGCCTGTTCGATACCAAAAGCAAGAGCACCAGAGACGACACACAACATCAAATTCTGCTGCTCCTCTCCACGCACCACCTTCAAGCAGCACACCGCATTTAAACACAATGGCGTGCTTCATCTACATAAATGGATTTCCCGGCGTCGGCAAAGAGACCACCGCCAAATCCCTCTCGCAGCTCATCCCTGGAAGTAAGGTCCTGGGAAATCATCAGCTAATTGAACCCGTCGCCACGACCATGGGCAGGAAGAACAAGGAGTATTACAGACAGCGCGCTCGACTGCGCCGTTCGACGCTGCACGACATCACCGCGTCTAGCGACACAGAGGGCATCGTGTACATTTTCACAGACTGCCGCTCCGCAGACAAGAGCAGCGAGAACATCGCGAGGGAATACGAGGCCGCCGCTAAGAGACAGGGCGTGCCATTCTTCCCGGTCTTGATGACCTGCGAGCTCGAAGAAAATCAGCGACGAGTTGTCGGTACCGGCCGTGGTGTGAAATGGGGCAACACGAAGATGACGGACGCTGCCGAATTAGAGAACATGCGACGAAACGGGAGTGTATTCAGGTTTGGAGGGCCATTGGAACTCGAACTCGACGTGACGCACTTGTCGCCCAAAGTGGCCGCCTGGCAGGTTCTTGGCCACGTCGCCCTGGCCATGCAGAAGTACGAAAAGGTGAGAACATGGCGTCGAAAACTTAAAGAAAACGAGCTGACGGTGACAGCTGTAACGAGAGCGAAAGAGGCAAAGATGCGGGATACGCCGGAGCCGCCTGCCAACGCCTGAGTTTCGAAACGTAGCCACGTGAAGAAAGACTAGCCGAATTTGGGATCAAACGGGTGGTCGTCTTGAGTCCCGTCAATTAACTCGGCCAAACGAGAAAATACAAAGGAGGTTTACAGGTTGGCTGTGACCGTTGTCGACGACGCTGGATGATACGACGCTGGGAATGGTCTGATGATGGCGGAACAACTCTGGAGGACAAAGTAAAGTTGGGTAATTATAAATAAAAAAAGACAGTAACCATGAGAAACAAGGTTACATACTTTGATATCCCGAAGGAAATGTTTGGTTCCACTAGAACTGCTTGCATGACTTCCATGGCGTGGCCCCTGCCTCCACGCCACGATGCAGTCACGGAGTATATATGTCCAGCGTCTACCCTATCCTCCCGGTGCTCCAAATGTTCAACCCAACCTTGACACCCTTCGTCACGGGCAATCCAGCGTGCCATGTCTCATCATACCCGTCACCGCTGCCATCTGCCCTAAAGTTCTCCCAGTACACCGCATTCCCGGGGATAGCCTTGAACACCACTCCCTTCACCCCCTCCTCCTCCTCCTCCTCGCTGTCATCCTTCTTCACCTCGTCACCGCACTCTACGAATCGGCACCAGGACCGCTTCAGCCCCGGCACCGTCAACAGCGGAAACTCCGTCCCGCCGCCAACGAGCTCCTCGTCCTCGGCGTCGCCGCGCGCGTCCACCCAGACCATCATGCTGCTCACCCGCCCCCATCCGCCGCGGTTCGACGACCAGTCAAAATGATACGCGTAATGCCCGCCCTCGACGTACCGCTGGGTCCGCAGGCGCTCGATCCAGAGCTCCTCGCGCCAGCCCTGCAGCGCGCGGGCGCGGGCTTCGATGCAGCGGACCGTTTCGGTGCGGGGGAGCAGCGCGACCTCCGACTCGCGGACGGATGTGTCGCGCTGCGTGCCTGCGCCGTCGTGTGTGATGGTGGACGGTTCGAACAACGATTCGCTTACGTTTTGTGTAAGTTGTAGTTATCCGCCGCAATTCGGGGGCGGGGGAGGGGGAGGCGGAGGGTGGGGACCAAGCTCACCTGATTTCGAGCAAGTGAGCTCGCTCTTGCGGACTGAGAAAGTTTTGAATGTATAGCACCAGCGGTTCTTTAGTGAAGATCCGGACGGAGTAGTGGTCTGCAGGGCACGCCAGTGTCGAGTTGGGTGGTTCTATTGCGAGCAGCGACTCGTTCATCTGAGGCCGGGGTGTGCGGACGATGCTGCTGCGACTGCTGCCCCCCGAAGGCGAGAGGAAGCGCACGATGGGGTCGCTGAAGAAGACGACGAACGCCACGAGGGCGACGACATAAGAAATCATGATTGAGGTTATCTATTACTCATTGGCAAAATTGAACGATTCGAGGAGGATTGACAATCAATCAGTCAGGTTATGGCATACGCGGCGTGGTTGGATGCACCGCCACAATCATCGCTACCGTGCGAATTCGGTATATCAAAGCACTGTACGCCAGAACATGGTCATTCAACATACAAGCCACTAGCTGCATTCACTGCTTCTTCTTCTCTTCAACTTGACCCACCCTGCCGTACCCCGTCCGCGAATACGCCGCGACAATTTTCCAAAACACCCACGCGAAACCAAGCACCACCGCCGCGGCCGTCCCCACACGAACCCACCCTGCCTGTCCGGCCTCTAGCACCGGCACGCGCACGGAGCTCGTAAGCCGAGCGCCGGACGCCGAGGGACGCGGTTCGACGTGCCAGAACACGGTCCGCGGCCCAAAGAGCGCGTCGTAGCCGAGGTTGACCCTCTCAAACGGGCTGCTGGGAAACTTGGTGCCCTCCTCGGAAGAGCAGGCCCAGAAGACGGCAGGATAGGGAACCTCCAATTCTGTGTAGCCGCCGTCGGCGGGTTTGAGGTAGCGGAGGTGGAGGGGCACCTCTGCCGTCCACTCCGCATCTTTCTCGCCTGCCGGAGCCGCGAGCTCGAGTAGGACAGCGGAGCCCCACGGTTTCGTGGCGTAGGCTGGGGCTTCGAGGTCCACCGGGGTGCTGGAGTAGCGCAGGGCTGTGAGGTTCTTGGACTTGCGGAAGAGCTCGTCCGCGAGCTGGTAGCGGTCCACAAAGATAGCCTTCGGGAGGGTAAAGTGCGCGTGGATTGCGCAGAAGGCGTCCTCTGCGGGCGGGCGGGCGGAGCTGACCTTGAGCTGCAGTGTCGGGTGCAGGCCCGTTGGTTCGAGGAATTTGGCAGAAAAGTGAGAGCCCGGAGAGGTTTCTGCGTGGTTTCGATGGCGCGCCGGGACGTTGAAGAGCACGGGGGAGGGTTTGGTGTGCTCGCCGAGGACGGTGAGTCCGCCAGTCATGCCGATTTCGTGCGGCTCAGGTTTGGCGGAGGAGTCAAGGGTGAGGATGCCGACCTCGGTCCTGTGGTTAGGGGTCGAAGCGGCCGAGATGCCGTGGGATCCGTAGGGCAACTGAGCGGTGACTTTGAGAGCGTGGGAGATTGTGTCGTAGGAGATGTCCAAGGAGGCTGCTGTCTTGAGGACCTGAGCGCGAGACTTGCAGCTTGTGTCTGATGTCGGGCAGAGGGTGTCAGCGACGTAGTGGACAAGTTTGTCCAGATTTTCAAGTGATTCATAGTACTGAAAAGCCGCCGAGTGAGAGAACCTATCGTTCGGCAGGCTGGTGAAGGCCTAACTATGTTAGAAGATAATGACATGTACGGTGGACGTGCCTCCTACCTCTGACGAAGAGCACTGGGTAACTCCAAATGCACGGCTCAAGGCGTCGCATAATTCTGAACTGTACTCAGTCAGAATCGCTTGTCGTCAAGCGGGAGTCATGGCATGCTAGAAGCGTGAGGAACCACTTACGCATCCCATTGCCCATCCTTCTTTGGCGTATGGAACAGATGGAAACCCGGCGATACCCGGGAGCTTAGAGGACTAATTGTTCCATAGGCTTCCGGATTAACCCATCTGACGTGCAGCTCGTGGGTGTCGCCAAGAAGCTGTGATAGCTCTGCTGGGAGCTCCTCCAAAGCCAAGGTGATCCTGTCCTCCCGGACAGATTCGATGACTGGACCCTTGATGCCGGCCTCGCTGACCTCGAGGGCCTCGAACGGAACTCCGTTTCCGGGCTTGTGGATGAAAGTGATGCGTTGACGCATAGTGAACGAAGCGGTACTTCTCGGCAAGTTGAACGTAGTTGAATCCAATCACTATAAAAATGTCACGACGATGGGCGAAGCTCGGTGATGTGTATGGGTCAGTGGTGATGCGACACGCCTGGTACCATTGCCAGCTGTGGATAGCTACAGATGGGTAACCACAGAGCTGTCGGACCCTCTACTAAGGACACCTCGCTCCCTGGGCTTCAGGATAAGGTCCGGTTCGTCAGCAGTGAAATGTGGCGGGTCCAGTGGCTGGGGCTCAAGCTCAAGCTCAAGGTCCACGGTGCACGGTGTTCAAGGGTGCCAATGACGTAACTGGAGTGGGCGTGTGGCTTCCTGTGGCTCCGGGCACATGAGTGTGGCTGCTCATCACAAGCACGTGGTCGACGACTGCCGTTCTACCCCGTTCGGTCACCGGCGGTTCAACAACGCTAAGCCGTTTTTGAGACCGACAGTGGGATGCCCTCAACCCGCCTTTCCGCGATTGAACAACGACAGGCCCTGGCGAGAAAACACCTATGATTTGTTTCGAATCGAGGGGTCACAGTTCATCCGCCTCATCATGCATCAGCTGAAAGCATCGAGACTGAAGTCGTCGTGGCGTCTTCGACCTTTGCAGCATAAGTTGACCTCACCACCCGTGGAACGCGGATCCAGGCTGCCGGCTTGAAAAGCGACGACACTCGCCACCGCGTATTCGGATTTTGGCGACATCGTTTGTCGCTCGTGAACCGTCTCATCCATAACTGCCCTGAGGCGAAAGTAAATCATCCGAAATGGGAGATCAACCATACGTGACGATCCGGTCGCGTAGACCGCACGATGGGAACAGCATGAGCAGTGCAGACTCCACTGTAGGTGCCAGAGTCACAACACATTGGTCGCGAAGAGTACACTCACAAGCTGGCCATGTCCAGTATGGATCCAGTTCCGGCCAGTCGCCTCGGATGGCCACTCACGATATCAGCCGCGTGAGCTATCACGTCAAGCATCTCGACAGCTTTGCTCAGACTTTGGAGGATGTAAGTCGGCTTCCTGATGTCACGTTCTACCGGCCTTTTTTTCTGAGCATAGTAGTCCGCAAATCGAGCATTCCCAAATCGCGGCAGATCATCACAGAGGTACAAGAAAGTACAGGCATTGTTGCTTCACTGGGGATCCGATGATCTGTTTGTGCTGCCCGAGTTGGAGGACCTGGAACGGTGTCTTCGCGAGGACTATGCATTCGACACGGAAATCTTTCCTATCCCTTCAGAAAACTCACATCTGGAACTCATGATGCAAGTGGGAAAATTGATCAAAGATCACGAAGCCCAAGACACACTGTTTCTGGTGTATTACGGCGGTCATGCCAGGATAGACGAGTCGAGGCAGAGTACTTGGTGCGCGTAAGTAGACCATCCTCAGCCACGCTACTTCAATCTCCTGGCGACAATAGAACACGGAATCCCGACTCGCCTTGGCTGCAATGGTCAGCCATCCAGACCTTGTTGGAACGTTCAGCTTCCGACTGTCTCATCCTTCTCGACTGCTGCGCGGGCGCAGCGAGCGCGACTTTTCCCAATGGCAACAGCATTACCGAGACCATCTCCGCGTCTAGTTGGGACGCCATTGCTCCTGATCCGGGCCGCTACTCTTTCACCAACGCCCTCATCGAGGTCATGCAGGAATGGAGGATGCGTACCTTTTCCGCTGCCATGCTGCATGCCGAAGTCCTGGCGCGTCTGAAGCATCCTCGACCCATCACCATTAACGGCAAGCTCTTCGAGGCTAGGTCAACGCCTGTTCATTTCATGATGACGTCCAACCACAAGGCTCCCAGTATTGAGATATCTCGTATCGTTTCACCTGAGGCGAGGACCCCCTCCCCTCCGCAGGATGCGTCTGTCGAAAACGACGGTCCATTCGAGGTAACTGGTGGACGCGGGCCAGGCGCACCTTTCTCAGGAGAGCCGAACGAGGATACGCCTCACGTAATGATATCGTTGGCTTTGGAAGACGACCAGCAACTAGACCTGAATGCGTGGGAGCAGTGGCTGTCGAACTTCCCGGCTTTGGCCAAATACGTCAAGGTCCAGGGCGTCTTCAAGAGTCACTCAACGCTCCTCCTCGTGTCGATGCCCGTGATGATCTGGGACCTCCTTCCTGAAGACCACGCCACGTCTTTTGTGGCCTTTATCCGATCAAACAATCTCATGACGCAAAAGGGGCGGAAGAGTGATGTTCAAGTCACAGTGCCTGCGAGCACCACCCGACAGCAGCAAATACAGACTCAACCGAGCCGAACCCAGCCCCGTCCCCCGTCGATCGCGAGCTTCCTCTCTGGCACCACTTACCCGTATGCGCCAACGGATGTTGGAAGTATTCACAGCCGACAGGTGGTCGATACGAGGCCGTTTTCTTTCGGCGACGAGCCAGCATCGAGGAGCATTGACGCTTCGGGTCATTTGACATACCCCGACGTTGTGTCTCCATCGACATCACGCACGAGCGGTGATACCAGGCTTCCGAGCGCCCTAGGCTCGACGGCTTCCCTCGCGCCGGTGCCACGCCAAAGCACAGCGTCGTCTGAAATCTCGCCAGAGAGCGCTATATCCAGGACGATGATTACGAACCAGCATAGGAAGGGCAGGAGGACCGTCTTTGGAATTTTACCTGAGCCACCAAAGTTTTCACAACACGTTGAGACGCTACTCCAGCAATACTACAAGAAGGAATAACCAGAACACCACTTTGCACCCGCATCGCAAGATCACGTACGGCGTGCGATAACCCTGACCGATAAACTAACAATAATTAGACTTCATGAGTCTAATTTATTGTAAATTATTCCACTACCATAGTCTAATTTATCTCAAATTAGTTCTTGTAAGGGGTAAGAAAGTTAGGAAACTAACCCTGACGCGCCCATGAAGATCAAGAACTACACTTGTCTGACAAATATCGCCGGCGTTTAGCCAATAGCATATATTTCCTCGCGTTATGTGTACTACGCATACACTACGTTTTACACTGCCGCGGTTTCGGATCTGAAGTATGCCATTCTTGATTTTGCTATTGGTAGGAGGAGGAGCATAAGTTGCGTCGTACTTGGCAATTAAAACTCCGTATGCACCGGTCTTTGATCGTACCCACGAGCAATCGAATTCGTCAGTCGAAGGTGAGGGAGCACCCTCAGTGCAGGTTGAGAAAGCATTAATAGTAGTAGCCAAGACAGAAAGAATAAAAGTTGTTTGTAGCTGCATTATGGTTTTGTTCTTTTGAAAATGCTTTAGATGAATTGAAGGTATTGAATGGAGGGGAGAATGAAGTTACTGTATTAATACTCAGATATCTCTTAATATCCAGTTTAATATAGAGCTGAGCTATTCTGTTATCACGTGCTTCGTGTTGTATCATATAAGGTGACTCGCCTTTCGCCAAAGTGAAGTTTTCCGCTTTATCTTATTCTACTTTATTAAGGTTTCTCCTCTCTTTACCTGTAACATAACTCTTCATGTTGGTTTACCCGTCAGGGGTAATCGCACGCCGCACGTGGCCTTCGCTGTGCGGGTGCAAACTGGTCTCTTCTGGTAAATCGTTGTTGTTCTTCCTACGTTACGTGGCCGGAGGCCATTTACGTAGAAAGGGCTATATGGCCGTATGGCCGTATGGCCACGTGGCCATGGCGTGGTGGGCCACGAGGTGGCCCAGCGGCCATGACGATTGAACCAAATGGTTAAACCGACACTGGCAACTTTTCTTCATGCCATGGCGACGTCATCTAAATACAAAAAGGAGCCTGAATAGCCACTGCCAAAAACCATCTTTTTCGATGCCCTCCTTTTGCCGCTGAACCCGTTGCCTATCCATCCCTCCATACTAGCTTGACTCCAGTGCGAGCGCTGGAGGAGGGAAAGCGGAGCCTAGTATTCAACCGACATTTAACCGTCGACCAGTTGCGGGTGGCCTTGGCATCATCCGACCAATAGCGGCTCAGTACCCTTCAACCAATCACAGGGCCGGAAGCTGGATTCGTTTCCTGTAAAGAAGCTACACGCCTGTGGATTGATTCTGATAGACGGCGCTCCGCTTAACCAGCAGGAGTCGTTACCGGATGACGACCAGAAGAGCTTCGTCGCTTCAAACTTGGGAATCGAACTGTGGCATGTTGAGGTTGGTGCATTCCGCTGCAAAGTTTCAAAGATGGAGACTAACAACGCAGGCCTGGTTCCATCATCGAAGGGAAAGGGACGTCGTCTCTCAGCAGTTCCAAAATCTTAGGATGGACGATGCAGCACCGCAATCATCCCACGGTGCACAAATGATACTCCCTCATCACCTACACAGGATCATCGAAATCCTGCCTTTGAGCCGAATCCTTCTCATCGACCTCCGCCCACCGGCAGATTTTGAGAAATCCCACATCCGGGGAGCCATCAATTTGCGTGCACCCCTGAAGTTTGTCAAAGATGCACCCCTCGACTTGATTGAACGCGCCTTCCCAGACGCGGCCAGCAGACAAAAGTTTGGTCAGTGGCAGTCGACCACATGTATGGCTGTCTATTCCCGCGCCGTCGACTCGACCTGGCAATGCCCTCTCGCAGACCTTCTCTATCAAAAGTTCAAATCATGGGGCTGGCTCGGCAGATGCTTCGTGCTCAAGGGCCATTACCGCGAGTTCAGCGTCTCTTACAGCGCCTCCCTCGCGGGATCCAGGAACCCCAGAAGCATCAATAACGTCGCCCATGACGACCCCCGCACATCCGATTCGACGTAGAACCTCGCGTACGAAACCCTACTCTGCCAGATCGACAGCGAAGAAGGCCGCTTCAACCCGTCCGCGCCCGGTTCCACGGCCAGCTCAGACCGCGCCCGCGCAGCGACGCAGCATGAACAAAATCTCGAAGCCGAGTTCCGGCGTCGCGTCCCGGACCTCTACCGCAAAGCCCTGGACGTGGGCGCCTCGTCGTCCCTCGCCGCGCCGCTGCCGCCATCATCTGGCCCCGGCTTTGGCCAGTCTGATCCCGACGACGACCCATCACTCCCGCCCGCCACGCGAGTCTGTTCCGACGGGAGTGGCGAAGCCAGCAGCACGTCGACGACGATCCCATCATCGTCCCTCCTCCGCACCCCAGACGCCACCACCAAACTCCACCTCGTCGAGTATCTCGACAGAGGCCTCGCACACATCCGGCAGGGACTCCCCGACTCCCAAATTTCATGTCCATCCCCTGCGGCGGGTGTTGCTGTCCATACAAACACCACCACCACCACCACGTCCCCGTCCCTGGGGTTGTCGAAACTGGCCGCCGATGGCTACTTTGACGCCTACCCCCCCTCCTCCACCTCTTTGCCCCCTCCCTCAGCACCAGCACCATCGGCGACGATGACAACGACAACTGGTCCTTGCCTTTCAGACGACTCGTACGTGAAGATCAACAGGGGAGATGCGCTGCAGCTCGGCGATCCGGGAGCGTCAGGCACGACAGGCACCTCCATCACCACTGCAGCCGCTGCCGCCGTCACGGCGACGCCAGCGGCCGCGTCAAAAGACGGGACGAGGGACGTGACGGTCGCCTATGGGGACGAAACGCCTAGAAGGGGCCGGGGCGGTTTCCTAAATAAGGTTCTGCGGCGAGCGTAGATGGTAGACTATGGCTGCGGGCGTGGATGCTGTCGAGAATGCGATGTCGTCTGTCATGTTTTGTTACAAACAGTACACACTTTCACATCTAAACAGAGTATCAAGGCTGTGAATGTGTCTTAAATCATAGAATCAATAATGTTGGACGTCCTTCTCTGTGACCAAACATAGGGCAGCCTCTCTCAATGAACACATCTGCGCATCAGTTAATGACAGCATCAATTCCGTTACCATTCCTCTCCCCCATCCATCCATCCAACCATCCATCCCGCATCTTAAATTCATCCATAGTGCGGGAGTAGCATATTCGTTTGGAGATACAGGCATGAGCAGGAGTAAAGCCTGTTCCTCTCCCAAAAGGGGCCATCTTCACCCGCTCCATGCCTCCCCCCCTCCCAAAACCTGAGCGTCCAGGGAATGTCCCCGTACAACACACTCGACGACTCGAATCCCACGAAGCAGGAACTGGAAAGAAAGCATCCCCCTTCCCCCTTTACCCTTCGGCCCCCTTTTCCCTTTCCCGTCTCTTCGGGATGTTTCTCATCCAGGCAGACCGTCGTCAGACGAAAAAAAAAAAAAAGCTTACCACTCTTTGCCACGGCAGGACGGCAGAAGCCCTGCATGTTTAGGGTTACGCGAGGCATCAAACCTCGACCACGAACACCGTTCCGTTCGTCTTGAAGAAGGAACGGCAAAATGCCCATCTTGACGCGCCTCACCCGACCTTCCCCCCTCCCCCACCCTCTTTCTGCCCTATTGAAACCCCCCCGGTCTGTACTTGTAAGGCATGGGCGAAAGGGCTGTCGGGATGGTTTTGCATCAAACGAGACTGTATGTCATGTCACGTACTCCAGACCTTCTGTGTGCTTTATTCCTCATGCCCCTCCCCACCAGGATTTAAAAGGAAAACACGCCCGGATGCTCGGGTAGCACGTCATCCATTCCGTTCGGGGTTTGCTTGTGTTTGACGGTGGGAGGGCAGCGCTGACAAGTTTGATCTTCCACCCCCGGCCAGGGCTGTCCCTTGGAGAAGGCCAGAAAAATCTCCGGAGGTGACTAGTCATATTTCAGGGGAACAGCTTGAACGGCCCCTTTTGCTGCCCTCGGCGGTAGAGGGTACTCGGTCCAAGCAAGCTCTAGAGGGTGGCAGTTATAGTAGGGGGACAGTTGATCTGTAGATCCGCGTTTATTGAGGGGCGGTTTTTTTTATATCACGGGTTACTTACAATGTTCGACATGGGGCTAATCAGTTGCTCGAGCGCCCGCCCTTCCATCACGTGGTCAACAGCCAGGCAGTCAGAACAGTCAGACAGCCAGACAAGATGCAGATCAATCCCAAGTGGCGTGCATGCGCGTAATGGAAGACACATGCTCCGTGGCGTCAGAGCACATCAGTCCAGGCACGGTAACCTGTCGTGTCTCGAGTGCCTGATCTGAAGTATGATGTTTCCGCCCGTCAAGCGGAGCCGTCTGCTTCAGCCCTCTTGGTGGGTTTAACGCATGGCAAAGACGAACCAAGGAAGCTTCGTCCGTGTGGTGACCGAACAGAATCAGAGTTGCGTGCTTATGGCCTTCCCATGTTCCGGCCGATCTGTAGCTGCGGCTGTCAGAGAGTCGACTGGCCAATCCAAGGTGCGGGCAGACGAGGGGGCTTTGGGACCAAAATTCAAATTACAAATTGCTGCTCTGTCTCTGACGGGGTGTCAAAAAAACGTCTGTCGTTGACAGGCACGGGCGGAAGACGCTTGATGTGTTTGGTCAATGTGCTGCCGCTGCCGGGTTGGGCTGTGACAAGCTTCACGTCAGGACTCGCAAGTGTCGTCCAGAGGAGAAAGCAGTTCAGCGCACAGTTGCGAAAGGAACTGACGAGAGGGGAGCGATGTTTCCCTTCGAGACGAGTCGAGGGTGGCGCAGTCCGCAGCCTCAACCCAACGGTCGTGACAGCAGAATTGACGAGTTGCGACTGGCTGACGGAATGTGACAGGTTGTCTCCCCCCCCCGCCATCCCTCCTCTTTTCTTTTCTTTCCTGATGTTCAGCCATTTTCCAAAGGAGGGTGTGCAGACAGAGGCCCGATGAGCGATGGACAAGCAGCCAGATCCTGTACTCTGAACAGACGGCCCCATCCGGAGCCATGAAGGGGGGGGAAGAAAGAATGAGGCTTCATCCCTGTCGGTCGGCAGAGGAGGAACATGAGGGAACCCGAACATCGACAGAAGGTGGGTTGACAGCGGGTCGTGGACATGCACGACATAACATCATGACGAGAATCTATAGGGACATATCCGGACGCCGGCTGTTGCTGTTCCTTCTGCTGGTACGGATACTCGAGGGGACCTGCAACAGCGTATCAGCAACCAAGGTACATTCGCGGAAAGACTGAATTTTCTGCAGGTGTTTACTCCCGTGTATACTATGTATGTGTGCAGTGTGCGGAGTGTGTGTGTACGAGTTGTATGCATGCGCTTTGTTAATCCCATGTTTTAAACGCACTGCGTGCGTAGCGTGAGTGATTGATGTAATGGTTGGGTTGCCGTTACACTTCGGCCATGGCATCAACTTGCCCAAAGGCCATGGACACTATGACGCGGTGACGAGCCCCTTCAGTGGAATTTCGCATTTCGGTCTGAATGCGAGAACGAGATGCGATTCGCTCGCCAGCAACTGTGACAGGTGCTAGGGTCTCCCCTGACACGCCGGGGGAGGAGTCCCCATTTCAGTCGAAGTGTATTCTTTTTTCTTGCTCGATTTTGACAGGACGCTCGGACCATGTTAAGGCTGGGTTGTGCAGACTGTTTTATGATTGCCTGGGCAGAGAAAATAAAAGACTGTATCCGTAGCATACTACGTAGTACGTTGGATAGGATGCGGGTTGTGAAAAGAAGATGTGCTTGAAGTTGACATGATGCAGGGGTCGACCCAGCGGGCAGAGAATGGCAGCCAGATGGCTTCGGCTGGCCAGGGCTGGGATCAGATCAAGGCAAACGAGTGGAGGATACGGATCCAGTACTTGTGTCCGTACGGAGTACAGACCTCTCATCCCACTTTGTGTGCAGTACTGTGTACGTGGGACGTACGGAGTAGTGTACAGTAGAGCAACTCATCGCTTTCTGTCATCGGCCGGACCTGCCTCTTCGGTTTCAGACGTCCGGAAGCAACGTCAGAATGTTGACTATTCTGTACAGCTTCCGGGTCCAAGTATTACCGCCAGAGTCCACCCGTGTTTTTCTTTTTTTTTTAAGGAGACGCTCGGTACATGGCATGTTTCCGTAATGACTAGCAGCGATGGCGATCCATTTGCGGCCGGTTGAGATGCTGATGGAGATGCTGACATACCATAATACCAGTCCCTTGCCTGCGGTCTCTGGGTATTACTGGTCAGGGGCCGGGAGTCTCCAGGACGTCTCCAGGACCAAGACCAACCTCTGAGACCCTTGCCGGTCACGCCAGTTTTGCGTCCACCGCCATGAGCGCTGCTCCCCTCCTTTGCCTGGCTGATCCGGGCCTGACGGGGAACATGGTGTCGGCAGACAGCATGTTTGGATGTTAAACCTCCTAGCCACCTAGCCACTCCACTCGAACCGTCCTAGCCCGATCCATCAGCGTTGGATCTGGTGGTCCCCTTGCGGCTGTCAAACTTGACAGATCCCCCTTTGCAATTTTGGTGGGTAGTGGGGTCGTCCGACAAATCGATATGGCTCCCACACAACACCATTGATGCCGTTGCCAACATGGGCCTTTCGTTCGCCAGCGAGATCCCCCCGAGAGAAATGACTTCATAATGAGCCTAGCCATCTAGTCAAATCAATCTCCAGAACCATCCGCGGTGGGTATTGATGTCGTCCACTTTCCAATAATCTTGTGCCGATTCTTTCGAACCTGCATCGGCCGTCCGGATCTGAGCTTGAGCCTGAGCCTGGGCCTGGACCTGGGCCTGGGCATTTGGCAGCCGCGCCGCACCGCCTGCAGCCCTGCGAGACCATCTCCATCAACCTCTCTAGCGGGACTCTGAAGCCCGCCTCTGAAGCCCGCCTCTTCAGAGAGTCACCATTGTCCGTCGTGCCCTTCGATGAACATGGTTGAGACCCTGCGCCTGTCAACCGAGGGGAATGGGGCGCCGACAAATCTGGATGGAGCCGCTGTCTGTCATCATTGGCTTCGTTGATCACTGTACCTACTTTGTACGTAGCCATGCTATTGCGTAGCACTCACCTCGCAACCTACACCCGGCCTCGATTGACTGAAAACGCTGCAGTGGCACTCTCCTGTGGCGCTAACACTCACCGTTGCTGTCACCCTGAAGGTTTGCGCCTGACGTGCCAGAGTAGCACGCGCTTTTACCGCCAACGACTTGACGTTGCCGTCTAGTCGACAGTATCCGTACCACAGTCCAATACATGCGAGTGCAGGTGGATGGAATTACCGGTTGGTGGACCTCATTGATCTCCATCTGATATGTCTGTGTCACTTCCAGGACCCGAGCAGCCAGGGAACTGAGTATGCCTGCTGCACGGCCGTCCCAGGCGGCCGTGTTACTCAATAAGGAGCAGCTTGCGCGACACGATACACGGGGCCGTGGCAAGGGTCTCGACTACCACCTAAAGATCCGATCTGTCCGCCGTAGAGAGAGAATACGTACAGTGAGGTTCTGAGGCAGAGTCCCTACTTGTCGTGCCCGCGATCACAGTAGTCTGTACCTCGTGAATGACGGCCGCCGTCGTAAAGTATCCACTGAATTACCAGAAAAGCGGTATGGTTGGACAAGACGATTTGTCGTGATTGCATGTAAGGAGTCCAATCCGGTATAGAGCTCATTTGGATGCTTGCAGCTCGTACGACCTGACTAGACGTCTTTGAGAGCTCACGCCAACTGCACCGCCGTGACCGTGATGTGCGGCGATTCCCGACTGCCCGTCCATGACGAAGGAGTATCAACTAGTGCCCGTAAGAGACGTCGAGCAGAGACCAAGTTGGGGAAGATTAAGTGGCGACACCTGGCTTCCATGGTTTGGTTCAGCTTGCCCAAGTATTCTTCGAACTGTAGGTAATGATGTTTCCACCTCTTCTCGAAGAATGGCCCGACTTCGACACGATAATGAGAGCGGAAGCAGTGTGAATACCCGGGCCGGCTCGTCCGAACTTTGGCAGGCCATACTAGGGCAACAATAGAGCGGCTCGTGTGGAAATGGGTTCGGTGGTAAATCAACATCCATGACAAAGTCCCTGACTATGAACAGCCTGCATATGCGCATTTCTTGTGGGACGTCGGCCAAGGTCCGCATGGGACAGCAACTAATATTCTCTGTTGGCCATCGATCATGTCAGAACGCGCTGCGGTCTGCGGCACGGCGCTCGAAGGGGTTTGCAAAAGCAATTTGCCCGGACAGTCCGCTTTCTGGGATACAAAGTTCCTTTCCCGTATTCTGGCAACGGAAATTCCCATGCCTAGAATCAAAGAGAGCCCCGATGGACCTTCGCACGACGAGTGTAATCTTCAGCTTCGGGGCCCAGCATTGCTGAGGTTGCAATTCCCTGGCGCTGGCATCGTCTGTTCAAGGCGGCCTGACAGCGCAGTCGAGAAACGCGCACGGTCAACCTTGTCACTCAACCTCAGCGCGGGTGGTCTCCAAGCAACTCTCAACCTGCAAGGAGAAGGGGCGCATGCTCTCATGGTCTGCAAGAACGAGGCCCGGTGACAGGCTGCAACACGAGCATTGGTTGCACAACACTGCTCGCCCTGCTGTCGTACAACCACCCGTCCTGCTGAGGAATCGGTGATGTGACGACCCGCTGAATTGGTTTGCGAAGCCCGGCCGAAGCTGGAAAATGGAGCAGTCGGGGACCCGTGATTTGGTCGCCGTCCTTCGAAGAATCAAGTGACTCTAGGGAGCCATAGAGGTTTCGTATGACTTGCGCGAGGAACTCGTACAGAAACCCCGACTCTGCTTCAGCGCAAGAGGCTTGGGCGGCTAGCCGGTCGGGGAGTCAGCGACCCGAGCCCAGATCAAATGGATTGAGCGGGTCGTGCTGGACGTAAGATGAGGTGGCAGTCCGGCGGACATGCGGCTTGCCCCCAAATTTTGAAAGGCGATGAGAAGCAAGATCGAGAGCCTGTCCGTGATTCACCGGCGACGACTCTTTTGGAGGTTGTTGAAGGTGATCGCATTCGGTGTCCAGCCTCGTCTCAAAACGACCAGGCCCCCGGTAATGCCAGGTAACCCACTAGCTCGACTATCGACATGACGAGCATGGCAGAAATTCTCTCTTGCTGGATGAGATGGGTGGGATATTGGACGCCAACTCTGACGGAAGTGGATGCAGCTTCGCGGCTGTAACCCTACGCTCGAACAGTGCTTGCGGACATGTCGCACAGTCGTATCTAGGCTGACATTTCCCAATCGCTCGCATATCACGACCTGTTTCTCATGGAGGGCGTCCAACACCTGACCCGGAAGCCATTCGGGGTGTTTCGGTAGTGAAAAAGACGGAGCCGGATCCGAGTCGAATCGAAACGTGGAGCAGGAAGAATAACTGGGGCTGTGGAACAGCAGCAAGGTATCCTTGAAAGACCCCGGCTGGCGGGCTCTGCCGTCTCATGAATTGGAAGTCGTGTCCCTGGACCTTAGGAAGGGGAGATCCATTTGGATGGGAACCATCTCGCGGGTAATCTTTGCTTAGTTGGGAAGTTTTTGCGAATCTTGATCCCTGCTGCAGCAGTCGGGTGGGCCACCCAGCGATCTGGCAGACCGGGCAGGCCAGGCTTTCATCGAGAAAACGAGTCCCATTTCTTTTTTCGCCAGACAACAATGGAGCTGTCAAACGTACGATGCCATGTGTTGGTGCGCATCGGCCTTGAGTCGCATGAACCGCTTGGATGTTCCTCATCCTTACTCATCACAAACCTTTGCCAAATGTAATGTACCGGACATGCCGCGCAGCCAGACACGGTTACGAATCATTGACGATGTGTG
Organism: Colletotrichum lindemuthianum; assembly: GCA_001693025.2. Taxonomy (NCBI): domain Eukaryota; kingdom Fungi; phylum Ascomycota; class Sordariomycetes; order Glomerellales; family Glomerellaceae; genus Colletotrichum; species Colletotrichum lindemuthianum. Next base: position 65,653 of record MASP02000142.1, on the reverse strand, counting down.
ATGTGAATCACAACGAGCACAACGCCCACGTCACCCGCCGAGCTGACAATAGATACGCAGCTTCCGAGGTGCAATGCAAGCAGATGAAGGGAGGCTGCAGCAAGTCGATCAAGTTCTCTGAAACATGGGGCGTCGAGGCGAACAGACATGCTCACGACGCAATGTTTGTGTCCGTTCGACCAGGCCAGTCGAGCCAAGCGCATCCTCCTACTCCTGTCCAAGGTTGCAGACAGCAGATGAACAAAGCGAAATCCATAATCACAGGCTTTCCAGCTGTTTGGGGCTCCCAGACTGCCTGTCGTTCCTGGCAGCGACGTGAAGCTTCGGAGGATGATCTAGAGCCGGCGGACGGCGGTACGGAAAGCATTAGAACCCATACTGCCTACTAGCTTGTCGGAAGCAATTCGGGCGCTACCTCACGTAGCACAGGGTATTTTTAGGGTTGCGTCGTCGAAAACGATGTGCCCTGTCACCCGGTGGAGATGAGGACAGACCTGGGCCGTGTGGGTATGACGAGGCAGCCTCCATGACAGCTCGAACTCACCTATCGACCCTTGGAATGGCGGAGAAGGAGTCCGCCGTGAGGGTCCGTAATGTGCGGCGCGTTGCGCTGAGCAGCAAAGTCACCCGTCATGCTACGTAACAGAGGCCTGTTGAGTGGCAGCGGGCCGGGAGAGGTGACGGAGATGACCTTTGTCGGAACAATATGCAGACGGTAAGCAAGATCGATTTGAGAAGGACGAGCGGTTGTGATCGCGCATGCTGCTGGCGTATGCACTACCGGCCGATTCGAATGAATTGCAGGTGCCGCGAGGGCCGCTGCGTTGGTGAGGCGGACAGGCTGAGGAGGTGATTCGGGTATTGCCCAAGGAGAACGCAGTGTTGGATTATGCAGTTTGCTCGTCATGATGGCTCGGGCCAATCAGGCGAGCCAGTCGGTCGTGACAAGCTGGCGCGCGCAGGCAAGCATCGCCGTCACAGATGCCACAGTATAGGCAGAGGCTGGGTGAGGATTGGGTTGGATTGGCACGATCGTCGTGTCCATTCTGCAGGAAGGCATGTGCATCGGTGCACAGGGCAGCGGGAGCGCACTGTGGTGCGGCAGTGAGTTGTGATTGATTGATGATTAGTGATGGCGGGATCGCTCTGTGGTTTGGGCTCTGGAAGATTGGTCGAAAGGTCCAGGGATCATGACAGGAGCATGGAGATGCGGCGTCCAGGGCCGCGGTCAGGGATGAAGTTAGGTCGAGTTTGGCATTTAGATTGCGTTTCCCCTGAGGAGCTGACAAGACGACGACGTTGGCGGCAGGATTTGGGTAGAAGAATGGAATCAACGTCGACGTCTTCTCGACGAGCGAGCTGGCTCGTCCCCGTTTCCAATGGAACCAGGCCCTTGTTTGTGTCAACGCGCAGGCAGCGGCGTCCAATCTTTTGGACAAGATGATGGACAGACCATGATCCTGGCGGTAGACATGGACGGGATGTACGTGTAAAGAGAGCTTCTAGCGCAACTCCTTTTGCCAGGATCAGCAGACGGTGATGAACAGGACTCAGGCAATGTCAAGTTCGAGGACGTATTTTAATGGGCTGACGATGAAGCTGTCCCAAATTCGAAACGACGACCGGGCAGTTGGACAGTCCCGTGCGCAGACCGGAATACAGCCCGTGATAGACTTGTGGGTGTACGTGCGTGGTACAGCTTGGGTTCGTGTAGCCGTGTTGAGGAACGTCCAACGCCAAATGGCTGCCTCCCGGCCAGATGAGCCTGCGATGTAACTAGAGTCTGGAGTCTGCGGACTAGTGTAGATATTCTGGGCGATGCGCACCAAGTGTTGGCGGCGGCGGTGGTGGTGGTGGTGGTAGTGGTAGTGAGTCGGACCGGAGCACATGGCGAGTGTCGACAGTGACAGCATCATGGAAGTACAAGGTAGGTAGGTAGAGAGGAGATATGGAAGGGGGAGGGGAATCTGCGAGATGGTTTGTTGTCTCTCTCCGGTCACATCTCACATCGGAAGGGTCGTGGTTGGCGGATATTCGCAGCAGTTTGGCAAGTCCGGGTCTATGGCACCGGTGAAGGGAAGGAAGGAGCGGGTGTGGACGGTTGGCAAATGAGAGACCTGGATCGGAAAGAGCGTCCGCGCCCCATCTCTGGGCTGCGGGAGTTGAGCCAATGGGAAGAGGCGTACAGAAGGAGTTGTCTCCAGACTGAGAAGAGATGGACAAGGCAGGTGCAGATTGAGATGCGGCTTCTGCCTTCTGAGTTTGCATATTTGCAACTTTGTACGGTGAACCGAATATCATTATCATTAGATACTTACTAGTACACTACCTTATGGTTTGTGTGGAATGTTCTTACTAAGATATCATCAAATGTTGGTTGGACTTGAGGATACCTGCCAACCACCCATGAGACAACCCTAGGTAGGTAGGCATCCTCACCACAGTTACCACAGTACGGAACACGTAGCGTGGGATACGCCTGTTACAACTACAACGGTCATGATTGACGGAATGAATCACCATTGCACCCCACCACGCGACGTCAGGAAGCAAACAGCTTCTCAATGCCTGCATTGGCTGGGCTGGGAACGGACCTATGGGAAGGTCCATTCGTCAAAACGACTGCAGCCTACTCTTGGCCAACAGTCGGGAGCTCAGTCAACGTCTGCGAGCCAACAATGGGACACCTCTCCGTGCCTCAACAGGTATCGTGCGGTAGTGTGAAATACTGAACCAGACCACTCATCCATCGTCCATCAACCCGCCCGAGATCCAAGTGCACGCATATGTCAGGCGGGGGGTTTGTTGAAATCTGTACTCCATACACATACCATAGCGCTACCTACTACGTACGTATACTTCATGTGCGTAATCGTATGGAGTATGTGTATTAGGAAGGGCAAGGACGAGAACCCTGCTATGTAACCTCACTTCCGGATGCTCCAGTGTCATAGGTTCACTGCAACCGTACCCGCCACCCTTGCGTGTCTCTCGCAACTTGAACTCAACGAAGGTATATTCCCTCCGTCTTTGTCTTCCGGTCCGGTCCAAGAGAAATTACGATGCTATTTTCTCCACGTCCCCTCCACCGAATGCAAGCCATCGGGAAGTGCCCGGATGCTAATCTCTGTGAGCAGGGAAGCCGGCCGGAATCAGCTGTGTCAGGCTGCTGACGATGGAGACAGACAATTGAGTTTGCGATGAAGGACGTGTTGTAACTACAATGCCAAACCAAACCAGTCCTGTCGTGGCTTGTCCCGTTCTCTCCTGTCCTACCTACCTTGCCTTGGTACTTTGACGCCTGCCCTTTCTATTTGTGTTTTCGACCAAGTAAGGTAGGTACAGTAGTGTTTAGTTGCTCCCAGATCTGGCTATTTCTGGAAGTGAGAGGGAGGGGAAAGGGAAAGAGAGGCTTGCGATGGCAGGTGCAAGTGTGTAAGTGCAAGTGCGCCGCGCCGCGATGGGCAAGAGCAAGTCGCTCACGCGTTTACGCACGGGTGCCAGGTGCCTGCCTGAGCTCGTGCTGGCTCTTTCCCCCTTGAAGTCAACCAACCCGCCCAGTCCTATTGGAAGACACGAATGGTTATTAAGCAAAGCACGCATCCTAATTGGTAGGCACTGCACCCCATCCGACCTCCCCCATCTACGGATACGGAGAATGACAGATGCCTAGGTACCTGGTACGACGGTATGGATACTCAATCACGCTAGAGAGAATGAGAACCAAACTTCTCAACAAGCAGGCTCAGGCACGAGAGACACCCAGAGAGAGAACATGCGCGTGCTTGCTTATCCTTCGGGACGCACATCTGGGGTTTTTGCCCACCTTATCCTACCTTTCCCTCACCATCGGCTCCGTCGACGGACGGCTGCAGATGCCATCTAATCAACGCACATTCCGATCTATCCAGGGCGTCTGCATCCTCTGCCACCTGCCAATCAACACGACCGAATGACCATCAACGTGGCACCAAAGCGCACCGCTGCCCGGGCTCAGCATCCAAACATGCCCTTGGCTTCAAGCCACGGCCTCCCAGCTCTCGACGACAATGTCCGCCTTCCATGAGGAGCATGATCTGGCGGTGGGAATCGAGTCGCAACCTCGTGACCAACACTGCTGCGACACCCGTCTCTCCATTCGGTGGACACTTTGACCACTACGAGGCACCGAGGACAGTGATCATGCCGTACAGTGCATCAAGAAAAGGATCGATACAGGCCGCCGCCGACGCAGTGTGAGATCTGGTCAGCCAAAGTCGCAGCCTCCCGTGCCGCTCGTCAACATACATGGCACACTAAAACCACCACGCACACCAATGCCGTGGCCACCGCTGCATCGAGTCTCTTTGTCTACATAGTACGCATACTTTTCCGAAACTACCATCTTGATTGGCTCAAACCGCAACGATCCATCCATCGGCGTGCCAACACCATCATATGCACATCACCAAGCAGACTTCCGGCCCCGCCCCGGTCGGCTTGTGTTCGATGTACAGAAGGAACACAGGATGTGCAAACCGGGATCCCTCTTGAGTTGGTTATACTGCCTACACCGCCGAGGCCACGCGACGTAGGAAAGTCTCTGGCCGCCTTGCAAGTCGATGCTGGTCTTGTCACTCGCAACTCTGGTGCATCTGACTTGTACCGCCGCCGTTACAGCCGCTAGCATGTCCAACCATGTCCAACCATGTACGGTGCGCTGTCACGCCAGCTTGGCTTTGCCATGGCCGTGGGCTAGAGCTAAATAGGACAAGGAGTGGACGGGGGAAAAAAGCAAGTAAGGGGGGAAACGAACGTGAGGAAAGAGAGAAAATAGCTGTTATTCCACCGCAACACAAGCAGAACGCCACGGCGTGCCTTCAGCACTAACCGCCAACCACCAACACTCAACACTGGCATAGACTGGTGACCCTTTGGCATGGGCCGCTCTCAGCGCTTGAAGACGCCGCTGTAGCGCCGGAGGAATCGGTACCTGCAGTGGTCGCAGAGTCCAGCTGCTTTCTACACTATGGCTGAGATGCTAATGTAGCGCGTCCTGGTCGGAGAAATCGCCGTTGCCGCAACCTGCTGATGCGTGTACTGAGCAACGAGCCAGCCGACACACCGTTGTTGTCGTCTGCCAAAGAGTTCGCAGTTGTAATAACGCCTCCTGTCGTCTATCCTGCATCGATGCATCGCTGCATCGCCTGACAGTCGTGGGTCCTCAAACATCGTCTTCGTCGACGCGGCCGCCATGGCCGCAGAGCGCTGCTACCACCTCGCAATTGGCCTTTCAGTCACGGAGCCGCTGGGCAAGTTTGGACCAGTTGGGAAACGCTGTACCCGAGTTCGAGCAGTTAGATGCAAGTGTCAGAAGAGGCGAATCAGCCGGGCACGGCAAGACTTAGTACGCAGCACTCAACATTGCGGACGGCGCACGATACTCAGACGTCAGACTCGCTATAGCACCGGGGCCCTTGCCGACCACCCATCCATCATCAGTCAGCACCCGGGCTTCCGTCTTTCCCTTGTCCCCTCTCCTACGGGTGATGGGCACACCGTTCTGACGGAGCCCCAACTCAACTTTCTTGGGGCGCAGCAACTTGAGGCGACACTTGACAAGGAGCTCATCATGACAGATCCTGATGAGCCAATCGCAATTCAGGCTCACGTTTGACAACCTGAACAATCCCATCTTGGTTCCGATCGACCTCAGATCAACTATGCCGTGGCAGCCCTGAGCAGCCAATCGCAACACGCGTTTCCCTAGATCTCGTCACGAACCTTCAAGCCCTTGGAGCTGTCATGCACCATACCTGCGTCCTGTTTCTGGGACCTGTCAAAGGGATTGCGAGCACGACACCAGCTCGAGTGGTATGCCATGGTCGCATTTTTCGGATAATGGGACGCAAGGATTGCCACGGCCTTCAGGGCAAAACAGTGATGCTACTCGGAACATGCCACTTCCTTCCAGCCACAGACCCAATCAAATGTGGTGCTGACCGAGCGCCACAGGATCAACGCGGTAGATCTGCCGTTTTGACAGCTCTCCCTCACACGCGGAAGCGGGCGGCTTTCCCCCCTACAATCTCTGGCCTTGCTTCGGCTCCGGATGGGCGCGCTCGTCTGTGTTCTCCCCGCGACCCTGACGACACTGTCAACGAGTGAAGAACGGCTAGCAGAATGAACCCCTTCCTGGAGTTGAGGCTTGTTCACTAAAGAACGCCTCCCATTTCCCCATCTTCAGCCCAGCTTCCCTAAAAAAGAACTCACCCAAAGTTGAAACAGTGGTCGTGAAGCCTTGACCATATTGTCCCTAGTTCAGGCGACTGACTCGGCGGCCCTCCCGGTCTCAAGTGACCCTTTAGGACGACGTGGCCGTCGAACACAAAAACGAAGCTCCGTCTATTTCACCTGCGGGAGCTGACAAAACAATAAGCGGGAGCCGCATGACATCGGGTTCCTGGACGCTTTGCGGGGATGATGGACGGTAGGGACGGTAGGGACGGACAAGGATCACCAAGGATCACCAAGGATGGAAGGGGGAAAGGTTCCATATGCCAAAGTTTGATAATCACCAATCGCTGAGCAGCAACTTTGCTCGGCTGGAGGCTTCCCAACAATGTTGTGTCAAAGGCTTGCAAACACTTCCAGATGAGGCAGACGTCAAAACGATCCGAAAATTACAGCCTGTGTCCCGTCTTGTCAATGGCACAGCATGCATCCATGGCACGCAACTCAGCCGGTTGCAAAACACTCGGACGGAAGAAAAGCGTCCAATGATTACTGACGTTTCAGTCTACATCGGTCGCCCTTGGGACTTGGGGGTCAGGCCATGCCATGCTACGCCAACTCTTCACTCGTTGTTTGTATTAGTTCGTGTTATTATTGTTGTTGGTGTTGTTGTTGTTATTGTTGTCGACGGGCACGGCCTCGCCCATGGATTGTCTCGGTCGAAGCAACGGAAGGATGTTCGACGACGACGCCTAGGCTAGCGGCTGGCTTCGACGAAGCGATGAATGAAGACCCAGACACTCAGGCTCGACTATCTATTTCCAACGTTTTGGGCACGTCACAGACGTCAGCTGCGACCGGGCAGTTGACGGGTGTCTAAAGCTTGGAGGAATAGAGTGCTCATGTGTACAGAGAAACAGTCGCAGGCAGATGCAGATGCAGAGTCTCACAATACACATGGACACACAAAATCAAAGAGAGTTGTCGGTTCGGTTCTTCAACCCAAAGGCTTGGGACGGACGTCTGAATCGTGTTTTGAGTCTTTTAACTCGCTGACGGTCGCCAGTTGCCAGACTCGCGCGGCAACGTCAAATAATTTCCGTCGCGCCCGTGACGCTCGCGGACCTCATCCAGGCACCGGCTGCACGAAAATACGACACTTGAATGGCGTGAGAATTGGGCTGAAGGGGGTGGGCGTGTCCACGAGTGCCCACGGCGGATGGCATAGCCGCTCTAGCGCACAACTCTACTCTGGTCTGGTCTGGTCCGCGTTGCGATGCGAATCGTGGCTGATCTCCTCTGATCACCTCAGACAGGCTGTCTCCCCCATCCAGGAGACCTCGGGTCCCGCCTCGATGTTTTGGGATGGCTGATGGAGAGCAAGCACTCTTGGGGGTGTGGTGTGTGTGTGTGTGGGATGAGATCGATGGTAGGCGAGCAGGGGAGCGCCTTCACGTCAGGGCTGCCCTGGTTCGCCCAGCTGGTCCCCCGCCTCCCCATACATCCTGGCCCCTTCCAACCCGCCCAAACAATGCCCGTCTATCCGTCGTGGACTGCACACACCTTATTCACCGGCACTCACACACGCCGTTCACACCACAGATGTCTTCTCATACACTCTGACACAGGGACACACCCCTTGGCAGCGGACTCGAACCGGAACTTCGTCGACAAGGTGCGAGATATACATTTGTGGCCATCACCATGACACACCAACCACTACAATAGCACAACACCACCGTTCAAGGGCTGATGCTGGGGTTCTCGTTTCTGTCAAGACGTCCATCTCCAAGTCATGACATATTCGACAAGCGTTTGCCTCGTAAAGGTTGTCTCACTCCCTGACAAGGTACACACGATAAGGCGACAGGGGTCGCCGGGGTCGAGAGCGCCTCACCGAGAAGCCAGGACGAGCGATGGATTCGCTGGAAAAAGACGAAGTTCTAAACTGAGAGTATTGCAAGACTCGAGACCTTTCGTCAGATATTTTAGCTGGGTGATCAGCTTCCCGAAGCCGCCACATCTGGTAATCACGGACGTGGTGGAGCCACCGAAAGAAAAGAAAAAAGAGAAGGCTGAATGAACCTTGAGATAATTCAGGAATCTCTGTCGACATCTTCTATTTTGGAACACCTCTTTTGATGTGCTCAGGCGACACGCCGCCGAGCGGATGGATTCGGCACGCCATGTTGAGAAGACTGACTGGCAACGCTACTGGGCAAGTGCGACGTACTCGGCCATGGCTTGCTGACCCGATGGGGTCGCGATGCTGTCGATATCCTGGAACAAGGCATCGATATGCCATGAACCCTATTAACAAGTGCCGCATCTCAGGTCGTCCATGTCTGCTCAACTTGTCCATCTCGGGAAATGACGGTCAAGGTCTCGAAAACAGATGTTCCGACCGTTGCAAGCACGCCGTTGGCCAGCTACGAAACCACAAAAAAAAAAAAAAAAAGCCCCCGGTACTCTTTTTTTATGTCGTTATGCATAGTCTCTGTAACCTCTGCATACGCGGAAAACCCGTCCTCGATGGCGGCCGGGGCGCTACAGACAGACAATGAAAAAGAATGTTTTACTATGCGTACTGCGCATGTTAAACACACATTACCGAAGTAATGCACTTCAGTACAAGGCCCATTCTATTACCAGCAATCGCCAGACCAAAGAGCTAGACTATGATTACTGAGAGCATGCGACAAGCGTCTCGATATCCGCCGGCGCGCCCCTTCGGGCAATTTTATCTACTACATAGTATGTCACAATCAAGCCCCGGGGGTGTGAGGCACTTTGTCGACGCATGGTGCGTCGTTGAGAAAAAGACTGTCTACTTTGTACCCCAGCTATTCATGTAGACGCTACGTTTCCGTAGTGGCTTCTTTTCGTGTCACGGTTCGAGCAGGCTAGCGCTTCTCCCATCTTTCCACTCTCCTTCTCGCATCCTGGCAACCTGGTCAGGCTCCTTGGTGTTGAGACCCCTATCCATGCTGGCCTACGGGCAGCTGGCACATCCCAGTACCACCACGAGCTCACTACGTACTGCTAGCACATCAGTCCGTTGCGTATCGCCAGAGATGGCGAAGGGGAGGGGAGTGGCAGAGTGGTAAGAGGCGCGACTGCCAGGAGCTTGTATGCCATGGATGTACATGGCAATCGGCGTGCTACGATACTGTGTACCAAGTATGGTAGAGCAGTGCAGCAGCGTTGACTCCTACTCCCACTCCCATTCCCACTCCCTGGACCAGGACCAGGCCTTGACCGTTACCTTGACCAGGTGTGGGTACGGACGGCGTGGGTTCTGTGACCCTGGTCGCGATGGAAAATCCTCGTCTTGGTCGTCCATCGTCGGCGACGGGGTCGCCTGCTGCTTGTACCCTGATCGTCCTCCTCGCCATGCAACCCATGCCCATGCCTCGCAGCTCTGGGCTAGTTCAGGTTTAGTCTCTTCCGTCAAAACCGTCCTCCCTCCCCCACATCAGCAAAGGCCTCGTTTACCTCCATGAGACCCAGGATCCTACGCAAGCAGAGTGCAGAGTGCAGAGTGCAGAGTGCAGACAGAGAAGAGTATCCGTAGAGAGTATACATACAAGACAAGGCATTAAGCATCCGAGGGCTGTGCGGCGTTGCGTCTGTACTCTACTCACACTCTACACACTCTACACACTCTACACGTTCCACCACCACTACTGCTGCTGCTGCTGCTGCTGCTGCTGCTGCTGTCGCTGCTCGTTCGTTTCCAATCCTCGAGACTACATGCCTACATCCAGAACCCGGTTACCTTGTCTCCTTCACTCACAGTCCGAATCTACCCAAGAACACTCTCACTACCTCTCTGGCTGGGGCTCTTTCGTCTGAGCCTGGTTCGTGTCAGTTTCAGTGTGCTCAAATCACCGTCTTAACTTGTCCCATCTGGATCTGTCGCCGGGTCCTCCTCCTCCTCCTCCACCACCACCTCCTACTCCTCGACACTTCTCTCCCATTTCCTATTTTGGCATCGCATCTGTGCGTTGCGCCTTCCACCGTTAATCTCGACCGTGGCTACCGTGGCTGCCCGGCACGACAAGAACACCACACACACACACCACGCACACCACACTCCACACCCCTCGAGCTACTACTCATTTTACCTCGCCCACTACCTTACGCCCAAGCCTTACCACTTCTACACCTTCCAAGATATACAAAAGGACTGCCATCCCACCTTGCCTTTGTCTCCATCATCATCGACCACCATCCCATTCGAGCTGTTTGTTGCTTCAGAAGAACGGCTGGGACCACCTGAGTACATCAGCATCCTTTTGTTGCTTCTACTTCTCCACGCCTGTCGTTGACGAGCAATATCACCATCGCCATTGGTATCACTTTTACTCCCACCACAATCTATATTCGACGTAGCCGCCGATATCAGGCTCAATCTGGGAAAGCATCTCTCTCTCGACGTGCCACTTGACGATTACCTGGCTGGACCGACTTTGGTACGCTCTTACCGGCGAGCGACCCCGAATTTCACGCTGACGAGCGCAGTTCTAATCCGCCGTGCGGCTTCAACTTCGAGCCCACCACTCGTTTTTTTCTGCTCAGTCACGGATCGAGCCTATACTGCTCCATCCGCCACGGTCGTATCTAAAGACTCTCGTTCTATAAAGAACAACACCAAGATGTCTATGCTCGCCATGGCTGCTCCATCCCCCCATTCTGCCTTCAAGAACTACCCTTGGGATGGCGGCAGGTCCACGTCGACAGACTACTCCTCGCGTCCCCGTACGACGGAGCCCGAGAGAATCGCTCTGCCTTCGATTCGCCAGGTCAGCAGTCCGGGAAACCGGGACGAATCGCATGCTAACAGCACCCGCAGGCCATCCCAGAACTTCACCTCCGCCTTCAGCCTCAGGAGGCGTCGACCACGAGGACTACGTCTTCCAACACCTCGCCAACCGTGGGGTATGCTGGTGTCATGACACCGCCCGAGTACGTCCACTCGCCCAACTCGAACAAGAGGAGGAGACTTTCCATCGACGAGGAGCAGGAGAGCGAGAGGGTCAGCCGCGTGCCGAGACTTTACGAGAGCCCTGCAAGAGTCCCCCTACGCCAAATATCTCCGCCCGTTCCGTCCAGAGCTGCGACTGAGAGCTGGGCCGGATCCGCGAGAACCAGCCCTTACATGTCCACATCTGGCATGCCTTCTATGCGATCGCCAGCAATGGAGATGAGCGAACGCCACGACACTCGTCCCACCCTCCCTAGCCTGCCACCAATGAACTTCAACGAGCGGGAGCCCATGCCCATGCAAAGGGTCCGCGGCCACTCCCAGGACGAGTTCCAGCCCATCAGACCTACCATGGCCATGACCGCCGGACCCATGATGGAGGCAGCTCCTGCCTACCGCAGCGCTACCTACGGATACGGCTACCACCACCCCAGCCGAGTGCAGTCTCTCTCTCTGGGTGCCATCCACCCGTTCGACCGCACGCCCTTTTCCGCCGGCTACGGCCACTATCCCGAGTTCATGCGTATTGGAGAGCTCGGCGCCATGGGAATGCACGGAGACAGCAAGCAACGCAAGCGCCGCGGTAACCTGCCAAAAGAGACGACTGACAAGCTGCGGGCTTGGTTCGTGGCACACCTGCACCACCCTTACCCTACCGAGGACGAGAAGCAGGAGCTCATGCGTCAGACTGGGCTGCAGATGAGTAAGTTCAACCCGATTCCGAAACGGTGACTAGGGTGGCCGGTCAAAGGCTAATGTTTCCGCCTCCAGACCAAATCTCCAACTGGTTCATTAACGCGCGGCGCCGGCAACTGCCTACCATGATCAGCAACGCCCGTGCTGAGTCGGACGCCATGTCCAGCCGCAGCGGCGAGAGCAAGATCCTGCCGTCCACTGAGCGCGCCGATTATGATGACGGCAAGCGATCCAGCGTTCCTCTCAGCGATGGCGAAGCCTTTGACGAGGACCTCGAGAGCATGAAGCAGCGGCGCTCGGCGCACATCAAGAGGGGAAGCATTTAGACGCTTCATCGACAAACAGTTTAGGAGAAGTCGAGCAAGACAAAGAAGAAGAAAACCCAAAACACGCATCAAACAACCACACAAGACATTAACGACGCACTACGATCGGGAGCACCTTGACGCAAGACAAAAAACCCACACCATTTTCGGTATCCTGTGGGACATACTAATTTTCATGATCTGTATAAAATACCACGGGGCGGCGGCGGTACCCTTATCCCCCCCGCGCCTCCAATTTTTCCTTTTCTATGTCGACTGTAATTATGGGCATAATGTATTCTTTAACCACATGGGGTTACTTAGGACTGGTCTTCAAACGGGCACTGGCGGTTAACGGGGCTTCACGGTCAGAGAATGGTATTCTCAGAGAAAAGAGAGACGTATTGTTTGGCATTTTGGTCACATCATGCTGGGGGTTCACCAACATTTTTCTGCATTGTTTTTCTTTCGGTCACTCTAAAAAGAAGCCAAACCAGAGGCTTGCACCGTTCCCGCCGACGACACGGGACACGTAGAACGGTGTCATTGTACCAACTGTTTTGTTTATCGGTCGATTATCTTGTTTTATTCTTGTACATAGTAACTCAAAATAAAAACGATCTACCAAGCCACGCCATGCATTCTTTGGATCCGTCTGTCTCCCACAGTCGTTTAGCGTCGTTTCAAAACATTTGATCGTTGGCCAAAGGCGACGAAGGATCACCAAGGACCGGGAGAACAAGACAAACCGAAACGCACGGACGCGCTCATAGCTTCTGAACGCAATCGAAGCGTTCTGTCCGACGAATGAAGCCTCGCATCTGTAGGGGAACGATGACATGCCAGCCAGCCAGCCGGATTTCCCTCACTCGGGGAACGGACGTACGAGCAGAATCCAAGCGCATAAGGATTCGCCAGTCAGCGAACGGAACGCTCTGTGTAGAACAAGCCGCGTCCGTGGGTTTCCCAGGTGGAAGGCTGGTGTTCAGCCCTTCTCGCCCAAGGGACCTGTGGGAGATGGGGTTTCCGCGGTGAACGAGCCCAGATCCAGGGATGTCGGGGCGGCGACGACGAAGACGACGACGGCGACGACGACGACGACGAGGAAGAGGTTTTGCACTAACTTCACTAGCACGCCGTCGAACTTTGGAGGAGGGGGTTTTACCCTGCCTGACCAATCAACAACGTAATGATCAACAACGTAACGAACTGTGTTGATGGACCTGCGGACGTCAGGACTTGGACCCCCGGTTGGCTGGGAATCGTCGACGTCGCCAAGGTCCACGTTGACGTTGGGTCTGCGCGTGGTGCAGAGACATTACAACAACACGGCACACACGCACACACGCACACACACACGTTGGAGTTGCGCTTACGCTTACACACGTACACATGTAGGCGCGCGCCGTCGTCGTCGTTCTGCAGCGGGAACCTGAGCGTTTTGTGCGTGATTTCCACACGAGGTTCCCTTTGGTCCATCAGTCAGGTCGCACCAGGCCAGGCAAGGCCAGATGCCAGGCATGCGCGCAGCGCACCGTAGGGCCGACTCGAGGTTCGTCCTTCGACTCGCGCCAAAGCAGAGGCGAGGCATATCTCGGACGTTGGGCCGTAGTCGTCGTAGTCGTCGTCGTCGTCGTCGTCGTCGTCGTCGTCGTCGTCGTCGTCGTCTTCGCCTTACGTACGACCTGGGGCCACGTAGCACGTTTTCCACTAACCGATCCATGCAGAACTACTCCGTATTACACACAAGACACCATACCAACGAGGAGGAGAACCGGAAAATTCTTCCCGCATGGCACGTACACACAGCTACACACACACACACACACACACACACTCACTCACTCATACACAAGCGCGCGTGCGTGGGGAAACTTCCGCCAACATAGGCACTGTCCATACTCCGTACGTATTCCTAAAACATGGGTGTGTGTGTGTGTGTGTGTGCTTGTGTGTGTGTGGGTTGACTCGTTTTTCCCAAGTCAAATGTGTCTTTCCCTGACGAGCTTCTGGAAGGGCAAGGGAAAGGGAAAAGGTCCAGTATACTTAAGCACCATAGGTGTGTAGACACCAGAGAAAAAGCAAGAAAAAATGAAGCAAAATGTGTCGTTGCAGCAGTGGTGTTATCTGATGCGGTACGTGTGAGACATACACCTACACACACAAATGTACGGGCACGGTACGTACTTCTCCGGAACTTACACGTACGAAGGCTTTCGACGCTCTCTCTACCCTCTTGGATGCAACGCAGCGCACCGCCGGTGCGCTGTTAGGATGCAGTGGTAGTTCTGCCAGGGTCTGATTCGGACAAAAAAGGTCCATGTGCGTGCAACGACACGAGATGCTAGGGCAAGAGAATGATTCGTTCCGTTGCCATCCGCAGAGGAAACGATCGTCTTCCTGGAAAGCTCCTTTTGCATTGGATGCTTTCCGAACGAACGACGGGCTGAATCTCAGTTTGACCTGTTCTCTTCTCGCGCTTTGCTACTGGCCACCCAGCTGGTGCTGGGTGCGGTGCGTGTGTGCGCGTGTCTCTGATATGCATATGCAGATTCCCTTGCCCCCTTGCTATCCGCCCCCCATCTTGATGATTCTCGCTTGGAGTGGGGGAGCGCAAGGAAAAGTTGGAATAGAAAGGGAAAAGCAAAATAATCAGTGAAGCTTTGTTTTTTCGGGGTTCACAGACGGTGCCAGGGAGCTTGAACGCGACACTCTCTGATACCGCAACGCGACGTAGGGTACCGTGCCTACCACGCCGACAATAATTTGAGTACGGAGTACGTATACTTACGGATATAACACAAGAAGGACAGCATGTGGTGGGGGCGTGTGGGTGGTACGGCATACGAGGACGCCACGGGATCGGTCTAGGTATGAGAAAGGTGGCGTTGAAGAGCGGAAGGGGAGTGGCGCAAGGGATGACGGAAAGTGTGAGATCGAGGAGCACAGGATTGCGCTAGACACGTTTTCCCCCTCCTTGCCGACTTGACTCCCTCTCTAAATCGTGCGCTTCGAGGAAGACTGCCATTTGCTTGGAGTCTGACAAGTTGGCTGCTGGTCAAGATCAGCGAGCGCAGCGGATCATGATACGCGGCACAGAGTTGACCCTGCAGCTGAAGCTGGGCTGCCACAATTCGAGTTCGACGATTTGCATGTCATTTCACAAACCCTCTCTTCCACCCGTTTCCTTTCTGCTCGTCAGTGTATTCCTTATCTCCATCATAGAGCTGTTGATACCTCACACAACACACCTGTAGTCACAACACCTCTGTAGTCCCTGTCCGTGCCTCTGCCCTGCTTCAAACCGCCCTCTGTCTCGTCTTGTTTTCCGCTGTCTACCCCAACCCATGCCATGTCTCTCGGGCGTGCCATTCAAGTTTTTCTGCTACTGACTGGATGCCTTGCAGCTTGACGCAGGTTGGCTCGCGCTCTCCAGATTTTGTAGGCTTGACCTGACTTGGGTATCGAGTGCTGCGTGCAGCCCTGTCATGCAGGTCCGCGTATTTCTTGCTTTTCTGACAGTCTAGGAAACCCTCCTTAACTCTGCGTCTCACGTCTTGGCAAACGAACGTTTGTGTTAACTTTCCGTTGCCCCATCCTCTACGAGAAGGGCACTAGTGACAGGCGTTGCTGAGCATGGGTTGCTTGTTCAAGAGGATCGTGTCAAGGTCGTGATCGACGTCCCGGTGTCAGAATAACTCAGCTCGGCAAACCCCTTGAGTCCAGGCAGATAGAAGAGCGTTTTCTGCATGTAAAAGGGGGCGTGTCGTCGACAGATCTATAATGAAATGAAGTGAGTTTTGGCATTGTCGTCCGATGGATAGAGTTGATGATCTTCGTGCTGAGACGTTGACGTGAAGGAGGAGTATATCGGCCCTTCCTGTGTTGATGTCTGACGGCATGATGCGACAGGAGATGACTGGCGAACGACTGCCTGGGAATTCTCCACCTTCATGATGTGCCCGGCGCTCGTGCGAGTCTTTTTCATCCCGAGGAGCGGTGTATGCCGGGAAAGCCACAATGGCATCTGCAATGGCCAAGGTCACACCCTGACGAGGAGCTGTGCGCAGAGAAAGGCGCGACAGTGGCCATGAAGCGGCCAAGGTGAAGCGGTGCGAAGCGCACCTCGCAGGAGCTGCAATGTCACTGGACCTCGCGTCTTTCGCAGAAGCGTCGTAACTTTGCGCTAGTACCGTTGGATGACAGCCAGTCGCAACCGCCATTGGACGAAGGACGGGTGGAGGGTGTGGAGATTCACTGCAGCGCAGCATGGCACAAGACGAGGCCTAGGACGCGCGAAACAGGGACCAGGGCCTGACGTATCGGTAGGTTCAAGCCGGACCAAGGACACCCGACACTCAGAACGGATGTCAGTTGCCCTCCATCTCAGGCACAGGACAGACGTGAGTCTCGGGGCAGCGTTGGCAAAGTCATGCTCCACCTGTGTATATCGCCGCTGCTACGTTGACGGAGGCTTGGCCGGCTTGACGGTTAGGTGAAAATTGGCAAGCGAGCTAGACCGATATGAAGTGTCTCGAGAACATGGACATCACTCCTCCGCATCGGTGTAGCTACCGCCGCCTGTCCATGTACCTGATGCCTGTGAATGGCAGGCCAACATGGGACGGAGGTCGTGTCTCTGGTGGAGGGCACTTTTGGACGATGCCAGGGGCGTCAGACGAGAGCGACCTCTGGATGCGGAGCTTGTGTAGGATATTGATGGCGACGTGCAAAATGGCCTTGTTGGTCTTGATGAGCCGTATCGCCACTTGAGGTGAGATATTGATAGTACTACGTAGTCAATGCAGCTGCCGAACAGGCACCGCAAAAGAGCGTCATACATCGCCGGACGATGGGGAAGCGCGAGCGGGTCCTCCGGCGGGGACTCGGAGATCGGCGGATCTGCCAATGGCCGAGGGCAGCGCTTAGTGTGGTTCGAAGAGCTTGTGAGCGAGGCGTGCGAGGGTGCGAGGATGCGATGGGATCAGCCTGGGGTCGGGCAAGGTAGCTTTGGAAGTCGGTAAGATGATCGTGAAGGGTTACTCGACCGGGCAGTTCCGGGAACAGCAGGCCGAGAACGTTGCGAGCAAGCGTCAGGAAGACGTTGTTCCCAGGCGTTCTGGCGTCGGATTCGATACGACTATCATGGGAATTTGACGGATTGAAAAGCCGACTTCTCCAGCAGGACGGGCGCCAAGGTAAGGTAAGATAAGATACGTCGCAGAAAACGAGTACGGATACCGGAGACGTTTCGTGGGGCGTGAAAGCTAAGTTATTGGCACGTCTTTGCTCTGGACGCCTTAGCCTCGTGCTTCTCGGTCTTTGGCTGTGGTGGCGGTCGTTCAGGAGTGCTGCTCGCATGGCAATGCCGCTGTTGGCGGGTCTGGAAGGGGCAAGAAGCGGCATTGTTTGTCTCACCTTGTTCCTTTGACGCAATTGATGCAGTTCCATGGAATTAGAGCGTTTCTTGTCGTCTTAGTGGATCGACATGACGGCGCTTGAACAATTGTTCAGTGCCGCCTTGGAACCTTGGGTTTCGCAGCCATCGTAACCGTTTCCCTTCCCCAGGCTTGATCTAAGCACGATACAATCCTGGTATAGTTTTCGTGATTTGAAAATCCATTGCCCCTTGTTTCCAGGCTTGCATCGACTGGGCGATCAGGTACCTCCTGTCAGAGACTAGAGGCACCTCACGACGGGTTCAAGTTGCCTGAGGGGGTGTACGAGCAACGCAGTGACGTGATCAGTTAGCCCTGTGGGTTGACTGGCTACGTGCGAGAAATCCGGGCAGCTCTTGGTCGATGAATGCAGCTCTGCGATGTTGAAGTCGTCGAGACGGGGACGGGACGGTAATGCTGGCGTGGCATGTACATGAATTGCGGCTGCTGCAGGGGAGACTACCTAAACGTAGTACTAATTACTGCCTTCCACGTACGGATACAGCCCTCATCAGTACGTACCCAAACTGTGGGCTTACCTGACTTGCTGAAAAATCTCATCCTTCCTAGCAGTACGTACCTCTTAGGATTGACGAGGACGCGGGAAGAACCAGGACAGGGTGCCTTCTGCAGCAGTGATCCGAGCCTCTCAAGCTCTCTGCTGCCAGGAAACGATGCTAGGTTGGCACTAGCCCTTATTTGTGACGGCGACGAGGTTCCTACCTTGAAATGTCACTCCATCTTCAAGCATGGCCTTCGGGGAGAGAGGCGAGTAGTCCAAGGGCCGAAATTGCTCGACTTCCTCCCCCCATTCGCTTCACAGTACCACCTACCTAGGTATCACAGGGACTAAGGGACCTGGCCCTACTTGTACTGTAGGTATCTAGCAAAGCAATCGCCCTCTGAATTGTGGCTTGCTTGCTCTGAAGAACGACTCACGTGCTCACAGGTGGGCCTACGCGTACCTACTTCGAGGTAGACAGCGCCTGCTCTGCCAACCAGATATCTGTCGTGTTGGACCTACCTTATGCGAGGGTACAACATGCCTGCCGCCACACGAATTTCGACTTGCCACCGAGTCGACGATGGCCTCGCGTTCCTCTGCTCCACGTGTCATGCACCGGCGGCTAAGCTTGGGAATTTGCTCGTCGACGGGGCCCTGAGATCATGCTCGCAATGACAAGCGCCGCTAACGCACAGCCAGGCATGGGATACCCACGTCTGCCACGCTGGACCGGAGTCGAAAACGCATGTTCGGTGCAGTCGGTGCAGTGCGCGAGACATAGCTTGGCGCTAGAGCAGTCGTAAACCAAGTGAGTCTCGCTGTCTGCCTTGTCCTTGGACCTTGACTCGAGCCACCGGCCTAGTAGGCCGCCACGTTGATCGCAGCTTGGCTTCTTCTTGGCTTGCAGTCATGGGCTTGCCTTCTGCTCAGCACTGCGTCTTCTTCCTCGCCAAGATCTGCCCGTCTCAGTCAACTTAGGAAGTACATCATTGCAGCGAGTGTGTTCGCTCGAGGTTGTGAGTTGTTCATGCCATCCACTCCAAAACATACTTTGGTCTGACGTCCCTCCCGACTCACACCCGTCAGCCGCTGGTGCAACTTCGCCAGCAGACTTGGTCATGCCTCCCCGGTCTAGCTCGCACCGGCTCGTCCTGCTTCCACAAACCTAACCTTCGAGGAAAGGGTTGCCCTGAATCGCAACGGCCGTCGATCTCCATGGTGTTCTACTCTTTGCGAGGCAGCTGAAGATGCCTCCGACTTCTCACTCTGACATCGTGGCCCGGCTGATGGCTGCAGCAGAGCGCTAGGATGACAAGTCTGAAGAAAAAATGGCAGAAGCCGAACAACATGTTGGTGAAACCGCCTGAGGAAGGTCTTCACTTCCCCTGCCATTCACGCTTGGTCACGGCGTCCTTGGACGCCCGCTTGCAATCATATTTTTTGCCCATATGCTTCAGATTTTCGAAGGCACGCGCATTCATGCTGCGAAACTACCCGGCCACACAGCCCTTTGGCGTTTCTCCGGGCCAGCAAGCGGGAAGATTATGAGCCTGGACCTCTGTCGATCTTGATCAACCATCTATCCATTCCAAGAGTCCAATGACCCTGGGTGGCAGCTGGTACATGATGCTCAGTTAGCACGTTCCGCAAACCCATCTTGGTCTGCTTTTGGGAAGCATGCAAACAGTTTCTTCGTCTCTGTCATGATTGAGAAGCTCTATCCGGCCCATTCCTATAGGATACCAGCCAGCTCATCAGATATCCTGGCCAAGGAACTATAGTGCCTTGTGTGTACCATGACATTGTGCTGTCATCGCCTTTGAAGCATGAGTGCCACCTGAACCCTGGAGCCAGACCTCGTCGACATCACCCAGAAGTCCGAAGCTCCGGCGGCGGCAACTGGGCCAAGTCGAGCACCATCCGTGGCTGTCAATTGCGGCGGCCGTATGCCTATTCCCGTGGCATTGCCCGCAGACCAGCCTCTCGCCTGGTACCCGAACCCCTTCTTGGGGAAAAACAGCAACGGTGCAAGCATTGTAGAAAGTGGGCTGTGGCGTTTTCGGATGTCAATCCTTCACGCTCGACAATTCTTAGCGTCGAAGAGAAACTAGTGGCAGGTCAGCATGTAGCTCTGGCTCTACTGATAATCTCCGCCTTCTGCGTGTCCATGTGTCGATTTTTCGGACACAGCACAGCTGTTGGCGCAGAAAGTCTGCCTGCGACGGCGAGTCCATGAACATTGCCGTCTGTGGCTGCCGACCTCTAGCCTTTCACCAATGTTGTTGCCGGGCCTCCCGCTTCATCTCACAAAACACAGTTTCAGATGACCGCCGTGACAACTGCGATTCACTCTGATCACCCTTTGATCATCCCACCTAGTGAGAACAGCCCATCCGACCGCCGGGGACGGTCGCTGTGTCTTCGTCTGCACGCCCATGTGACGGCGACAAGGTATTTGGGATGGCAGTCGGGAACACCTTGACCTGGGCTGAAAGTGCAGCATGCGCAGGAAGTCTGTCCAGACCAGCGGTGCCAATTCCTGGGCGCCCCGGAGAATTTTAGGCTTTTGACGAGCCAAACTCAAAAGTTCGTCATCGACAACGCAGACAGACATCTTCTCGCACCTACACAGTATGGCTACCTGATACACTAGCTCCTGCAGACTTTGACAGCAGGTCTTGTCCGTTCACGATTAGCTTCGGGTCTGTCGTGGCAGATCTAGGTGAGGCTGTGGCAAGCCGCCGTCGATCAGCAACAAGGTCTCTTCGACACTCCGCGGTCAGGGAACGGGAGGAGTGGCGTTTTTTTTTTTTTGTTAGCCGGCGCGGATCAAGGATCGGGATTGGCCACCGGATAACGTCTCCGTCTGCCGAGGCGCCCGCCGAGGCGGAGACGATGCTCGCAAGGAAGTCTCGCCGTGTCTCGGCGGCGCCATGTGGCATCGTGGAGTTGACAAACGGCCCACAAAAGCCGGCGGCAGAGCGGGACAATCACGGACACAACGCGGCGATGGGTGATTCTTCGGCGGAACCATGGCCAGCTAAGCATGCTTGGCGTCAGCACAATGCGACCCACGTGAGTCGTCGAGGAAATGGAGCCCCAGCCGGCTGGCGGCTGAAAGGTGAGTCATCATACGCTCGTCATAGATGACAAAGACCAATTAGATTGGGGTGAGCAGATCCATCTCGGTCATCGGACACCGGCGCAAAAACTCTCCGTCTGGGCCAGCGACGCCCACTTGCATCGAGATGCGTTAGGTGGATGTTCATCTGCCTGGCATCGCGGCGCAGCTAATAGTGAACGGTACACCGCAAAGTTGTTGTTGGTGTTGTTGATACTTCCTGTACCTCGATTGAATTGAAACCCGTTATCCGCATACGTACTGCAACGTTGATTGCTGCCGTCTCTCGCCGAGCATCGATCTGGATGTAGGCCGGCCCCGAGGCCCACTTTGGCTCATCTCACCCGCCCGCGATTTCCGGGTGCAAATTGTGCATCGGCCATCATGGAACCGGACGGCGAAGTACAATCGGAGCTGACCGATACCGCCGGCCAGGGATCGGAGCCGCTCGCTTGCGTCACCTGCCGGTCCCGGAAGCTCAAGTGTGACCGAGTCACTCCGGCATGCGGTCGGTGCGTAAAGGTCAAGGGAGAGTGCGTGTACCCGGAGTCAAGGAGAAAGCCTGCGTTCAAGCGCAGAAATGTCAAGGAGCTCGAGGAGAGACTAGGTATGCCTCCCAATTGATGTACCACGTTGCAGCATGTCACTTACGAGCTGTAGCCCAGGTCGAAGACTTGCTCAGGGAAGCCAAGAAGCCCAGCAGCGAAAGCGTGTCAGGGTCTGGAGACCTAGACAGCCGGGTCAATGTCGGCATGGATGACTTCACCGTCGGTGTTGACACCTTTCTCTCTATGCAGAATGGTTTGCTTGTGGAGTCGGTAGACATTCCGTCGGGTATGTCTTTGGGACAGAACGGTCCTCACCCTCCTCCCCTTCAGGGGCTCGGTTTCGACGATCCTGGGGAGCTCATTGGGCTTGGCCTTTCGGAGGCACTGCCCCCTTTTGAGATGATGGAGGAATTGCAAGTTTGTCTCCCACCGGTCATGGACTGCGGGCGGCTAACGTGAGCAGAAACAAGGCCTTCTTCGAGAGACAATCACACTTTATTCCCATCATCCACCCCGGGCGATATTTCCAGTCGTTCTACTCTGCGCCCCACAAGCGACCTCCCATGTGTTTGCAGTACGCCGTCTGGGCTATGGCGTCTAATGGACACGAGAAGTTCCACCAGTACCACGACATCTTCTATAAGCGTGCGCGGCAGTATGCCGATGCCGACGAGATGAGGGTCGGTGCTATGAACCACGGGAAGATGCAGCGCTAATGCAACACAGAGTTACGGGGAGCACTTTTTGACGGTGCAGCATGCGCAGGCGTGGGCTCTCATTGCGACAGACGAAGCGAGGTGTATGTTCTTCACAAGGGCGGCGATGAGTTCGGCCAAATGCGTCCGTCTAGTCGAGATGATGGGCCTCCACCGCATCGACGGAGATGGCCAGGAGATGGCACCAACGCTCGCACCGCCGACGTCGTGGGTCGACCTCGAGGAAAGGCGCAGGGCTTTCTGGGGAGCCTACTGCATCGACTGCCACGCGAGCATTTCGACGGGCTGGCCGACTCTGATTGACCCGAACGATGTACGTCGCCGCGTCCACGAGTTGAGGCCGTGCTGACTTGACAGATATCCACACATCTTCCATCTTCCGAAGATGCTTTCACTTCTGGTAGGGAAGAAAAGACGTCCACTATGCAGGAGGCCTTCAAGGGGGCATCGTACTCGACGTTTGCCGGAGCTGTCGTGATTTGTCACGTGTTCAACTTGCTCCTGAAGCATGTCCACCAGGAGAGGCCCAACGACCGCCCGGAAGACGTCGAGTATGGGGAGTTTTGGAGGCGGCATAGGGACATTGACAACATGCTCTCGAGTGCGTTTCTGTTTTTGCCTGAACGGTTCCGACTCCCGCAAAGCATGCGAGAACCGACAGCTGTGCACACGAACCTCAACCTCCACGCGTCCATCATATGTCTTCATCACGCGGCGGTGGATAGAATCGAGAAGCACAAGCTTCCGGAGCAGCTGAGAGCTGTGTCGCATCTTCGGCTGCGAACGGCGGCGGAGGAGGTGGTCAACATTGTCAAAATGACCAGTCACATGAACTCTGGCTACGTAAGTCGGCTCGTCTAATCGACATGAATATGTGCTAAAAGACGAACAGAGAAGCCCTCTCGTGGCTCTGTCCCTGTACTCGGCTGCTTCCGTGTATGTCTACAATGCCAAGTGTGACGCACAGAACGGCATTTCTATGGCGGATCTGCAAAATCTCAAGTTTATCATTCAGGCGATGGAAGGCATTGGGCGTAAGCACTTGATCACACAGGCTTTCCTGCAGCAGATTTACATGGATATTGACCGCAACGGTCTGTCGGGTGTCATCGACGTTACCAACCTGAACCACTACAAGAACACATTTGGGTGGACGTGCTCCAATATCCCCTTGCTGGCGCGGAGCTCCATCTCAAAACACACAGAGATCCAGCCACCCCTTCCAGGCAGGCTCCCGCTTGGCAACCCCAAGGGTACGGCATACGAAGCGAAAAACAGTGGTTGCAACACGACGACCGACACTGCGTGCCCGACGGAGGGGCTTGGGCTGCAAAGTCAGGCTGGGGCGTACCGCACGGCGGACGAAACGACATACGACAACGGACCCAACAAGAGGAAGCGAACGTCAATGGCAGCAAACGTTGCGGTGGAGGGTAGGCAGAGTGGCATATCCAGTGGCACATTCCATTCCAGCAGCACATTGCAGACGGGGCCAGCCGGTTCAAGTAACAGCTTCAGTGGGACGGGGGGGTTCGCATCGCACTTCCTACGGGCTTCCGGAATGGTGCAGAACGACGCTGCTTTACCGCAGATCAACTTGCCGCATAGGACGAGCTCGGCATCGGCGTCTCCTTCGTCCCTTTTCCACAAAGACACACCAGGGCAATCGGCAGCCAGCAGTACCACGACGCCGCCGGGAGTGGGAACGGCGAGCGCATCACCAGACGACGTTTCAGGCGGCGCCAAGGCAGACGGCACGAGGGAGATTATCGACATCACAAGTGTTCAGTACGCAGGCGCAGATGGAACAGGGTCGACATGGGACTCGAGAGGACTACAATACGCGCCGAGCACCGACCCCCTGTCGTTCGTCGACTTTGAGTCGGTAGGCGGCATTGACCCGTGGAGCATGCTCACCGACATGGGCGACATGAGCTGGACGAACGGCGGCAGAGGAGAAGCAGCAACGGGCAGTGCAGGAGGGGACGGTAACAAATAGGGTGGGTATGTCCGTACACGGTAACGTAGATGGGGATAGAGAGGGGATTACTATCTTGGTGGTTGGAGTTATTTGACAAGGCCTCCACGAGTCATTCTGGGCTCTCTCACAAGGGAGGTGATGAAGGATACCCCACCGGGCAATGGAGACGTGAGCGACTGGGAGATGAATGGGTTTCGACACGGCGCAATTAGCGGATGTGCCGAGAGGCGTAATGGTGATGGACGCGGATAACAAGGTTCGGTGTAAGTGAAGTTGGTGGTGTTGGCGACAAGACGCCTCTCACACTGGTACAATCAAGACGCAACCTTGACATACCCACCCGCTCGGCATTGTCTGCTCTGGAGTACGCCACTGCGTACTGTATATACGATTTATGCGTTGCACCATGCACACACCTCAAGGTACTTTGTAACTTGTTCACAGCCAACGGCCGGAAAAGCCGAGTTCGGTCTTTGTCCGTTGCGACCATCGGCTGAGTCACACGTGATGCGCTCGAACCCATGACGTCCGTCCCTGTCCCTACTGGGCAAGTGTATCCGTACTCCGTATGCGTACCTACCTATCAACATAGGTAACCTAGTGCCTAGGTAGGTAAAAAAGGCAGGAGAGGTCACCGATGGGGAGGCAGAAAAGAACGGCCAACCAACCACGGCCTCCAGTCACATTCATCATTGGATCCTTCTCCCATTTTCCTTCTTTGCCGAAACCGCACCGACTCTCTCCACTTCCCATCAGCATCATCACACCACAACGCGTACACAACGATGCAACCGGGTGCGACGGACCTTACCTTTGGTTGTCATCTGCCTTGCACTGCACCGCATTCGTAGCACAAGCCAGAAAGAGAGAGAGAGAGAGAGAGACAGAGTTGAGCCCTGTGCAAGGCGATTAATTACAGGGGGCGCTTGACTCGGACCCCCATCTCAGCCGCCAGTCGTGGGGTGCACACACGCGCCTGCGCACCCTACGCTCGCCGTCGCTGCAGTGGCACGACACGCTGGACGTCGCTCGGTTCCAGTGCAGGAGGGCGCACCACACAGCACACCAACGCCCTGCAAATCACCGGGCTGCCCATGGACCCGCCCCTCAAGAGGCCATCATCGGCACACAGGGACTCTTCCCTGAGCCCTCCTGCGCCGAACCGGATCCGGCGTAACACGGCCTGTACAAGCTGTCGAGATTCCAAGGTGTGTTTGTCTGCCTTTTTGTGTCTCTTGTAACTTTGATCCATGGTTGTGCAGTGTGTTTCTCAGCTTCGCCATGCTAGATACACTGCCCTGAGCTGCTATTGAGTGGGTGTTGGTGTGTATCAAGTACGGATACCTGACCTAGGTATCCAGCTATGACTTCTGTCTCGGCACTATATGAAGAACAGCAGTTCGCAACAGTCTGGATTCTCCCATCTTGCTTGTTGCACTGCCACGCCATCATCAATCGCCGTTCGAGCAAGTTAACCAACCGAAATAGGTAAAATGTAATGCGAGCCTGACGCCAAACAAACCCTGCCAGCGCTGTACGAAACTGGGCATTCAGTGTGTTATCGACAAGTCTCACAAGCGCATGACACGGCGAAGGTTCTGTTCCGGCACCCTTCAGACGTACAAGAAATGACTTCTGACTTATCAATAGCAAGCTCGAACAGCTCGAAAAAGAAGTTCAAACCATCAAAAACGCAGTCAACCCATCCCCTGTCTCGGCAGCCAGAGGCCTTCCTCCACCAGGACTTCCTCTTCCGCTTCCGCTCCCACTTACGCTTCCGAGCCCGAGCACCGCGTACCCCACCAGCGCCTTTTCGGACCGACCGCCTCCGTCTGCCGGCCGCGTGAGCCTTCCGGCCCTGTCCCCGGTGCTTTCGCATTCGTCTTCGCGACCCGCGGAACAAGTCCCCACCCCATTGCTGACGTCCCACACAACTCCTACCGGTCCCCCAAGGAGCCCAGCCCAGCCGAGGGCTCTGGGCTCAAAGGTTTTGTCCAGTGAGGACATTGACATTTATTTCGATCGGTCAGTCCTGCTTGCTCCGCGACTGCACATCAATTGATGCTCACCAGTTGCAGATATTTTGAGCACTTTCACCACTATCTTCCCATTGTCCGCTCCCAAGACCCGGACAAGCTGTACAGGCTCTCGCCCGTCTTGTTCTGGGCCATCATTGCCGTCGCCTCACGCCGCTACGCAAAAGACTGCACCCTCTTTTCTTTCCTCATCGAGAACCTACCAAAGGAGGTGTGGTCTGCCGTGGCCAATCCGCCTCTGAGCATATCCACAATCAACGCCCTGCTTCTCCTGTGTACTTGGCCATTACCTTCGCTCCGCTTCCTGACCGATCCTTCCTCGTCTTATGTCGCCATCGCGCAGAACGCTGCGCTGGCTTTGGGTTTCCACACTGGCCGCGGAACTCACCCCGAATTTTGTATCGGGCCGAACCGGCAGACAGACATTACGGACGAGGAGGCATGCTTCACTTGGATGGGATACAACATCCAGGCGCAGAGGTACGTTGACCTGACGGAACGAGTCACTTTTTCTTCTCCGCTGACCAACCAGGGTCGCTTCGAGCAACGGCGTTCCCCCGCCGGCGGGCTTCTTCAACGATGCTGTAAATAGGGCCGCCGGCGGCCGGTCACTGCCTGACGCCTTGGGGTACTTTGGCCTCTTGTACGAGATGCAAAAGTTTTCGAACCGGCTTAACCGTACCATGTTCTCCGTCGCTGAAGAAGGCGAAGGCGTAGGGGATTCTGTGATCCAGTTACTCGAAGACGAGCTGAACAAACTGCGTCAACTCCAAGCCCGTCACAACTCAGGTACGCCCAGCCCACACTCTTCCGTACTCACTTGGCAAACGCAGCACAAAATCCAAGGTTAACAGACACCAGACCTTGACCTCTTCACCATTCTCGCGGTCCAGTTCGAACTGCAGTCGTACCACTTCGTCCCCCTTTCGACGGCCGATAAATCGACCTTTCGGCAGAACGCCAACCGCGCATACAGCACCGCCCAGGCGCTCATCAACCTCTCGCTGCGTCTGGAAGCGTCGCACCGCTTCCTACACCACGCACCGCAGCACGTCTTCCGCACGGTGCTGGACGCGTCTACCGTCATTTTTGACATGCTGCAGTCGGACCACGCGACGGACCTCGAGCTGGCCAACGCCGAGGTGTCGGTCAAGAATGCGCAAGAGGCGCTGCGGCGGTGTTCGGTGCAGGATGGCGATTTTGCCATGCGCGTGCTGCGCATGACGGAGTCGTACTGGAGTCTGCGGCACATCATGGCACCGTTGGAGGCGCCCATCAGTAATTACCCGCATCGTACGGGCGCCGTGCTCGCATTCGGCACGTTGCGGAGGTGGAAGAAGGAACTGGACCAGGCAAGGATGGGACAGAGTGGACCTGGGGCCGGTGCCGGTGCCGGTGCCGCGGCCGGTGGGGGAACGGCGTCGATGCGTGAGTACAGCAGAGCGCGGGCCGGTGGCGGGATTCTTGCTGACCTCAGCGTAGCAGCGTCGACGGACGCGAGCACGGCGCCGGGCGGCGCCGTTGCGGCCGGGGATCTGTTGCAGGATATCGACTGGAGCATGCTGATGGACGACTTTGATTGGAGTGCCGGGGGTGGAGGAGAGCCGAACTTTCTGGGGCTGTCGTGAAGGCGGTGTTTGACGGTTTGCGAGTGTCGAGCATGGCACAGTCTGGAGTTTTCATGGTGGAGAGATTGAGGGTTGAGTACACGTAATGAAGATGATTTGGATATGGACATTTTGGAATCTACATGTCGGAGTTTGTAGCTAGGCCTCTTAGGCTCCGGCTTTGGCATGTGTTTGTCAGAACACCACCTTCTTCTTCCGTCTTTTTGGTACTCTCATTGAGAGCTCGAGTTGTTGACCACATGTTGGATTGTATACGTATTGGTCATGGGCAGCATCTCACAGAGCAGCAACAAGCTCAACTCCACCTCCTCTCACAAGTCCCGACCCACACGCCCCAACCGAGGACCTTTCCCCGGATGGCTTGGGCGACCTGCTGCTTTCTCGCTCTTCCCTCCAGCATCGTCTTGTCAAGCGGTTCACTCAGCGCCACGACCTCGAAGAAATCTATCTCCCTCGCCCCTCAGCATCTCGGCCAACACGACCAAACACGGAAGAATGATGTCCAAGGTGAGCGAGACCCGACGTCTCACATCAAACGTTGCAAAAAAGAAGACAAAAAAAGGAAGAAAAGAAAAAAGGTCAAGAACATGGAGAGAAGAGACTTACACCTGTGAGGCCCGTGATTCATCAACGGCCTCGGCGGGACGTACACGCCCTCCCTCCGGCCCTTGCCCCAGTGAAACCCGCCCTTGAGGAGCGACCTGGCTTCATCTGCAATCTCGAAATCCTCGGCCTTGACGTGTCGTCTCGAGGCGGGGATGCCGCCGTACACGCTCAACGCACGCAGCACACGTGTCAGTTTCATGTCTACCAGGGTCTTTTGTACTACAGACACGAGAGAAAGCAAGGAAAAGGAAAAAGGAAAAGGAAGAGAGCAGAGAGTGTTACCCGTGGCATATTGGCGTCGGGAGCGGCGCATCGGGATCCTCGCTGACAATAAGCCACTCCTTGACCTCCCCCTCGACTTGGCTCGGCGCAGTCCACGCTAAGCCCGGTATCCGCCCGCCGCCTTCGTGGACGTACTCTGCGGCGAGGGAGGCGGGTGACGGGCCGCAGTCGGGCGAGGTTACGGTGATTGTCTGTCGGGGGTGGGAGGCGAAGGCGGGGAGGGTGTAGAAGGCCTTGGAATCGTGGCCGCGGGAAAACCTGAGTAGGTAGGAGAGGAAGATTTCGACGTAGCGGTGCATGCTTTGGTCGTGAGCGTGGGTAGGTAGGTAGGTGTGTAAGTGATGGGGTGTGTGGAAGTTTGGTTGGCGTGATGTTTTGTGTAAGTAAAAAAAAACAGGTCATTGAGCATTTCTTCACAGTTTGTTTTGTTTGTTTACTCGTTTTAAGCCTGAATCTCTAACAATATTCACTTCGGACGGTTTCCTCATCTCCAGCTGAGTGGAAGTTGGCTCTGCGACATCAGATGGTCGGTCGGTTGTTGCACGCACTGTAGTCTACACGGTAATTATGTCCGGGTCGTCGGGCGGGGCGTGTCGGTGCCGATTCGGAACACGGCCGGCCGACGACGTCGTAGATGGCCTTTCAGATTCAACCTCTTCAGATCTCTTTGCTTCTTTTTTTCCTCTGCTCTCATTCGTATTTGCTGGCCGTTGGGGATCGTAAACAGCCCGCGAAGTGTCTAAAACCACCGGCCTGCAGAAATCGTAGGGTCGGATCCTGGAGTGGCCGGGGTCGGGAGGTATCAAACAGGCAGCAACATTTCGGCGATGAATCATTGTCAAAACTTCCAGTATCGTGGAACTATATGGCTCGACGAGCGGCTCCCAACTCCCCGCACGCAGTCACGCGTGTCCAAGGCGCAAGAGTCCCTTTGGCAACGGTCACCGGTCTGGTCTGTAAGCTTGATGGGGAAATCTTTCCAATTCAGGTCTGTGTTGCGATGCTGTGGTTGCGGTATACAACATGTCCCTACTCGGCCTCCAGGTCGTTGCTTATTGGTGCAACTGGCAGCTTGCTCCAAGTATGCATTACGTCTCTTCAGGTAGTGATGCCATAAAACGCTGGTTCATCCATTATATTTGAACGAATTGACGGGTAAAATAATAATTGTGGTTGTTGCTCGATTACATGCAGCTTTGATGTTTGTTCAATCGATATAGACCACTTCAATGCAACATTCCTAAAACGGGAACTTGTCTCGACGCGGAGGGGACTGCAAGTCTCCAAGACGAAACACCACGGGACGCGGTTTATAAATTCCTCCGCCACAGCAGGGAAAGGCACGACCGAGGACAAAATAGACGGTCATCATGTGCGATGGTAACAATTACAGTTCTTGACGCAAACGAAAGAGCCGATTTTCCTCCGACGAAGACCACCCACGATCCCGAAAAGCAAAGGGCAAGTCGACGAAACAGAAACACTAATCAAGCCCCGTGTGTCATAATACGCGACAAGAAGCACATGATGAGTTTTCTCAATTCGCCGACGCGTCGTTTCCTCACAAAAGCCCAGGATCATGAGTGTGCTCGTGGATGGGTAACCTATCCGATGACGAGAAGCGTCTTGTGCATCTCTACCTCAGAGTGGTGCCGGGCAAAGACGTAACCATACGAGCAAATACTCATATACAACCCTGTACGGGACTCGGCCTTTCTACACCGGGTAATACCAAGGAAGGTACGATCACTGGCACCTCCACGTGAAGGGTCTGAAGCAGCTCACCGAGTTTAAAGGCGGGGTGAAGGCAGATTGGGGCTATCTCTGAAACAAGACTTGAAGGTACGTCGTGTAAATCGACACAGGGGGCGCATCAATTGACACCAGAGCCGACATCAAGGGTGCCGACCATCTCGATCTCCTGCCGTGGTTGCTAATTTGCTACGGCCAGTGCCTGACTCTCATTATCGGGCCCGAACCCGAGCACGTAGACATCTTGCAGGATGACGACCTCGCGCCGTACTGTAGCACACAGTGGGCCAGATAGGGCTCAATCTGTTGTGAAATACTGTATACACGAGCTAAAAAGGTTCCCTACATGTTCTGTAAATGTCCCTTGTATGAGCAGCAGTGTCCGGAGTGGGTTCCGCGGTCGGGTGTTGAATCTGCGCCGCGCGCCGGTAGAGCGGGCACGCAGACCCTGGCGCCTGTATGGGCCCTGCCGGGCACTTTTCTTTCGGGTTGTATGTTGACCAATGGCGAGAAGCGAAGGACGCCTATGATGAGCGTCTGCCGGGGTGAAGTGCCCAGATGCGGGAGGCGGAAGCCCGCTTACTTGATTGTGGCATCGGGCCGCGTTGCTCTGTTGTCTAGAACTCTAGTCGCGCTGTTCATGATGGTCGAAAAGCGTGGTTCTTTATTTGTCTTGTGATTTGGAATCGAGTATCCTATTAGCCACGATCAAGTTCGTGGAACTTGGCAGTTGGCGTTTCCAGCAGTTCATTGGAGAAGAAGACAAAGTTGTAAAGTGTACGGGCATACGACGTTGGGAGTGCAAGATTTGCATTGCGTAGGACGAGGTCACTGGGTCACGGCCGAAGTCGAATCGACCCCCCTGCCACCGGGCCCGAGGACACGGCAGGGGTTGTTGAATGTGGAGACCGGGTCACGGGGTGGGGCCTCCCCGCGTTGATCGGGGCCTCGGGCCCGGGGTGGGTTTGTGGGGCTGAACGGTAAACGCCTCGGTCCATTCCTACTGTTCACCGCAGCACATTCCCAGGCAGCTGCTGACACCCTCGCCGAGCAAGGAGCCGAGATCATCGCGTCGGGCGTGGCTCACAGGTCACTGGCGCGTTATGCAAGAATTTACGGGAATAAAAGTACGTTCAAATACAGCAAGTGTTCGTTCGTAAACATGTGCTCACATGTGGTTGGACGAAGGGACACACAGGACATCCCTGCTTCTCGCGTCGCAACTGACCCTATTGCGGCCCGCCAGAGATTCGGCCCGGAGCGCATCCAACTTTCCAGGCAATCCTTGCCGGGCCTCCTCACGACACGACACGACGACACGCCGGCGGGAATTATTCCTCCGGCGATGATTATGGGGCTACTACGCCGTCTCGCTCAAAGGCAGTGGAGATCCGGGACGAGGAACTCTACATTGGCCTCCGGATGAATGCAATTGAAAAAGGTAAAACAAAAAGGCTAGCAAGTTTGAGAAGCACTACCTTATCTCAACACCAGAATCATAGTCAACTTCAAGTTCATTAAGAACATCGAGACACAACATCAAAAGATGGAAAATCAGGTTAAAAGACAAACAATTAGTTTAGAACATAAGAGACCAGGTTGAGGCATCAGCAATCAAGCCCAGGTGTAGGGGATTTACTATTTTCGTCTTTCTTGCATCGCTTGTATCGCTTTTGCTTATATTGATACTCTTTATCAAGGATGTTGCCTCAACCCCCATTCCATGACCTCTAGCACCCCTTTCCCAATCTCATCTTCCACCCTTTCAAGCACTCTTCCCAGTGCCCTTCATATCCTTCCTCATGTTTCTATTCATACTGCTAACTGAATTGCCCTTGTCCTCTTGTCTAAGCCTTCAGTGTTTGCGCTTACGACCAAGAATAGACTGTGCATAGACAAACAGCCAAAACTTGCTTGTCGACCAAGTGTCCAGCTGCATCAACTTTGGGGGCCAGATTGTTCCTGCACAGAACACAGGCCAAGCATACCTGTACAAATCTTTTGGCAATCTAGATGTTATGGCCCCCCAGAGTTCCTTCATCTCTTGGTTGACTCCATCGAAATTTGGCTCGTCAATGTTGTACAAGAGGTTTCCTCTCAACCATGGTTCAGACCCCTCGGAGACATTATCAAGGAATAAGTCGATATTGCTAGAGATTGTCTTGTAATCTTTGGTAGCAGGATCAGTTATACAAGTGTGGAAGATTCCACCAACGTATTCATTCGCCTTGTGGATGATGCTCTCCTGTTCTTCATGCTGACGCAAGGAGAAATCCAAGGACCAAGGGTAATAGCGTCTTGGTGGATAGCCGAGTGCAAGGAGCCACAGTGGGATCTTCGATCTGATAGGTGGCATGTTCTCGCGGAGAACAATCAGATAGTAGTTGCTTATTGCGAATCGATCCAATTCTTTCAGCTCGGGGCAGTCATCCCATAAGTGGTCTTTTGTGTTGCAAGATGGGCAGCCTGGTATATCGCCTCGTTCTACATCACCAGGGCCGACACATCGTGACAGGTCATGACCCTGATTTCCGCAGTTTCCACATGGTTGTGGGTCTATGAAGAACTTAGCAGAAGCTGGGACAGATGCTTAGGCAGAAGCTGGGACTAAGAATGGAGTGAAAGTGGGGGCCAAAGATAGTATAAGAGAGAGGACAAAAGACAGGACAAAAGGCAGGACAACAGAGATGGTAAAAGACGGGGTAAAGACAAGGTAAAAGGCTTGGGGTGTGAGGTCTTTTCCCGCGACATCGTTCCGATGGATAGTATTGGTCTATTTTGGAGCTTCAGCTGCAGAAAACATACCTTTTTTTCCCTTGTCACCACGAGGACCAGAAGTTTCAGTACCTCGTGTTGTTTCCTGAGGCTTCTTCCCGCCTTGAGGTTCTTTGGGCTGGGCTGTATCTCGTGGCGTTTCCTGATACTTTTCGCCTTGAGGCTTTTTGGGCTGGGCTGTATCTCGTGGTGTTTCCTGAGACTTTCTGCCTTGGGGTTGGTTGGCCTGGGGTGCTTCTAGTGGAGCCTCATATTGTAAATTCCGATGTCGACTTGGCAAAGATGGGTAATTATCAGAATTGACTGCTGGAGGCTCGACCCTTGCCGCGGCATTGGGGTACGACTTTTGCATGTTGAGCTTCTGCGACGAACGAAGATGTGCAGCAGCTAAGGTGTGAGCGCCGGAGGACTTTTTCGAGAATAAGGAAGATTGGAGGGGATGCGACAGTATGGATTTGATGAGCTATTTCGCAACGCCTCGCACGAGAATGAATCACCCTGTTTGATTAAACAAGTATGTTGATGATGGTGTCTTGTCTTGGACACGAAGCAGGATCGGAATTGGCATGCATTTGTGGTTACATTACTTCACCACAGTCAATTCCATAATAGGAATCAATCAAGGACAGCAGAGAAGGATGTGCTTACGATACTGGTATGGAAGGACTGTGTAAAGGGAGGTATGATGCTGGGGGGACGAATGGTGGAGGCAGGGAAAGAGAAGACGATGAAGGGTAACAGGAGACAGAAGACATTACGATAATGTATAAGCAGAGCAGCAACAGGGAAGAAACATTCGGAGATGGACAGGAAGGGAGGTGGCGTGGGGATAGTGGTAAGACGGAGGAAGTACGACAATGGCGATGCAAATGATAATGGGAAGGAATAAGGATAGTAGGGGTAAAGGACTGTAGTTGATATCAAATGTTAAAGAACGATGGTGGGCCAGAATGACAAGCAGGATTTAACAACAGGCAGCAGGCGGCAAGCACAATCAACTTGTTGGACACGTCAGTAAGATCGAGATAGGGAAACGGAATATCTTGCAGCATTCCGTCTTGGCATCCAGTCTTACCTCCTTCAAGCCCTTGTATGACTACTACTTCTGTTGTCAAGATGGTAGACACCGGAGACGCCGAAAAGGAAGAAGCCAACAACTGTACCGTGGGTAAAGCCAATGACGCTTGTGTGGTAAAGGCTTCCATCGCCACGGGTACTTCTGACTTGGCCAGCTTACCTGAATTCGATACTGATTTTGGTTTACATGCAGAAGAGGACAAAGAACAAATTATCAGCTCCGGAAACAAATCAGAAGAAGACGTCGCCGTCGAGACTACTCGAGAAGAATCTGAACTGAGCAGCATACATGAACTCGCTAGCGAATATGGCTTTTATACGGAAGAGGAAAAAGAACAGCCTGTCACCTCCGACAACAATCCAAAAGAAGACGACGTCGCCGAGATATCTCGACAACAGTATGAAATGGGCATCATAAACAAATTCGCCGAAGACTTTGACTTCGGCACGGGTGAGGGGTATGGAGAATCGTCCATCTCACAAGAGTCCATCGTAGCCGAGACTACTCTGGAAAACCCAGATAAAGCTGACTCGAACAGCATACAGGAGTCCACCGAAGACTATGACCTATACACAGAAGAGACAGAACAGACTTTCAGCTTGGAGAATAATCCATACGAATTCGAGGACGTCGAGTATCTTCTCCGAGGGTTAAAATTACGGTCCGACACCGATATCAACCTCATGAGCCTTTACGGGCGTATTAGAGAGCAGTTAATCCGAGCTTTACTCGAAACTTCCATTCAATCTTTCTCCGAAGGCTGGTTCATTTGGGTCGCTGCCGAGGCGACTTGGCGACAAGCGCAGCCAGAGGGTAAGTCGTGCTGCCCCGGCTTCTCGCCACAGATCTGTTGCCAAGCTATCATTGACAATCAGAAAGTCCTTGAGGCAGATCGAGAGGAATACCCATGGAATTGCCCTCCAATTTTCATCGACGGCGACGAGGCCACTTGGTTTGAGGACTGCGTAAAGAAGCGCCGCAAAGAAGAGAGACTTAGTCTATGGCACAAAAAGCAACTAGGTATTCCGATGATTGAGGAACAAGGCCATATGCTTATGGAGATGCCTGGTATGGCGCCTCGGGAGCTTCGCGAAGTTATTTGGGACGCCATGTTTCCTGGAGAAGGCAAGCATGACAACCAGGCTTTTGAGCTGATACTCCCTACCAACTTTGTCGGGATCTCGGTCGTCATCAATGATCTGAAGAAGCTAAGAGAGTCCCTGTCGCCCACCATCGGAGTCTGGATGGTAGACAGAAGAAGACCAAACGAACAGCGCGTGAAAGCGCTCGTCTTCGGCTACGAGAAGAATGTGCCCGACACGGGCCTTAATAGGTGCACATTAGCATCCGCTTACAGCATCGCCCTCGATTGGGCACAGCAAACCATTATCAATAGAACCGGCCCAGCCCCGAGCGAGGCTTTTTCAAAGACAGAATCGCCGCCCATGATATGGCTCAATCCGCAATGGCTCAACGGGGAAAACACGCTGGAGCACATGACGGGGTGGCTTGCGCAGACGACGACATTGAACGAGCCGGAACGGGTCCAATGCGAAGAGCTCCTGGCGCTAGGGCCCTGGCGCTCCAAATTCGAGATTGCCGTGTTGCACATTGCCAAATGGCTGGACAAGAACAAGACGACGTCGACTGCAGGGGATCGCTGTATTCTCCTAAGTGCGTGGTCTGAACATGAGCATGTCAACATGCTGGGCCTCACGAAGGGCCAACAACGGAAGGCTTGCCGGCTAGCATAGGAGCAAATGATCTCTCAGTGGGCTGAACAGTGGGCTGAGGATGGAGAATCATACTTTGCCTGGGATGAGGAGAATTACTTCTCTCAGATGATAGGGAAGATTAAGGTACAGCCCATCAAGAGTGTGCTGACGCAGGGGAAGCGGAAGCGCGCGGACGAGGCGGAGGCGGAGGAGGACGAGGATGCTCCGGCTGCCAAGAGGGACAAGAGGGCAGAGGGTGTGGAAGAGGTTCAAAGTGCTGCTAAGAAGGAAGAGTGTCAATATCTTGACGAGATGCCGGAAGAGTTGGAAAAGAGCACGGAAGAGTTCACAATGAGGGCTGACGCGTTAGAGAAGAAGTTAAGAGAGGTGAGAAAGGCGTTGGAAATGGATTGGGATGCAGAATCAGAAGAGTGGCCATCACTATCAGGAGATGGGGATGAGTAGCTGGAAGAGGTCCGAGGTGCTGACAAAATAGAAGAATAGAATACATGCTTAGCGACAATCATGGGCTGTCGCACGATGGAACATTGAGTCAGCATTTCCCGAGACAGTTTCTTCAAGAAACACCATGGAAATGAACGGAAGCCTGTGGAGGTGAAAGGTCCCGTTGGTGATGGCAATCCAGCCTTCCACAGATCTTTTCCTCAACCTGCAGTAGCAACGTCCTTGGCCCCATCCTGCCACTTCTACATACTTGGCAGTCATCCCCAGCAGCCAAGTCAATCTTGACAACAACCTCGTCAATCCAACTCAACTCCACGGAGAAAAAGCAAAAAAAGCAAAGACTGCTCACACCAGCCATCCGCCCACCTGTCCGTACACTACGCGATCGCACAAAAAAAAAAAGGAAAGAAAAAAAACACATTGGTAAAATGACGCTCTACTTCGCCTACGGCTCCAACCTCTCTCCGACGCAAATGGCCGCCCGCTGCCCGGGCGCCAAGCTCGTCGGCCTCGCGTACCTACCGGGATACGAGTTCATCATCAACGAG
The DNA here is from genome assembly GCA_001693025.2 of Colletotrichum lindemuthianum. Lineage (NCBI taxonomy): Eukaryota > Fungi > Ascomycota > Sordariomycetes > Glomerellales > Glomerellaceae > Colletotrichum > Colletotrichum lindemuthianum. The sequence continues at coordinate 28,258 of MASP02000142.1, read as the reverse complement.
CGGCAATTCGCCAACGTCGTCATCGCCGCTGCGGCTGCAACGGCGCCCCGCGTTTACGGCGTGCTGTACACCCTCACGCAGGCGGACGAAGACACGCTGGACAGGTGTGAAGGTGTGCCCTGGGCGTACGAGAAGCAGACGCTGCCCGTCGTGAAGCAGCAGCAGCAGCTGCGGGGGAAGGTTGAGCAGGCCGAGGGAGACGCGGTCTCGGCGCTCGTGTACGTCGACGCGGCGCGCACGGCACCGGGTCGTCCGAGGGAGGAGTACGTGGGGCGGATGAACCGCGGCATCGCTGAGGCGGGGGCCATTGGGTTGCCGGCGGAGTACGTGCGGACCGTGTTGCGGGCATGGATCCCGGAACCGGAGGGCGGCGGACGTGCCGAGGGGATCGTTGACCCGTTCTTGTGAAGCTCGGCGGTTCCCCCCCAACCACTTGCTTTTTTGAAAGTGTGGAGGTTTTGGGGGTGGTGGTGTGGTAAGTTACGGATGGCATAGCATCCGGAGCAAAGGCATCACAGTAAACGCTGTCGACGGTCTTGGCGGTAGGGATTCGTGCCCTTGAGAAGAAAAGAACGAAACGGAAACCCGGGTCGGTTTGGAGTGTGGAAGCTTGAGCTTTTATTTTTAGACCGCTTGTTTCCATCGTCTCACGATCCACGGCTTATTTGTCTACAATCGTTATTGTCAACGTTCTCCGTTATGGTCCGTCTTTATCGCATACTGTCTCTGGCAAATATCTGCTATCCACAGTCTCTGTTGACTGCCACCGTCCACCGTCTACGTAGCATCGTCTGTGCCTTGCTCCTGATAATATACAGAACAACAGGGCTATCGGTGCTTTAAGGCACGGACTACGGATGACCATGATGGGACGAAGAGAAGGCATAACGTGTCGCGAGTGGAGTTTGGCACGGAAACGCTGCAAGGTAGGTTCTGGACGGAAGGCTCCGTCGTCACACTCCCTGGTCGTCAATGGGGGTCGAGGAGTCTCGGAGGAAACTTGTTGAATTAGCCATTTGGGCTCTAGGTATCGTGAAAAGTCAAGGTCAAGCTTCTACGGCCGTTTCTACGGCCGTTTCTTTTTGATCGTTCGTCTCTGGTCCCCTCCAAAGAATGTCCAAAGGAGCGAGTGCTGTTCTTCCGCGCAAAACATTTGATATATCCAGTATCCCAGAAACGCCCTGCTGATGCTGTGCTCAGCCATGTCATAATGCCCAGCGCCGTCGCGATGCGGTAGTCGTAAACCATTAAATGTCCATATCTCTATAGCAAAAAGAAACCAGCGACAAAGGTAGAGCCCGTCGCCAGCAGAGAAGCAGCCAGAGGCCCGAGCGCTGTCGCTGCGCTGTTGCTCCCGCTGCCGGAGCCTCCACCACGCACGAAGCCCGCCGTCGCCGTCACGGGGTTGGCGACGGCGACGGCTGACGGGACGGAGCCGGTGCCCTTGCCGATCTCGAGAACTTTGGAGCTGGTGGCGTTGTACTTTGTCTGAGCGAGAGAGATCTCATTGTTGTCGAGGTCGTAGACGACGTAGGCGGAGCGCAGGAAGGTGTCGCCGAGGACGTTGGTGCCGGTGCCGGCGGGAGCGATGCCGAAGAGACAAGCGTCGACGCCGTTGGAGAAGGCGATGCGCTTGCCGGTGATGGGGATGAGGTCGAGGACAAGCTCGTCCATCGGGACGGTGATGACGGGGTCGGAGAAGGTGAAGGTCATGTTGCCGGAGTTGGCGGCGGAGCAGGGGATGAAGGCGACGCCCTCTTCTTGCTGGTAGACGGCGCCGACCATGGAGAAGATTGTGGTGACCATGTCGTCGGGGAGGTAGGTCAGGGAGGAGCCAGAGTCGAGCAGCACGGCCAGGGCCATGTCTTCCGACAGCGTCTTGGACCCGAGGGTGACCTTGGTAAGGGTGATGAGGAACTCGGAGTAGGCGCTGCCCTGCTTCTGCACAGGTATCGTCTTGAGGTCGCCAGTATAGTGGGCCGTGTCGACGCCGCCAAAGAGGATGCTGCCGGTGCTGGCGTCGAGGTCGTTGAGGTAGAGGCTGTAGGCGCTGGACTGGATGAGGCCCTCGGAGGCCATCTTGGCCGGCAGGTTGTCGTATTCCTGGAGACCAGCACGTCCGACCTGCACTTCATTGACCTTGTATCCCACACCGAGGATGCCCTGCGCCGAGGAGCTCGTGTACCCGATGCCGAACTGGAAGTCGGTGAGCGTCGACTTGCCGATTGTGAACTTGTCTGTCGCGTAGTCGCCCTGAGCGCCGGAGCCGTCGACGTAGGATATGTTGAACCAGCTACCGACGTAATTGTACGTCGACGAAGAGTTGGCCGAGTAAGTGCCGGAAACTGCGCATGGGGAACTCGTTTGCTGGCAGAGGTTCGAGTTGCCCGTGTTCACCCACATGTCGCTGCTCCCGGTGTCGAGATGGAACCTCATGGGCTGTGCTGGTGTTCCGAGAGAGCCATTCACGAAATATAGTGTTTCCTAGGTCCATCAGCCAAGCCCCTCGACACGGTGACTAGAAGACTCACCAAGTTATCCAGAGTAGCCTGCACCGTCCCTCTCCTCCTCAGCATATCCCTCCTGTTGCGGGTGTACGGTATCGTTGCCCTGTGCAAATCCAAACCCACAACCTTGGGCGCACCCTCGCTCTTTCTCAGAACAAGCGCCTCGGTGGACAGCAGCGCGGCCGCCCAGGCGATTAATGTTGTAGATCTCATCTTGGCCAAAAGTGCCTCTGTGTATGTGTGTAAACCGTGATGTGCAGGGCTGAGCGAGACCCCAAGCTCCAGCTCGAACCTGCAAGGGGCTGCCGGCAGCAGTTTATATCGAGAAGCAAAAAGGAAGGCGACGGCGTGCTATGAAGTCATTTGACAGGCGCCACTTTTGTAAAAAGACGAAAAAAAGGAGAAGAGAAAGGAGAATAGTGCAATGCAGCGCTCGGCGTTCGGAACGGTAGCGGGGACGCGGCAACGGAGGGTGGGGAGAGGACTCGTCACCCACGATGGTGGCGGAGCTGCGTGCGTGACGATGAAGAAGACCACAACGTCGACGTCTTGTTGGTCGGAGGCTGGGCGACGCAGCCCACCGACCGACCGAAGCCAAGCCAACGCGCGCTAAGGCAGGACAATGGCAACGGGAAAGGGAAAGGAAGTGGGCAGCAGAGGCAATTCCTGTGCGTGCAACCCAAGTGGAAAAAGATGGAGGGGGAAATCCGGCGATCCGGGGATTTCTCAAGCGCCAGAGTGTGCCGTGAGGACGAGGAGTCGACTCGAAGACTTCGTTTGTACCTCTTCGGGAAGGATGATGAGTAAGGTCAGCAAAACGCCTAGCAGCGACGACGACGATGACAACGACAGCAACAGCGGCAGCAGCAGCAGGACGGCTAGATCAGAACGAATCAGAAACAAGTAGATGAGATGCAGCCCAATTCCACTTTGTATGCCAAAGTCAAAAACGTCAACTGGGCGGTTGGTTGCTGCTCTCTGTGTTCTCGGAATAGAAACAGGGTCGCGGGCCACACACCAGTCACAACACGACACAGCATAGATGATGCGACGAGGCAGGAGCTGACACTGCCAAGTCGCAGCAGGCTTATCAAAAAGGTATCACCGAGTAGCAGACTTTGTTGCCCATCGTCGCCATGCTCAACGGGCAGATGGCCAGGTCATGGTCCCGGGAATCGGTCGCGTTTGGACGAATGAGCCAGGATGCAACATCCCCTTCTTCATCTGCAGCGAAACCTCGTTGCATAGTCCAGACCCCGGCGGGCTGTAGTCTCACTGGAACTGGCAAAGGCCAATAAAAAGACTCGGGGGAAGCGTTTCGTGATGCAAGAGAAGAGTAGCTGGGATGCACAGAAGAGGGAGGAGACAGAGAGAGAGTGTGTACGATTACTGTGTACCTTATGTCTCAGGGAGCAGGGACAAGGGTGGACGAATCCAGCTGGGACGACGACCCGGGCCTACCTTAGGTGCCTGCTGTGCTGTGGTATGTACCATGTACCTAGGAACCTGTGCTTCGCTGCACAGCACTGCACAGCGCAGCCCCCCGACTCAGCTCAGCTCTACGCAGCAGGCCGCAAGATAGGCTGTGCAGCTTACTCCGTACCCTGCAGTTGACCCCAAGTTTTGCATCTTCATCGACATCACCACACAGGGCAGCTCTTCCATACAAGTAATCTCTGTGATGCAGAGTACAGAGCATTGCCTGCTGAGTCCTGCGTAATGCCTCAATGCTGCGCCTTGGGCCAAGCGAGTCGACATCCCTTTGGGCAGGCATGGTGAAACTGGAACACCCCAGCCAGGGGGGGCCACACCTGACACGGCTACGCGGGAACATCAGACAGCTCTGGAACCAACGACACCCAACGACACCCAGCGCCAAGGTGCACGGTGAGGCATGAGCATCTATTGTAAGTGCTACTATAACACTATGTAAGGAAAGTTCGCTGCGTCAAAACAAGATCAGCCCTGAACACAACCATGGGCCATGGCTCCCTGGCACAAACGCTGACGAAAACGCAGCCATCAGCCGAGTATCTCTCCGTTACTGGTTGTCAATCCAGATCTACATCTGCATGAATTGATTGGGTATATCTGGGAGGGTCACAAAAGGATCCAACGGGTCGCGAGATTTGCCAAACTATCGAGTGCTTATTTTCACCTCCGAAACTCAATCTGGCTGGCTCCGCAGTAAACAAGACGACGAGGACACTTCCGGAGGACACTTGCGAGACAAGCACCACGCCACCCACAAGCCTGTCCAACTCCTCGGTATTATACCGTGACCCAGCTTGTCAAGGGTCACACCGACATACACTAGACTGCCTTCTCCACGATATCTCTCCGCCTGTGATAACGCGGCAGGCAGAAAACATCGCCCAAGCCTAAGCTATCTACGTTCTATCACACGTTCCTCAATGGAAATCCAATTCTTAGTGTGTCCTTCACCCCCAGGATTCCGAGAATTTATGACGCACACGGTTCCGCGATGCCGCCCGAGCCGCCACAGCACACACCCAGTTTGCGGTGCTTGCGGACATGTAAACAGCCGCGCAACAGACCCCGACGAACCCGCTTCCATTTCTTTCAAGTAGAGGATTGCGTAGCCGTGAACCTACGATCCGGCGCCGATTGTCCTGGGCGACATTGACGGTTGAACACCTCGCCACCTTGCGTCCGGAAGCACCGCGAGCAGCGCAGACAGCAAGGAAGAAACCCCCGCCAACACCATCACCCCGTGCGTGCCGAGATCCGAACGGCCGGGATGTGGCGTCGTCCGGGCCCTCTGTTGCAACTCCCGGCGCTAAAGTTGATAAGGAACCCAGAACCGACAGCTTGATGACGACGCCTTCAGGTCCTTCTTTCACTCCCACTTTCGCCAATGCCCGCTCGTTCGTATTCTCGCACACGCCTCTAAACAAAATGAGTCCATTTGGTCCAGCCGAGAGTGGGCAAGCATCATCTGGCAGATGCCAAACCGCTTGGCGATGTCAAACTCCTACAGGACCCCCTAGTTACGGGTCCTGGCGTCGCGGTGCGCGTTTCCTGCAAGATGCCATATCAGGGATGCCCTTCGCTGCTATTCTAAAAAGGGGAACGGGATATCCCACCACCCCTGCCAGGTTTCCCCTTGGTCCATGCGTCTCAGATCTTCTGTTCACGTAATCCCGTCTCCATAGCTCCCGCTGCCGTCTTGCTTATGTAACTTCACCCGGAATATCCCCCTCCGTCACCCGCTTACCATCAACCCGCCGGGCCTAACCTCCATCCACTGGATCCTACCGGGCACCTCAAGTAGGTCACAGTCATTTGCATCCAACACTGTCCGTCTGCCCATCACCACCAACACGAACCAATCACACGTCACGCTGAGATTCTCTGCCACCAATGTAAGCAAGCCAAGTAAATACACATCATCGCCTGTCCATATTCGGCGCACGCAAGATAAGATGCGGCCTCGTATTCCCCCGAATCGCACCCTTCACGTCCTAAGCCGACGTGACCAATGACTTTCTCACCCGTAGTCGAGAATATGCGAGAAGGAGTCCAGTAACGTGACGCTTCAGACAGAGTCGTGCAGCTAGGCAGTCAGCTGCAGGATCAGTCAGGACAAGCCACAGGCCTCCCGCGGGGATTGGGGTATAAGGACGCAATGTACATAGAACATCTCACACAACTGCCCTCAAGCAATCGAGTACACTCTCACCAAACCTCACTCTCATCCCATGACCGAATCGCAAATCAGTTTCAAAATGTCCTCCGAAATGGACTTTGTACTATGGGACCGCTGCCCAGTCTATTCCGTAAGCCATACCCCCTCCCCTTCTTCACCCAAATCTCACACAGCCTCCGGCGCAGTCCTTCTTCGGGGCCATGGGCTGCGCCGCCGCCATCATCTTCACCACCTTCGGCGCCGCCTACGGCACCGCAAAATCCTCGGGTGCAATCTTCTCCTGCGGCGTCCTCCGCCCCGAGCGCCTCATGCAGAACACAATCTGCGCCATCATGGCCCAGATCCTCTCCATCTACGGCCTCGTCGTCGCCGTCATCATCTCCGGGAGGCTCGACCAGGAGGCCATGGCCCTGCACACCGGCTTCCTCCTCTTCGGCGCCGGTCTGGCAGTCGGCATGTGCGGCCTGGCCGCCGGCTTTGCCATCGGCATTATTGGAGACGCCGGAGGTAAAACATACCCCTTCCGTCATTCTCCTCCCGTCTCTCCTCCTCCTGTCCCTGACCGAGGCTGGTGTGACTTCACGTTTGGCTGACCGCTTCTAGTGAGGGCAAGCACGCAGCAGCCTCGCCTGTACGTCGGTATGATTCTCATCCTCATCTTCTCCGAGGTTTTGGGTTTGTACGGGACCATCATCGCCATCATGATGACGTCCAAGGCAGTCGACCCCTGTAGAGTCGGCGCGGATTGATCTTTGACCGCAGTATAGCATGGCATGGGGCTCATGATGCAACTTGTGAAGCAGGAATAATGAATTAATGAACGCCGGGTATTGCAGCCATTCCACGCCCCATCATGCAAAGGCACCCAGCATGTACAAGTACGCATCTAATAGCCTTCATCTATATCTTCCATTCATTCAGGTTGTCCTGCGGCGTGACAAACGGCTCATTAATCCGCTTAATGGCGAAATCGCTGCACAAAATGCTGGGGATATGGTTAGCGAGAGCTCCCAACGTCTTGGCGCCTGGCAACTTACCATGCTGATGCCACCAGCGAGTCCAACTCTGCAATCATGGCCTCCCTCTTGGTGCCGTTCACCAACCCCTTGCTGATATGTACCTGCAGCTCCCGGATTCTCCTGCCGGTGCCCACGCCCGCCTGTTCCAAGACCCTCTTGCCGAGACAATCAGAGTGGAACGAGTGTTGGCAAGGGAAGACGAAAAACTGCCGGCTGAGCAGAGGCAGCCCGCAGACGTAGCACTTCTCGCCTGGCTCCACAATGGCGTATCGATGATCCAGAGCCGCGATGTCCACCTTGATATTCGTCGCCGTCTGAGACGACTCGTCCATCTCCTTCTTGAGCGCGTCAATGTTCCGGCTGTAGTCCTCGAGCGCGGTGCAAATCTCCTCTTTGAAGTCGTCAATGACTACAAAGTCGGGAAAGAAGGGGATAAGGTCTTCGATTTTGAGCAGCTCGCAGCGCTTGAGAAAGTCGATGGCGGTCTTGATGCCGTTGGACTGCGAAATCACCTTGCGGGCGACAGCCAGCCACAGCTTCTTGCGCAACGGAGGATCATTCATTGGTCGGTCTGCAATGACGGACGCGAGGTCAACCTTATTGTGAGACAGGGCCAAGTCGACGGCTTGGAGGTATTGTCCCATGCTGGTGTAGATGTGTACGCAGGAGAGCGTCCTGTGATGTTGGATACAGAGTCGGAGAGCAAAATCAGGGTCATAGTACGGCTCGGGGCCCTGTGATTCGAGGTATGAAAGCAGCCCTGCTTCGTCGTTGGAGTTGTGCGACGCGTACATCGAGATGAGCGTGTTGTGTACCGCCGAATCCTTGGAGTTGAGCTGGTTGATGACGTACTGGAGGTATCGGATGGCTTGATTCTGCGGTAAGCTACCTTCGAAACTGCGGTTGTATTCGAGCAGGGCCGGAATCAGCTTCCGGGTCTTCAGGTCTGCGTGGCGCATGAGAATCTCGACCAGCTCCGAGGCGACGTGCGTCATGAGTACGGTGCTGTATCGGTAGAATACCTCTGGGTCTGTCTGCTTCTTCAAGACCTTCAGAACCTCATCCCATCTTTCACGCTGGACCCAATACGACAGAACATAGTTGTAGTCGTTCACGGCGTTGGCAAAGTATAGCAGCTCCTGCTCCCGGCCATGGCTGCTGATGACGTCGTACACCGTCCTCTTGTCGAGATCTGATTTGTACTTGGTTACAAACTCTTGGAACTCGCTCTGCACGGCTCGATGCTGTTCTTTCGACTGTGCCGGGTTCAAGCCATCCGCCAATTCTGCTTGCGAGACGATGGTGTCGTCTAGCGAGTTGAGTTTCGCCATGAAAACCTCCACCAGCCAGCTGGCAATCATGATTCGCTGCATGATTGCCGCCTTTTTCAGAGTGCCTAGCTTTGCGAGCAGGTATTTCCGCAAGGCATCTGGCTCAGCGTTGTCAATGAATGTGAGGGCAACCTCTTCGAAAGCCTTGTTGCTGCGCCCGTATACGGCTGCCGCATCCATGAACTGTCGCTTCTTGATGAGGTGGTCGCCATACGACGTCGCCACCGTTTCCCTCTGAAGAGGTGATTTAGCATGTTGCAAAGCGGCGTCAAACTGTTGTAGCTGGAGCATGATTTGCCAAATGTTGCGGTCCTCGTCGTTGACGACGATTTCGAAAATTTCCTGGCCAGTGAACAGCCAAAATGTGTTTTTCTGAATATCGACACAGAGGCTCACAGCTTTCTGCCCTGGCTCCAGGACCGTCTGGTCATACACCACCTCCCCAGTCAGACGATTCGCGGCAACCACGCGGCCACCGATTAGGTTGACAATGTGCCATTGCGTCAGCGCAATCGCCTCGATGAAGTCGGCTGTGGTGTTGCGTCTGCCTGGGCCGTCGGAAGAGCCTAGTTGAGACCGCGGAAGCAGATTTGATTCGCTGAAAATCTTGCTGCCTTCCGCATGCGATGCGAGCTGCCCGTGGAAGATACCCTGCGCAGACAACCACGCATACGCCCTCTTGCGTGTATCCTCTTCGTATGGGTTCTGATCGGGCGGATCGGGCGATACTACCAGCGCCGACGCCGCGGCAGCCGACGAGCGCGACAGCTCGTGAATCGTCGGCTGTTCCGCCTCGAAGAGCTTCGAGTATATGGAACCGCCACTATCTTGACCATTGCCAACCTTGCCAGCCAGGTGGAATAACCTGCTCTGCGTTGCAATCAGCACCCGCCGAGTGTCCGGTCGGCCGGGGAGCGTGTCCGCCCACAGGCCCGTTATCGGCCCATCGGGCAGCTTGTGCAGGTTCTTGAGCTTGATGTCCTTCTTATAGAACTCAGCCGCCGTCTCGATAGAGGCTTCGTACACGTTGCCATCGGAAGCTCCGAGGAGAATCTCGCGGGTCGACGCCGTCGGCAGCGAGGGGTTCCAAGCGACGCTCTCGATCGAAACGCCACGGAGGCGGGTGAGGGCTCGGGGATGCTTGTGTTGGGAATGGAGGTAGTAATTATCGCCGAGCGCGGTGCAGATGAGCAGATGCGATGCCGTCGGGTCGAGGAACATGCGGCGGATCACGCCAATTTCTGCTGGTTTCTTGGGGAGGTCGATGTCTGTCAACCGTTAGTTGTTTGCCTGCGGCCGAAGTCCTCCATTGAGTCACGCACCATCAATGTCTTCTGGTCTGTTCAGATCAATGCGTAGGATGCGACCGTTGGAGAGGGCCAGGACCAGGACGTTGTTCGCGACCTGGGCGGCGACGAAATCGGCGGCGATGGAGAACTGCAGCTGGACTCTTTCGACGATGAACATGGGCAACGCGACGTCGTCGAGGTCGAGTACCCCGTTGCCCGCGGCGAAACCGTCGGTCGAGTTGAGGGCCATGGTCTGGTGCTGTGTCGCGCTCATACACTCATCGTCGGCTTGGGTTCGGTGTCGTCACGAGTGTCTGGCGAGTTCGCCGCGGCAGATGCGCATGAAAGCAGCTGGATTGGAGGTTGGGCTGGTTGTTGGTGTCGATCGGTTGCTTTGGCAGTGGAGGATGACATAGCAGGGAGCTCCTCGGCCCCCCACAGCTGGTACTTTAGTATTACCCAGCTGGTAGCTACCTTACAGTACGTACCACGGAGCTTGGATCCTGGGCAGTTCGTAGTGACGCTGCATTTCGCGAAGACATTGTGGCTAAATGTAAATTGATCGACCTAACTGACATGTTTAGACCCGTATACACTCGTAGACATCCGCAAAAGGCCTGCTGAATGTCTGATCAGAGCTTGTGAGCCCACCTGGACCCGGGATATATGTAAAATAGAAAATATGCTAGATAGGGTCGCAGCATGACTGGCCATCATCGCCGACATGAAGTGCGGTATATGCAAGACATGAGAACAGGTCGTGCTCTGCCGAGTAGCTCGTCACTCGGGCAGAGTATTATTTCACCAAACCTTCAATCCTACATCCCGATTCAATTCGCGAGCTCTGTCCTGGAGTCATGCTCATCGCCACGATGTCGGGTGCAGTTGTCCTCTCTTGCCGTGTCGTCCGTCTCTGAATCATCCACAGGCCTCTGGAACACTCTAGGTGCAGACACGGCACTGACTGGTTTCCTGCCCACGAGCACCCGGGCCTTGACGATCAGCCCGTGGGACTTGACCGGGTCTCGTGCGAGCCGGGCCATCTCCTTGGCGACGTTATGGCATGCCGTTTTCACCCTCTCCGGGTCCCAGCCCATGTACTTGGTCAACGGCCTCAGGCATTCGGCCTCGAGTCCGTCAATGCACACAATCAACCATAGCTTGCCCTCGCTCGCCTCCACGTTGATCGGAATCACCTGTTCCGTCAGCTTTATGTCTGTGAACCCGGCATCCGTCAGCATCCTCGGGTTCATGTGCGCTACTCCGCGCGCCCTGCCGGACTTGACACCCGCGAGCGTCAAGTCCCTCGATAGTTCATGAATCTCGGACGTTGGCGGGAATTCCGATAGGAATTTCTTGAACCCCTGCTGGTCGTCCCACTCCAAGAGCTCGATCCATCCTCCCGGCTTGATGACCTTGAAGGCCTCCCTGTAGATAAAGTTCCAGTCCTCGAACGCCGCCATCATGTGGCGTAAGTGCACCAAGTCGAACGAGTCGAGTTCGCGTTCCCACTCGAGTTCGGCGTCGTCAACCTCGAAAAAGCAATTCATCGGTATCGACGTGGGCGCAATGGCAGAAATGTCGGTGCCAATCACCTCGCAGTTCGGGAACTCGTCTGCCACGCCAATCGCCCATTCGCCGATGCCAGTGCCAACATCGAGTACTCTCTGCGGGTTCTCCAGCGGCACTGTGCTCAGCTTGCCGTCAAAGACGTGCAGATAGACGCGGTGGATCAGGCTCATGCGGCACATTTCCCACTCGTCGTTGGGGAGGTGGTAATGCGGGCCGCAGTAACGACGGCCGTTTTCCCAATGATAGTCCAGCTCTCGCTCCATAAACGACCGCGTCGAAGACCTACGCCCAAGTCAGAACCGTGTCACCATGCCACCGTGCCAATCTCCCCTTCGCCACAGGTCCACTCACATATCTTGGTGGCTCTGCATCATCATGTACGGCATCTCGGTGCGATGCGACTCGCTCGCTCGGGGGTAGTGACTGGGCGCAAAGACAGAAAACCCGTCGTTATCGTCGTCGTCTTCCCCGTCTTCGACCTCCATGTCCTCTTCTTCCTGCGAATTCCAGTCGTCGTCGGCTTCGAGAACGCCCTGCGATGTCTCCTCGCTCATGATGCTCGTCATTTCGGTGGCGGCGCTCTCGGTCTCTCGGACGCCGCTCGATAGGCCGTCGCTCGAGTGCGACGCCAACTCGTCGGTGGTGGACATTGTGGACGGGGCGCCCTGGGCAGGGACTTGTCGTGTGCTGGTTCCCTTCCGCTTCTTGGTACGGCGCTTCTTGGCCATGAGCGGCGGCCGTTACCCGTGTGTCTGTGCCACCCGCTTCGGGTCTTGAGATCTATCGCAGTCGCAAACAACGGTAGCTCCGGAATGTCATGTCACGATACCGCGGCGAAGAACGCAAGGGCGAAGAGAGGGGGAAGTGGAGGGTATAATGTCGGCAATAGAATTGCGATAAGGGGCGAGTGGACTCGTCTAGGGCCCGAAGAGGTAAAGCAGCGCGGGCGATGGAACTTTCGATTAACGGATCCGGGGTTTGTTAGGTAGTTCTGTCGGTTTGCGGGCGAGAGAAAGGAATGAGACCGTATCGGCGATCGGGTGATGTGAAAGAATACAAAGTGACGAGGAAACAAACGAGTGGGAGCGGTAGAACGGGAGAAGGTGAAGTCCAAGTAGTTGGAGAAGTAGATTATCTCCAGCGAAAGAATAATCGGGGGGGGGGGGGGGGGGGGGGGGGCCGGGGGGGGGGGGGGGGGGGGGGGGGGGGGGGGGGGGGGGGGGGGGAGACACTCTGAGGATAATCAGGCGACAACTTGGGCCTGTCTGTCGGGTAGGATTACAGCAGAACTGAACAGGAATAGCTGCTCCGGGGAGACATCCTAGTGTGGTGACGCTGGCCAGTGCATACCGCAGAAGCATACGGATACACATAGTGTGAACAACATCCTGACTGTTGCCGGGATGAGACGTGGGAACCGGCGATGGGTTGGGAGCAAACGAACGGGTCTCGGTGGATAGCAGGCTGAATCTTCAAGGGTCTTTTTTGGCTTTATTCGTCTTGGGCCGGGTAGAACGTGGAGACCAAAACTCGATCCGGTATGAAACTCGTCGTGGTTGGTGGTGTTGGTTGCGGTGGTGGATGATACATTCAAGTCCTGTTGGCAAATGGCATAAATGTCACAGTGTATAGAGTCTTTTCGAGCGTTTACTCCGAGCGAAGGCTCCAACAAACGGACAAGTGGAAGGCGGAGCTTAGCATAGCTCACCTCCTTCCGCAACATTAGCTCACCAACAACCATCACCCACGACGACCAGCGCAATGCCCAGCCGCACCAGGTACGCGATACGACCGTTCAAGAAGCCCAGCAACCCCTCATCCTTTGTCTGGCCACTCGCCTGCATGAGGGAAGAGACCAGGAAAGGCACTCCGATTCGATTGACTGCAGCCCGGACGCCGGGGGACGAAAGCTACTGCATCCCCTATGCACGATGAAATCCTCGTCCATTGCTCCCTATCCAACCCGAGCTAGAGTTCCAGGCCAGCCCATCGATCGCTAGCTGGACGTGTGCATACTGGTGCAGATACCGGTGCACTGTTACTGCTATTGTATGTCCAGGCCCAATACTTGTCCGCCCCAAAGAAAATTTCCTTACCTTACGGGATACATACAGAGTCCATACCATGTGATTCCCCGGGTCAAAGGTCTCCGGCGCTGGTTGGCCCGGTTCACGACCAAGGCTGGGCTCGAACGTGGACTCGTCCGGGTCCCCCGCCCATCCCAACCCGCTCTCCATAAACGGATACGGAGTACGGATACCTTAACCGCGTGTAGCACAAGAAGCATCGGCTGCAAAGCCGCGAGGTTGCAAATGCTCAGGGCACCCTCCTCCTTCTAATATTGGGGGCCAAATCTGAACATCGCCGAACCGCCTTTTCTTCAAAATCGCGTGTCACTCTCTACCGCTGCAGACATTTGCTGTCCAGATCCTTCTCTTGCAGCAAATTATCTCCGCCGATGGTAAACGACCCAGGATCAGCATTTTGTACGTAGGAGCGGACCCGGACACAACTCCCATGATATTCTCCTCCAGGGTACAACATCACCATCGAATTCCATCCAAACCCCGAAGCAGAACAGGAAGGAGGAACAACGCGTCTGCAAAACAACCAACTCCTCCGCCCAGTCCTCCCAAGCAAAGTCCGGATGGACAACACGACCCAGCTGTGTGGTTCCCATACAGCGAACCGACCGCCGCCTGCATGGGATTGGACCGGAAAACGGTCTGTATTGCATGGCTCTGCCTCAATAGAAGCAAACATGCTGCGCGAAATCGAATGAAAGAGGGGTTCTGTGGCCGGGGGGTCACAGATGGGCCTCGCCTGCATCTCGTCCGGTCTGGTCCTGGCCCCCATGCTTCACCCGCCAGAAGATGAGAACATTAATCACAAAATACGCACTGACGCGAGGGGCAAAATCTCCGCGTGGCACAGCGATTGTGTTTCGTTGGTTGCACCAAAATGCAGACAAGCTTGACGAGTTTCCTACGAGGCTCTCAGATACGACCTCAGGCCTGATTCATTCGGAGGCGACCTTTGTCTGGGGCGAGAGGCCATCTTGTATGGTAGGCGGACAAGCGGAGTACCAAAGGGAGATTCTTCTCCCACGTTGTCGCTTTTGTTTGCCCGTCCCAAACAACGCTCCCTGTCTGTACCGTCGCCCATCACCGGTCGACACCGCACGTACCTCGCTTATTGTAACCCGGCCGGGACGAGCCCATGCCCACTCGGAGCGGTTCGCGTGCGGCCAGATCCGCGTCTGCACGGTCTGAAGTCATTTCTTGGCTCCTCGCATCTTGCTGCAGCAGTGTTGTGACCCCGATGAATACGGACGTGGGTCGATAACTGACGTCCATCGTTAGCTCACCATGCGTCACTGGTTGGCTTGGCTAGGCGTCTGCTGGTGCCTGGTGGGAAACCTTTTTTACACGTCACTAACAGCCCGCAACGGAACCCGCATGTCCTACATCGTTTTGATTTCCGACCATACAGTCTTTGATTAACTCCGTACCATTTCATATTTCCTCGCCAAGCGCCAAAATCACGTCGAGTCGCAATGCCGCCTCGTGGCGAGGTCCCAGATGCCACAAGTCTATAAAGGTAGTACATCATAAGTGAAGGGGCCATATCATCGCGTATCCTCATGCCCGTCGCCTCATCCTAATCCCCATTGCAACAAACCCAAATCAAGCCTTGACGAAGTGTCCGTTTGTACCTCCGTTGACGGCATCGGCAGTCTTCCTCTTCTTGGACTCGGGAGTGGGTGGTGAATCGCCGACGGGTTCCTGGTCTGCAGAAACGTCGAGGCCTTGGACGATGGGGAAAGGTGTCAAAACCTGGCTGATATCCCCCCACCACTCCTCACCGAACTGGCGATACCAGTCGACAGTGACTCGCAGGCCATCAGCGAAGCTGGTCTTTTGGTCCCAGCCGAGCTGACGCAGCTTGGTACCGTCGACGGCGTAGCGGTGGTCGTTGAAGGGGCGGTCATGAGTGTACTTGACCCAGTTCTTGAACTCGTCCTTGCTGTCATGGGGGATCTTCATCTGCTTCAGGAGGTGACTGCAGAGGTCGAGGTTGGAGATCTCGTCATAAGATCCAACGTTGTAGATTTGGCCCATCTGGCCCTTGTGCAGAATGGTGTCGAAGGCGTCGGCAGCGTCTCCGGCGAACAGATACCTGCGAGTGGGGCTACCGTCACCGTGAAGAACGACAGGCTGGCCGCGGTTCAGCAAGCAAGTGAACTTGGGGATGATTTCTGATTTTGGTTAGCGTTGCTCAAAACACACGCCAGCCGTAAACGAACTCACTCTCGGGGAACTGGTGGGGTCCGTATACGTTGTTACTGCGAACGATGATGACGGGGAGCTTGAAGCTCTTCTGGTAAGATTGGACCAACATCTCGGCGGCAGCCTTGCTCGCGGCATACGGGTTGGTGGGGGCAAGAATGCTCGTCTCGAGCAGGTCGTCATCGTCGTCGTTGACCTCTCCGTAGACCTCGTCGGTGGAAATGTGAATGAAACGCTTAATGTTTACACTCTTGGCGCTTTCGAGCAGCACGTGAGTGCCATAGACGTTGGTGTGAGTGAAGCCATACGAGTTTCCAAAACTCAGGTCGACGTGAGATTGAGCAGCAAAGTGGAATACGGTGTCGATCTCGTAGCGTTTCAAGCAGTTTAGGACTTCAGTGGGGTTGGTGATGTCGCCGTGGACAAAGGTGAAGTTGGATTTCTCGTTCAGAATACGAGTGTTGTTGAGCGACGCGCAGTAGTCAAGCTTGTCAAAGGACACGATGTTGTAGTGATCAGGGTAGGTGAGTGTGAGATGGCGGACCAGCCAGCAAGCACTGGAGGAGTCAGTCCCGCGATAACATCCGTGCCAAGACTTGACTTACATGAAGCCGGCGCCTCCCGTTATCATGATATTCTTGACATCAGGGAGAGGCTCGAACTTGGTCGAGCCCTTCAGTAGCGGAGCCTCCTTCCACACGCCAAAGTCCTCGAAGAACTTGCGGTGGCCATTACTGTAAGCTGGGGCGGGTTAGCTGCGATGACGACTAGACCATGTATATTCGTCTCGAGGATGGCTCACTGGCTTGGGAACGGTTTTGGCCGTTGATTTGAGTCATTCTGACGGTGGACTGCGTTCCTCTGATGTGACGATTGAGCGAGTGGGAGATGAGGGGTTATTGATTATCGGTGATGGTAAAGAGAGTTTGAGGTTCCCGAGTGATGGCGAGTCAGTTTGGGTGATATGAAGTACAAATAGGCAGAGAGGCAGGCGAATTTTCAAGGGAGACCGGCGGCGGCCCTAAAGTCAGTTTAAGCCAGATGTCCACAGACGAGGCCGGGGAATTAATCTTACCTCAATAAATGGGATGTCCCTATCACGGCCAGAACGCTGCCGTTGGCGATCTGTGCCCGAGCTGTCTCACACCACCCGAGTCGCGGCGAGGCAAGGGAGGTTCGTTCGGCGTGGGTCACGACGACGAGGATGGCTGATGTCAGCAAGCTGGTCGCGATCGGACTTTCGACGAATTATGGAAGGGCAGCAGATGGCATGGAGCAGGATCGTGATGGCTATCGGCCGAGATTCTGGGTCGTACTGGGGGGTTGAAATGCAGGCGTGGAGATCAGTGACACACGTTGGGATGCGAGGGCGGGAGGACACCTGCCGCGTCTTTTAAGTCTGCGGTCCTGACAGATCGAGTTCGGATAGATGCAAGAAGCCGCAGCAAGGCACCTTTGACAAGTACCTGATGCTGCACAGAGGTGGTGTGAACCGGAAGTACAGGAAGTATCGACGCAAGTAATGTACCTACGCTTTCTTGGGTTTTGTGAGAGTCGGTGGGCGGATCAGCAAGGACTGGGAAATGGGTTGGCGTAAGCTGGACTGGGGAGCAGCATGGAAGAGTACGGAGTACGAGCTAAGGAGTTGAGAATGGACAGCAAGAAGTACCGGATCGAAGTGCAGGAAGTACTTGTCAACGGATTTGGAGCTATCGTTCTGGTGAGGCGTTGGTGGTGTAAATGATGGGACGAAATTTACGAGATACGATGGATTGAGCAGCGCAGGTACGCGAGGCGGCTTGCATGGCGATTACGACTGCGGCTACATTCGCGACAAGACTCCAGCAGCTAATTATTAGGTACCTAGAAACTGAAGTGCAGGTGCAAGTGCAGGGAAGGCATGATAGCGCGCAGTGCCTGCCCTGGAGAATTCTTACCTGGGCAGTTAGTTGGAACCTATGGGCCCATTGGCTCCCGTCACTTCCCTTGGGATCTCGCCGGGTAGGTGGGAGGGTGGTTGGTAGACGCTTCAGCAAACAGGCGCGACCAGAGCCAGAGAGAGCAATGACAGGGAGCAAGTGGTGGTTAGAAGCCAGGAGCCAGGAGCCAGGAGCAGTCCTTTCCACTCTACGAGCGTCTTGGCTGGATGGTGGGGGTGGATTCTGTGAGGGTCTTGGCATACTAGTGGGAAGCACCACCATGAAACGTGACGCGAGCTCTGTTGCTGAGAGTCAAATCGCCAAGTTTGCGTACTTTCGGCTCTCAACTTCCACACACAACACCGTGAAATTCATCACTTCTTTCCTTCAGCGTCGGTGCGAACTGCGGTTTGTCAAAGACAACCCAACAGGAGGAACTTGCGTCGATCAGCAACTGGGAGGCCATCTGATGTGTCAGAAGGTTCGTTGGCAAAACCCTCACCTCGTACGGAGTACTGTGGTGCCTGTGGATGTGGGAAAAAAACTTAATTAGACTTCGACACATCCACGTACACACAATGCAGCATACTGGCATGACAAAAATTCCATGCTCTCCCCATTGTCAAAGGGTCATGTTACCTGTGACCTGGGGGTACTGATAGTGTTAGAGTATTACTGCGCACGTCAAAATCAATTGGAGCCAGGGACTACCATCCACCAAGTGATTAATTCCTGATATGAGTACGTACGGAATACGGATAGGGAAGTCAGTGGGACAGTCTGGGACTCGGCGTCGACACATTCACCACACTAGCTGATTGGACGAATGTCCACAGCTGCCGAGGTACGTACCTCTCTGGCCCCCCTCGCTTCCGTCACTCGGTCAGGTCTCGGCCATCCCAAGTTTTCAACGGCAGCTTTCATTCGCACTCCCGTCTGCTTTCAAGGATCCGACTCTGCCAGAGCTGCAGAGCATTAGACGGCGTAGCGCTACTACGTACGGGGCCGTTCGATTGCGAAATACCGTGTTTTAACAACTGGCAATGGCGACTCCAATCTAATTGACACTCCAAGGGAAGGGGACCCTATCCTCCACGCAAGCTAATGGAAGCTAGGGAGAATGGCTGCGTACTAATATTCACGTCCTAGACACGTCTTCATGTCTTCGACGGCTATCACGGACGTATACCTGACCACGAGGAAGCAAACGCCAGTCACTTTTGCCGAGTCACCACCATCTCACCATGTCTCAGCCGCCCTCAGCTACGGATTGTCGCAGTCGCTTAAAGTCTCTAGGCTATCAGCTAGCCCGCTCTACACAGTAGGCCTGTCCAATCACTGGCCCCGTATCCTCTCCCCTCCTCTCCCCTTCCGAAAGGGAGAGGTCGTGATCGGTCCCTGGATTTATTTGTACGTAGTATGATGATGGTGGTGACGAGGTGACATCTCAAAGGTCATTCCGCTAGGGAGACGGAGACATCGGCGACATGAGAGTCAGGGGCAAGGAGACACTGGAATTTCAAATATCATGCGAACTTCTTCGTGAGCGGCCCGCGACGGACGCCACCTGCGGGTTTAGATGCGGGTTTAGATGCCCTACTGTGTAGTTAAGCACCCGACACGAAACGACAGCTCGCCCGACGTTCACGGACGCGCTGACGATAATGGTTTGCCAGCTTGTGCTGCTCCATTGAACGATGACGAGCGGAGCATCCTAGCCCGGCCTCCCACTCGCCCGGCCCCCCCCCCCCTCAGCGCAACAGTAGAGCCACGATAGACAGAGCTATCGCCAGCTCCGGCAGCGCGTGGGCGTTGTCAGGACCGGGGAGGGTGGGCGCGCGTCTCTTGTGGCTTGCAACTATCCCCGTGGGGGCTTTCCGCGCCAGAAAGTGGTGCTCGCCCGTCATGCTCTTTCCTGCCAGACCTCAGATTGGCCAACTCATCACATGGCCTCTTGGCCTGGAGAATGCTGAAACGCTCGCAGATGGGTTCTCGGAGGATAGGACACGCTGTCCCATCCCAGTTGAAGCACGGAGTGAGTGACTACCAGATTCGACGCAATCACTGGCATGTTCGTCGCGAGGAATATGCTGCAGGTGATCCGACGAGTGATTGCCAGCAGGAAGTGAGAGAGGGGTGTATGGGTCACGTCAAGTCAAGTCATGAGGAGCTAAATTTGGCCACCAAGGGAGCCGTCGACTTGACCTCCTTCCCGGCGGCGCTGCCGGACGCTTGCGTCTTCAGACGAGATTGACGCAGGGACATGGGCGATCGTGGATCAGAAGGATGGGTGAATGGTTGAGTCTGCACAGTTTTGCACGCAGGCCGAACCTGCCTGTCGCGTACAGGCGTTTTTTCAACTCGCCTAGTGGACGTTTGAAATTCCCTTCAACGGTTGACAGACGGCGGAGCAGATTGGATACACGGACGGGTGAGTCTTGCC
Source organism: Colletotrichum lindemuthianum (assembly GCA_001693025.2). NCBI lineage: Eukaryota > Fungi > Ascomycota > Sordariomycetes > Glomerellales > Glomerellaceae > Colletotrichum > Colletotrichum lindemuthianum. Next base: position 8,219 of record MASP02000142.1, on the reverse strand, counting down.
GTGATAGTGTGCTCCCGATGCTGCACAATTGGAATGAGGTGCGACGATACCCACGACACTGGACATTCTCGCAGTGCTGCAAGTGCGAAGACAGCCTCGCTCGCCCAGAGTGGTTGACAGGGACCAAGGCTTGGTTGGAGTTGAGCGGCTTGGCGGCACAAGTTTCGCTTGGCCTTTGGAGATTCCATGTCTCAGGGAGAAACTTTCCAATCCAGGCGCCAGCAAATATTAGTGCGCCTTAATATGTGAGCACTCGCAAACTCTATCAGAGTACCTCGCCGCCGCGTGATGGGAACTTCACTCGCACCGAGGGTACCGACGACGGGCATCCCAGGACTTGGCAGACCAGCGGCTCCGTCGAAACCATCTCTGTGTCAAGGGCTTCAGCCACGGCCCACACAGTGACGTGTGCCCGCTTTGGATCAGATCACAAAAGGTTCGCTGGGATGACAGCCAGGAGTCAATTAGGTGCTGTCGGGCTGCCCGCTGCGCATTGCGCATTGCAGGACCATACTGCAATGCTTCGTGGTTGACCAGGCTGCGTTCGTCGATCTTGATGGTGGTGTCGTTCCGTACAAGCATGCTGGCCTGCGGACTTTGAGCCCAAAGTCTATTATCTGTGACGGACACACGGGGACGGAAGGCGAGAGAAAGAAAGCAAACAAAAATAGGCGGACGAGTGGAAGAGAAAGCATGCAGACGAGACGAGACGAGACAACGACATGAATGGGTCTTGCATTATGTCTTGCGCGTACCATCCTACAGTCAGTAGATGAGGGCTATCATCCTGTGTTGTACGGAGTACTCCGTACTGTAGATTTGATGGGAAAAGAATGACTTGCAGGTGTTCACCAATCGTCTGATTGGTCTGGAGCGGAGCTCGAGGACACGAACGGCTAGTGGCTTGGCGCTAACTTACACATGCAAAAAAAAAAAAAAAACAAGCGTCCGTCTGCCTTTGATTTACTTTTATGTATACTACCTTAGGTAGTGGTAGCGGGCGGGAAAGCTTGACCGAGTGACTTGTGGCTGAGGGCTGGGTTTGGCAAAAGAAACATGCAGAACAGAACGTGAGTCTACTGTAGTAGACAGCAGGCGAGTAACCCTTGGCTCTCGGTGCAGGGAGGCATCCGTCTCCAAGCCTGGCGTGCCTGGCACCTGGGTACGCGGGTCTACCTGCGCACGCAGCTTGTGGTCTGTGATCGCGATCCGGCAGCTTCTCATCGAGGGTTTAGTGTCGTCGCACCGGTCTTGCCTTACCTTACCTAGGTAGGTGCCCTTGCTACCCAAGGTACGGTGTAGCCCGACCATCGATCCCAGGGAAACGGACAAGCCCGTTCAACCCAGTTCCCCCCGATGAACAGCGCAACAGGGCTATCTCAGCTTTATCCTGATGCTTGGCGGTTGAGAGAGACGGGGCCCAAAAAAGGCTGATGGACGTTGTCGATGTTACTTGTACTTTCCGTTAGAGTCCGTCCGTCTCCTTCTCCCACTTTCATGTCCATCCCAATGTACCCGCTCTCACCCTGCTCGCCCTACCGTAACAGCCCCAGTACTGTGCCACTCGGTGTCGCGGCAGTTTCCATTCCCTTGTCGAGCCGGCACATTTGGGGCCCATAGTTGCACCTCCGGGTCCTCCCTACCCTCACATCGTATGCAGGTAGCGCAATGTACCATGTGGTGCAGTGACCAGCACGGGGGGACGTGTGCTCACAAGCAGTACCTAGGTAGGTACTGCAACGGATACTTAGCATCCTGTATCTGCCCTCCTCTGAATTCCAGCTTCATCGGCCACCCCTGCCCGCTTTCAGCCTGGGGTAGGTGCGACTACCACGACCGAGACCTGGCGACCAACGCCTCATACTTCCCATACAAATTGTCATTTCTGCACCCGTCTAGCTTCCACCCATCAATTCCTCAGCTGTGCCCACTGGAATCTGGCGAGGCATAACGTCTCCCTTTGCTGCGTTCCTGCTCAACGCTGAGACTCCCTTGGTTGCGCAAGCGAATGGTGGACTGAAATAGGACCCTCGACCCTCCGTGCCGAACGATCTGCACCTCTGGACGCCGCAAACCACTCACCGTCGCCCGACGATACACCCTTTTCAACCAAGTGAACTGACTGTCAGGTTTCAACATGGCCGACACCAACCGAACAGAGCGAGCGGGCTCTTTCGCATCATCTTCGACAGAGACCGGGACTCTCCACGAGCTCACCAAATTGGACCCGATGGAGGACAGCTTCCACAGGTCGCAGACCGACGAGGAGAAGCCCGGAGAGGAAGACGAGAAACTCCTGCCAGAGTCCAACAATGAAAAGGAAGCCCCTTCAAAGTCAGGCTTCAGCGGCGCCGTCGTATGGATGGTTGTCAACACCTTGGCTACGATTGGGATTGTGCGTTGAATCACATGCGCTCATTGTACTGTCTTCTTATGCTGACCTCGTCCAGGTCTTTACCAACAAGGCCATTTTCTCCGATCCGCAGTGGAAGCTTTGCCAACTTACGTTTGCAAGTTTCCACTTTCTCGTCACCTTCCTGACGTTGTACGTGCTGTCGCGGCCGTCGCTGGCCTATTTCGTCCCGCGCCGGGCTTCCGTCAGGGACCTGTTGCCGCTGTCTGTCGCCATGTGCCTGAACGTCATTCTGCCCAACTTGTCGCTCGCCTACTCCTCCGTCACGTTTTACCAAATTGCCCGCATTCTCCTGACCCCGACCGTCGCCCTGATGAACTTTGTTCTGTACCAGGCGACGCTGCCCCGAGCTGCCATCATGGCCCTCCTCCCCGCCTGTCTCGGCGTTGGTATGGTGTCGTACTACGACTCTATGCCGACAGATGACACGAACGTCAAGACTACATCCAGTCTGGGCGTCATCTTTGCCTTCACCGGCATCTTCGCCTCTTCGCTGTACACGGTCTGGATCGCCAGTTACCACCGCAAGCTCCAAATGTCCAGCATGCAGCTGTTGTACAATCAGGCCCCCATAGCCTCGTTCATGCTGCTCTACGTTATTCCATTCGTCGACACCTTTCCCGAGTGGGCCACGGTGCCTGTCAACCGCTGGGTCATGATTCTCATGGTGCGTATTTCTGGCGGCCTTGGACGCAAAGTCTCAAAACTAACAAGGGTATCAGTCTGGCGCATTTGCCTCGCTCATCAACATTTCCCAATTTTTCATCATTGCTCAAACCGGTCCTGTCTCGAGCACCGTGGTGGGCCACCTCAAGACCTGCACCATTGTGGCCCTTGGCTGGATGGTCTCTGGCCGTGCTATTGGCGACAAGTCGATTCTCGGTGTCTTTGTTGCCATCGGTGGTATCATTGGGTGAGTCAGATGCGGAAACTCGGCCGAGCCTCACACTCGCTAACAGTCGGCAGTTACTCGGTCGTCATGCTCCAACATCAAAAGCAGGGCCCCAAATAGAAGCCTCACGCACCCGTCGTTCTTTTAAGTCTCGATATCAAAGGAATTTTGCTGCATAGTAGATGGTTGATGGCGTTGAGTAGATTGGGCTTCGTTACAATTAGAAGAAGGCGCCCATGGAAGATACCTTTTAAAACGAAACCAACCTGTCATGGCTCGGCGTCCGGGGGAGGTGGATCTTTGAAATTAGCGAATAAATGATGACTTTTCTATCCTTTAACCAGAAAATATTGACTTATGCCCTCGAGACCCGCGCCGTTTCCTCTGATACGGTTTGGTTCATGCAAACGCCGTACGGGGTAGTCCCTGACCAATTAAACAATGCACTTGGTAACCCGACATGCCAAATATCATTCTTCTCTTGCTTCGGATGGTGGAGTGGTGACGCTGGGTTTATCTACAGGTTGAAGCGCTTCCTGTCCTTTTCCATCCTGGCCTTCCACTCCCACGGCTGCGCGTCGTCGCCCTCGCTGCCGGCCCTTCCGATGCCCTTGTCGACCCTGCGCAGCTTCGCGGTGAAACGCGGGCCAATTTCTTGCAGGCCGACGCGGATGCCCTCGACGCCCTTCATCTCGGACCCCTCGGCGGTGGTGATGTTCTTCTCCGTCTCACGCTTTTCGCGGAAGACGTAGCGGTGGCGGCGCCAAAAGAGGTAGTCGCGCTGATTGTGGACTGTGAGGACCTGGCGGCCCTCGAACTCGGGCTGGGGCGGGAAGAGGCGCTGGAAGAGGGCGGCGGTGAGGAGACCGAGGGGCGTCTTGAAGTTGTTGAGGAGGAGTTCGGGGTAGTGGTTGGTGGGGTTGCCGTGGCCGGGGAGCTTCTTGCCCTCCATGAAGTTTGTGATGGAGAAGGTGAAGGTCGGGCCGGCGGGGAGGTGGACGATGGACATTCCCGTGAGCTTCTTCTGGTCCTCCCTGAGGAGGACGACGGCGGTGTAGTCGCGGTTGGCGGCGAATTTTGAGATTTCGCGGAGGGAGTATTTGTGGCCGTAGCGGTGGGCGGAGCGCGGCACGTAGGTCGCGTTGGGGAAGACGGTGCGGAAGATGTCGGCCTCGTGGTGGAGGGTGGAGTTGAGCGAGGTGGTGATGAGGATCTTGGGCGCCGGGGGAGGGGTGTCGGTGAAGAGGGCGGGGAACTTGAGGGCGAGCGAGGACGGGGTGAGGTCGAGGTTGGTGCTGGTCGTGGACGGGGCCGCCGAATCTTCTCTGCGCGCGTGACGCTTCTCTTCACGTTTCCGTTCGCGTTCTGCCCTTTTCGCCGCGGCGGTTTCCTCGTCTTCTTCTTCGTCGTCGTCGTCGGACGCGAGCATGCTGTCCGCATCGTCGTCGTCATCGTTTCCCTCGTCCTCCTCGGCGTCGATTTCCTTGTCCAGGAGCGCGTTCTGCGCGGCCTCTTCCTCCTCTATCCTCCGCCTCTTGAGCTGCTCGACGTCCACCTGCATGCCCAGGGAGTCATCGTCGACGTCGTCCCACACGCGCTTCGAGTCGAGCGTCTTGGGCTTGTTCTTTGCGAGGCGCTGGGCCTTGAGTTCGGGGTTCTTGTCCTCCTCCTTCTTGCGGCGGAAGCGCAGCTCGCGCTGGGCCTTGTCCTTGTCCTTCTTCTGCAGAACGTAGAGCTCCTTGCGCTTGAGCTTGTTGGACGTCTTGGTCGACAGCGAAGCCCCGATGGACTTGCCCGGCTTGGAGAAGCCCATTGCGAGTGTGTGCGAGTCTCTGTTCGTCTCTTCAGGGATATATTTTGTGCCGTCTCTTGTGAGGGAATCTTTGCAGACTTGATTGCGAAACTACGATTATCGCGGGATTTTTGTTCAAAGAAAGGTCGGTTTGAATGTGCAATGTTGGATTGCCGAAAAAGCAAAAGATTCGAAATCAGATGCTGGTGGTCAAGGCTCCGTGAAAATCGGCTTGGAGAAACTTTGGCGGGGCATCGACCAATCCCTGCTGCAGATGCATCTGAGCGGAGGCCGTTGTGCGGGGACCGGGACCCTTGGAAGGGCCCCCTTCGGCGAATTGAATTTTCCGCCTTTTTTTTTTTCGATTTTTTTCGACGTCCTGTCCTCCCTCAGGAACCGGAGCTCAGGTCAAGTCACTTTGCAATTGGGAGGAGCCCGGTACCTATTACCTGAAGGTGGACTCGGCCGATCACACGACAGGGCATGCAACTGACCAATGAATTTCATGGAGTGTGAAAACAAGAGCCGACGACATTGAGAGTTAGACCGTGACTCCTCGCAAGCAGACAACGCGGCAGAGAGCAGAGCAGAAGAGCTGCACACAGCCTGCGACACTGCACCTCACAGCACATCGTCTCCTAGTCAATTGACTCTTGCAGCTACCTCTCCGCCTGACAGGACGGGTATTATAGCGCTTTACCGCGCAACGGCCCTTGGCCCGGATGACTCACGCTCCCCTAAACCCCACCAAAAATCAGCGTTGATGAAGCCTTTTCGCTTTATCGCACACCAATCACCTTCTATTCGTTCCACAGCTAGCTTCTGTGCTATTCGGCCGGCCGCTTTTTCGAATTCCCACTTTCAGAACTACCCCTCCCCCTCTTCCCTTTTATCCCACTACAACCACAACCACGCACGACGCACCTTTACCACCTCTCGTCACCTCAGCAGGGCCCAATTCGCAGTCTCCCAGAAGAAGAAGCCCGCTGACATCACAAAGATGACGACCACTGCCACGACCCTCAAGGGTCAGCCTCTCGACAGGCCGACCCTCGACGCCATGCTGCGCCGTCGTCTCTTCTTCACCCCCGCCTTCGAGATTTACGGCGGTGTTGCCGGTCTGTTCGACTACGGCCCGCCTGGCTGCTCTCTCCAGGCCAACATTGTTGACCTCTGGCGCAAGCACTTCATCCTCGAGGAAGACATGCTCGAGATCGATTGCACCGTCCTGACCCCCCACGAGGTTCTCAAGACCTCCGGTCACGTCGACAAGTTCGCCGACTGGATGTGCAAGGACCCCAAGAACGGTGACATCCTCCGCGCCGACCACTTCGTCGAGGACGTGCTCGAGGCCCGCCTCAAGGGTGACAAGGAGGCTCGGGGCGAAAAGGTCGAGGAGGAGGATGACCCCAAGAAGAAGAAGAAGAGGAAGCAAAAGACCGAGGCCGTCAAGCTCGACGACGCCGTCGTCCAGGAGTACTCTGAGATTCTGGCCAAGATCGACAACTACAACGGCGAGGAGCTCGGCGAGCTCATCAAGAAGTACGACCTCCGCAACCCCGCCACCGGCGTCCAGCCCTCTCCTCCCGTCGCCTTCAACCTCATGTTCCAGACCTCCATCGGCCCCTCCAGCAACCTGGCCGGTTACCTGCGCCCCGAGACCGCCCAGGGCCAGTTCCTCAACTTCGCCAAGCTCCTCGAGTTCAACATGCAGCAGATGCCCTTCGCCTCCGCCTCCATCGGCCGCTCGTACCGCAACGAGATTTCCCCCAGAGCCGGTCTGCTCAGAGTCCGCGAGTTCCTCATGGCCGAGATTGAGCACTTTGTCGACCCCGAGGGCGGCAAGAAGCACTCCCGCTTCTACGAGGTCGAGGACATCGAGCTTACTCTGCTGGACCGCCACACCCAGCTCTCCGGCAAGACGGACCTGAAGAAGATGACCATCGGCGACGCCGTCCGCAACAAGGTTGTCGACAACGAGACCCTCGGCTACTTCCTCGCCCGCATCCACCTCTTCCTGGCCAAGATCGGTGTCGACATGACCAAGGTCCGCTTCCGCCAGCACATGGAGAACGAGATGGCCCACTACGCCGCCGACTGCTGGGACGCCGAGCTGCTGACCTCGTCCGGCTGGATCGAGTGCGTTGGCTGCGCTGACCGCAGCGCCTACGACTTGTCCGTTCACGCCAAGAAGACCGGTGCCCCCCTCCTCGTCCGCGAGCGCCTCGACGAGCCCCGCGTCTTCGAGGAGTGGCAGGTCGAGATCGAGAAGAAGAAATTTGGTCCCGCTTTCAAGAAGGACGGCAAGACGGTCGAGACCGCCCTCCTGGCCACCTCCCAGGAGCAGCGCGAGAAGCTCGCCAAGCAGCTCACCGACAACGGCGAGCTCGAGCTCGACGTGCCCGGCGTCGGCGACGGCAAGGTCAAGGTCAGCAAGGACCTCGTCACCGTCGAATTCAGAAAACGCGTCGAGAACACCAGGGAGTACACCCCCAACGTCATCGAGCCGTCCTTTGGTATCGGCCGTATCCTCTACTCGCTCATCGAGCACTGCTACTGGAACCGCGCCACGGACGGTGGCGACGAGGCTCGCGGTGTAAGTCACATACCCCACATGATCATGTCACGGAGCGCACGTCACTGACAGGAAAAAAAAAATTAGGTCCTCTCCTTCCCCCCTACCATTGCCCCTACCAAGGTCCTCATTGTCCCCCTCTCCGCCAACGCCCAGTTCAAGCCCTTCATCAAGAAGATCTCCCAGAAGCTCCGCAAGATTGGCATCTCGGCCCGCGTGGACGACTCCTCCGCCACCATTGGCAAGCGTTACTCCCGCAACGACGAGCTCGGCACCCCGCTCGGCATCACCATCGACTTCCAGACCGTCAAGGACAACACCATCACCCTCAGAGACCGCGACTCCACCAAGCAGGTCCGCGCCGACGAGGACACCATCGTCTCGGCGATCCAGACCCTCGTCGACGGCTCCAAGGAGTGGAAGGACGTCGAGGCCGCCCTCCCCGCGTTCGAGGGTCAGGAGGTCGACGTCGCCGTGCGGTAAACGGCACATTTCATCACATACCCCCCCCCCCCCCCCCCCCTTTTTGTTTTGTGGTGAGCAGAGA